>OX421981.1:10189082-10789082 GCA_949128135.1 Parasteatoda lunata | reverse complement strand
ACAGACTTATCTACCAAGTTCCTTTAGTCTAAATTTTTTCTGGTTTATCCGATGTAGCTAAGATTGCGTGGTATTCATTCTCTGTTTCATTCTTGGCTTGCCACGGTTTTTCTTGTTTGGTTTTTAACTTTTATTTTTCATTGGTGACCATACATTTTTTGTTTTAAATTACTTTTGATTTCCTTATTAAGGTCTGGTGAGATTCAAAATAGGTGTCCATTTTTGAGTGCGCTAAACATTTGCTTCAAACAATGTAATTCCAAAGGCTTGACAGACGAGCCGTGAATTTTTGAGCTTCTGAAACACGTCGACTTTTACTTAACTCTTCATATTTTTTGAAGGTAATGAAATTTTTATCTTTCCGCTACAATTTCTTGGGATTATTCATTTAGAAACACAGTTTATTAAATTAAAATACTTAATGCGATATTAAAATAAGTTTTACGTAAGATAATAATTACGCCCCTTAATGGATTGAAAAAAAAAACAACAACAATAATATTGGGTGTACAAATTAGTTCGGTCCATTTTTTTTGTGATCAAAAATGCATTTATTTCAGAACAAAATGAATGAACAGATTAATCAAAGTATTATTCATCGCTGGCTACTACTTTTTCTCACCTCTCAGGCAATTTTCGAATTCCATCTCGGAAAAAAGTCTCGTCTTTTGAGGCCGTCCAAGTTAGGAGCCAATTTTTGATTTCTGCGAAAGAAGTGAACTATTGACCTACCAAATCGCGCTGCATTCGTCGGAACAACCAGTAATCAGAAGGAGCAATGTCCAGCGAATACAGCGAATGCGGTAAAATATCCCACTTGAGCGTTTCTAAATAACTTTTCACGACTTTTGCGACATCAGGCTGACCATTATTAGACAGAAGAATAGCTTTGTCATGTCTTTGCTCGTATTCCGGCAGTTTTTCTCGTAATGCATGGCTCAAACGAATCAATTGTAGCCTATACCCGATAGCACGTAATGGAATCGCCAGGTTGTAGCAGCTCATAGTATATACAAAACTATTCACCATTCTTCATTCATCATTCTTGAAACGTCAAAACCATTCCCTACATGATTTATCAGTTGGAGCATTGTCACCATGAACTTCTACAAGAATTCGATGCTCTTCAGCTGTGTTTTTCTTCCAATTAAAGCAGAAACATAAGACCTCCCGCAAATGGTGCTTCACTACCACAAAACTTGACATACTCAGCAAAGTAAGAAACAGGGTTTTTGAATGAAACTCAAAGCGATATAAACTGAATATTATCGACAGATGTTTAATCTCTCTGAAACCACCGAAACCAGCTGTCACTATGAAATATTCACAACAGCAGAGCCATCTCTTAAAAACGGACCGAACTAATTTGTACTCCCAATATATAATTTATCACAACTTTCTAAGAAATCGAAGCAATTTTTATTTATTTATATTTTATTTTACTTTACTTTATTTTTTATTTGTTTATTTTTTTGACTGCTGCTCTGAAAAAAAAATTTTTAGGATGTTAAACGATTCCGTCTACAATTGAAATTTTAAAGTCGAATGAGACACCGGAATTACCTCTGGAATCAGTGTTAATTCCGGCTGCAAGGTCAAAAATTTCGAACAAGTTTCGCCCTATTCGAATTTTGTGAAATATATTTTTAGTCATAAATATATTCTAGATGTGTTTTAGGATGTACTTATGGGCATATTTCAAAAGAATTTATATTTTTGCTTAAAATTATTCAAGTTAAGTGATTAAATGCATTGAATTGATTAATGGGACTTTTCAGTGCTTTTGCTGATAAGTTCTTAACAAATTAAAGGTTTAATTTCTAATAAATTTAACTGTATCAAACTGATTCAAGCAATAAAATATTTTGTCTAAACAGATTTTAATTCTAGGATTAATGAAATCATTGCCACGGATCAATTGAGCATCAACGAAACGCCAATATTCTTGAAACACTATAAAACATTCATTGTAACATTCTTGAAAGACTATGAAACATTCATTGTAACATTCTTGAAAGACTATGAAACATTCATTGTAACATTCTTGAAAGACTATGAAACATTCATTGTAACATTCTTGAAACACTATGAAAATTTTGAACATTATTCATTCAATTAAAAAACTAATTCCTTACGGAAAAATAAGAACCATTTCAATTCACAATTTCTGAAGAAGAAAAAAAAATAAAATTATTTGCTGAAAGTACTAAGTTTTAATCCAAAAATGTTTTAGCTTACTTTGTTTTGGTATTAAGAAAAATCTGAAGTTAGAAAAAAAAAAACAATATTTTGAGATAATTATAAAAATACCACGGTTTTTTAATCTTTTACATTTTTCTGTTTTTGGTATTTCCTGAACATAATAAGACATATCGAGCATTTTCTGATATAACATTATTTCTTGAATTTTGAGAAATAATAATGAAAACTTGATTTTTTTTTAGCAAATATTTTCATCTTTTTTTAAGCTGTAAAATTTATTAAAGTTAGTGGGCAAGAATAAGTTTGAACATCAAAATTAAACTGTAGTAGAGTAAACCAACCAGTGAAGGAACACTACCCAGTGAAGGAACATTTCATATATATTGATTAAAATTAAGAATTTGAAAGTTTTTCTTTAGATTGATTGGTAACAATAGCTTACTGCCAAACAATAGGAAGTCATCTAGCAATGTTTTGGATAACCTGGTCAAATAGACTTCTCTGGGAAAATTTTTAAATTTGTTATTATCTCTGCAACACCTTGTTTCTTTGAAAACTTATAAGGTGAGTGTTTGTATTTATATGTTTGAAGTGGAATTAATTGCATGTAATAGTTTTATTTTTCTCACTGTGAAAAAGAGAATTCAAAATATAGTTATTGAAGTTACGTTTTTTAAAATTTTTTTTTAAGCATCATAGCATAATAAAGTACTGAGTACTGTTTATTCACTGGATCACCAAACGTTGAAAAACCAGTGAAGGAACAAGTGTTCCTTTACTGGTTTTTTTTTTTTTCTAAGTTAATGAAAATAAAAGATAAACTTTAACTTTCTTGTACCTTTAGTGATGTTCCGCATCAAAAGTATGTTAAAAATACGAAAAACAACTTCTAAACAGTGAGGGAACAGGCATGTTCCTTTACTGGGCATAGATTTCCCAGTGAATGAACAGTATGTGTTAATATGTTGACAATTTAATTTTCAATTCATGATTACAAAAAAAAGTTAGCATTTACCAAGTATTTATATGTTATAATTTCAATAATAGGCTTGTTTTTAAATATGCGTATGGCTTATTAATTCATAAAGAACATTAAAAATAACCAAATTTAAGTGTTCCTTTACTGGGTGTTCATTCACTGGTAAGAGCTGTTCCTTCACTTGGTCTTCTTACTACTTGTTATTTGAACCTACAAAACTTTAAAACAATATTATGTAAGTTCTCTACAATTTTTTTACATAATTTGCAATTAGTAACAAATATGTTTACACTGTCATTTAACAAAAATTACGAATTTTGAAAATTTTTTTGATTTTTTAAGAGGCAAGCGAAGCTTAAGTGTTCCTTCACTGGTTAGTTTACCCTACAAGAGCTTTTTGTCCATTAACAAAAAGAAACCAGTGGTAATTTTTTGCGTTGTACATATATGCATTCCAATTATGTATATATAAATATTATTTTTATTACTCAAATAAGAAACAATAAAAGAAACAATCAATAATTTATTTTCATTTTTCGAAAAAAAAATTTGCTTAGTAAATAGTCAGCTGTTTTGCCTCGAGTAATTTTAAAGCAGTAGAATGCTTCTAATTTCTTAACAAGATTTATTTCTGAATTAGCTGGGAATAATTCTAAGCTTTCTTTTACTCAGAACTTGACAATTAGTTAAAAACAAATGTTTGATTTAGGAAAACCTAAATTAAAGTACTAAAAAATTAAATTTGTATATTATTAAAAAAAATAATCCACGTGGTAGTGTAAAGAATAAGATTTTGAAACTTGTAAAAATATAATTAAATAGTTGGTAAAATATTTCTGTGAAACACGCGTGGCCATGTAATTAAAAAAAAAATATTTTAAGATTATAAGACGTTTAAGACGATATATAAGACGAGAGAGTTCAAGATGTTTAAAAATGTTGTTTACAAATTCAGCAACTCTATTCACTTTGTAGTGACATGAAATATCAAGACACGATTTAAGATAATCATCGTTGATATTACAAATTTATTTAAGAAAATATAACGATACCTTTTATAAAACTTATGTCTTCAGTTAAGTTCTAATTGCTTAATAATTATAAAATGTATATTGAAGAAATTGCTAAATATATTATTAGCAATCTATGCATACGTATGTAGGTTACTAAAATTGTATAAATTATTGAAAGAACCAACTAAGAAATAAAATTAAAAAAGATGAAGTATAATTACATTCCATCAGAAACATGCTTTTATAAAACTCGACTTTCGATGAATATAATGATTTATTCAATTCTCTTTACTAAATTACGAATAAACTTTCAGACTACTTTAAAAGAAACATCGTATTTTATAATTAAAAAAATTAATAAATTGACTATCAGCGAAAAAATATGAATGAAATTTTACGCTACGCTCATGTAAGTCAAGTTTCTCATAAGTTAACAACATTTAAATATTTATCGTTCCATTTAAATATTCCGTCATTGTCTCCAAATTATTTTCTTAAAAATAATCAATTTTAATTTTTCTTGGCTTTTTAAAAATAAAAACAGTTGAAACTTCCGATTTCTCAGTAGGAAAATATGTAGACTGATATGGTATAAAAAATTTATGCCTCATAACTCAACATTTTTTCATCTACTATTTTAATTAAATAATAAAAATAAAATAAATAACATTAAAAAATTATCGTTTGTATTTAATTATCTTTGGGTAAACGGGTTTCTTTTTTGGGTGCAATTATTTGAAATTGCTCAATCAGTTTTAAAGGTATGACTAAAAACGCCAAATGCGAAATTAAAATTAAGGCTACCAAACTTTCATTCGCTCTCCTGATTAAACCATTTATATCCCGGATAGGTTAAAAATCCAAATATGTGAACTCTCTCTCTCTCTCTCTCTCTCTCTCTCTATATATATATATATATATATATATATATATATATATATATATATATATATATATATATATATATATATATATATATATATATATATATATATATATATATATATATATATATATATGCAATCCACATGTATATATGACAATCCACTGTCCCTTGCTCCAAGATCTAATACTATAATACTAAAAGAACTTTTGAAAAAAAAAAAATTAGAAATAGCATTGCTGCTAGCATTTTAAAATAACTTTGCACAAGCATTGACTGTTTTGTATAGTTGAAAAATTTAATTGAACTTCAAAATGTCATTTTCCTGGCATTTCCCAAACAATGTTTCCAATAATAACTAGCTTTAAAACTTCCTATATATTTTTCAATATCTAAATTTTTTTTATCTTAACCAGTGTAAGCATTTTTAGAAAATACGCAGAGGGTATTATTTACAAAAACTTCGTTTAAATTAATTTTTTCTGTCAATAATTTGTTTGTCCCAAGAAAATCTGTCACTTTCCTGGCTACTTTTATTTAGTGGTTTATAACCAAAATAGATAGAACCAGATATCAATATCTTATGTTAATAGATTGATTAGATACCCTCCTATATGAACATGTCTTGTTGTATGAATAAAGAACCAATTTTCTGATTCAAAATCTATTTCAAAAATTTTTTCAAGGTGAGTAGATTTTTGTGTTGTCATTTTCCTGGCTTCTTGAAACCATTAATAACATAAACTACATAGATTTATCTCAGTTATTTTAAGAAATCCTGTTTTTTTCTACAGAATATAAACGTTTTAGGCCAAAATATTTAATTAAAGTAAAGTTAAATTCGATAAAATGGCGAATTTGTCATTATCCTGGCTGTCATTTTCTTGGCTTATGAATACCAGGATATTGAAATTTTACCAGAATTTTTTTAACTGCTAATACTGTAAGGAGGGAAAGCAAAAGTTTAACCCAATACCAAGTTTATGTATGATTGTAATATGCTTGGATGTAATCAAAGTTATTTATTTATTTAATGATTGATTATTATCCACAATTTTATTCTGTACGTATCAGCAACAAAAAATTTTTTGATTCTTTCTACAGTGGATAAAAAGAATTAATTTAAGCAATTTATGGTCCATCTAACATAAAGGCTTAAGTTGAGTTACTTACTATTAACTTAAAATGACTGTTTTTTAAATTTCTAAGCTAATATGTCATTTTCCTGGCATTCAAGATTTGGTGAATTTCTATTTTTTTTTTTTTCTTCCAGAGCAAATGTCAACAAACTACAATGCTGTCTGTAAGATATTAATAAGTGTAACTAAAGAAGTATACAAAAAAAAATTTTAGATTATTTTGAAGACCTTAAATTTGAAGAAATTTTTTAGTCTCCGAATTGTCATAATTCGTGAGAATCACCCATATATAAAATTATAATTATTCAGAGAAAGTACGCTTTGTGCCAGATAATTTCTTAACTTAATTAGTAATTAGCATTAAATAATACTTGGCATATTTGAGGTGACGGGTCACATCCAGATACCTTCAAGATTAATACATAGCACATGGAAATCTAACCATTAGAACAAAAGTTATTCAGGGAGATATCTTTTTTTTAATTTTATTTTTATTTTTGTGAGCATTATGCAAGAAATATAAGAATAAAACAAGAATGAGTAATCGGAAAGTTTACTCATAGAGTTATAAAGTTTGAACTTTAAATTATGCAAATTTATGCATAATTTTAAAGCATGCAAATTTAAATTAAGAAATTATTCTAATAGGGTCTTGCAAAATAAAACCTTTGGAATCTCTTTGCTTATTTATTTTATTAATTTATTCGTTGCAATATTTTGTCCAGTACTTTTTTTTCTTTCTTATAAATTTAAGCATTTCTTTTGCATTCAGATATTAAAAAATTAGAGAGTTAATGGTTTTCTCTCAAAGAAATGTAATTATATTCTTCTTTTGTAAAAAAAATATATATATTGTACAGTGGAAAAAATACACCTGGGATTTTTATATTAGAAAATAGTAACTAACGAGTTATTGGGTTAAGTAGCGTAAATTATAATCGCTATTCTTAAAAGAATGTGCTTAAATAGTGTAAAAAAATGTTTTAACAGTAAATGTAATCAAATCATTAAACATGATTCGTCATACAATATTTCAAAACATTTTGCGTATTAAAAACTAATCATTCTACAATTCTCTTTAAAATTGTTAAAAACTAAATGCTTATCATAATTTGAATACTTTTGTATTCAAATTATGATAAGCATCACCTTTATCACCTTTTTATTCTGAGTCAAAAAGCGTCAGTAGCAGAAAAGCGGCTATTTAAAATGTATTATTGTTATTATTATTATTATTATTATTAAGTAGAAGGTTTCGGTGCTTCACTCGCAATCAGCTTCAGTTTATTCTAAATGATATTAAAAAATTATTTCATTTTATTTCAATGGAAAGTACTTTCTCAATTTGAATTCATCTTAGAAAATGTTCTTACTCTCATTACGCACTTGAAAATTTAAATATTGCTCAAAAAATTCTGATCAGGAAATTGTCTTATTTATCTTTGTGCCTCGTTATTTGGCGAAAACTAATAAAACAAATTTGTACTTCGAGGTTCATGACTCACTTTGTTTAAATTTCTACTTTTATTTTTGATTTTTCTCTGCTCGTTTTTTATTTTACTTTATTTTGCTATGTATAATAAAAAGACAGTAAAAAAATTTTTTTGCTGCCACACATTCTTAGAACTGAAGTTAAGAGGGATTTTTTTAAAATTTCGAATAAGCTTTGCAATTGTTTGAAGTTTTTAGTTTTTGATGAAATTTAAAGGTTAACACAAGAATTTCCGTCTTTTGGAAGACAAAATAGCTAAACAATCTGTTTTCATTAAAAAAAAATTTATTATATTTTTAATCAAGGGATTTTATATTAATATTTAAGTAAACTAATATAGAGGATCAACTATTGTTACTTTCACCTTAGTAATAGTTCTCGACCTGCTGATTTGGCAAAATGATAATGAGATTTCTAAATTTCTTAATGAGATTGAAATGAGTATTTTGTTGAAATTATGAGTCTAGATAGTTTATAATGTAAGAATATGAATACAGATTTTTTTAATTGCTGCCAATTTTCTTTTCGCCACAGAATTAAGTTAGGGGAAAACTATTTGCAGTAGAATTATTGCAACACCCAATTGTATCCCCCAATTTTTATATCTGAAGATAAACCTTAATTTTCTCAAATTTTAAATATTGTTTGAGTAATTAAATTCTAAAGTCCTTTTCACCGAATGAATACTAATTATCACACTATTTCAATATATATATAGTTTTACAACTTTATTAGTAATGAACAGTGACAATGCAGACTCAATACAAAGCTCGTTATAGCTCTAGCTCGGCAGGTGATAATTGACCTTGTGATTATGAAGTACGAAAATATAGCATGTTACAATTCAACTATTAGAAGTTACTACTTTGTGCATTACGTCATTTCTTTCTTTTTATTTTACAGAAATAGGATCACAAATTGTAGAATAAAATTAATTTTCTTTTACTTAAAACTTCAAGCCATTAATTAGAGATTTAACATTTAAACTAAACATTAAACTTGCGTATAAATTTAAATTTGTGTAAACTTGCATTAATTAAATAAATTGCATTAAATTTGCCCAAACATTAAATTTGCGTAACTTGCGTATAAATTTTTTTCATTGAAATTGTAATTCTTCATGTAATTCTTCTATGTAATTTTTGTAATTATAGAATAAAATTAATTTCCTTTGACCTGTAACTTTAAATCATTAACTATAATTTAAATTTTTAAACTAAGCAAAAATAAATTTTTCTAATAGATTTTTTTATTGAAGGGACACTTCTGGCCGAGGGAGAAAAAGGGCAGGGTTAAAAAACCCATGTTTTCCCAGGGCAAGACTTGTATAGGATTTAATGAAGGAACGAGAATTTTTTTAAGTAAAAAAAAATTACTTCGGAATATCACCATCGAAAGGATTTTTTAATGAATATTTATGTATTTTAATGATTTTTAATGAACATTATATGTGATTCCTTATTTGATTTTGTGGGCCTTTTAAACCATCTGGTCAAATGTGATTATCTAAGAACTTAATCTGATTTTATAGACTTTTCCTAGAGCACACTGCTATCAGCTGCGGAACATGATATATTATGATTTTAGATCGCATAAATTTAAAAACGCAATGCTTTATTGAAATGAAATTTGTAAGTTATTATGACCTAAATGTGTAATTTATTACTTAAACGTTGTGACGTAATTTTAAGTTTTTTTTAAATTTGTCAAAGCATTTCATTATATTATATGGAAAATTTCGTAACCTTTCCTTTAATAGTTTCGACTGTAAGCAACTTTAAAATAGAATCATTTAATTATAAATTATCTTGCACACAATGGTAACTATATGAAACAATATCAACTAATTATCTAAGAGATTAACCTGATCTTAGAGACTTTTCTTTGAGCAAACTACTGTCAGCTGCGGAACATACTATCTTATGCTTTCAGATCATAGCATAAAATTAAAAACGTAATGCTTTGTTACCTTGGAAAACCATATGATTTGATTTAGAGAACCCAAATGCCAATTTCATTCGGAGCTAATTTGTTAATTGGACTTTTATTTTTTCAAATATAAAATCTATGCAACCACAAACGACATCATTGCTACTTTGCGTTGGAGGGATTTAATAACACAGAATACCCTATATTAGACTGGTGGTTTTTAAAAGTTGATTAAAAGAAAACGGTTTAAATATATATATATATTTTTTTTAATTAAAAAAATTATTTTTGCAGCAAATTTACGTAATAGGATATGAATCCCCCGCCCAAGAGTTTGTGTTTTTAGTTTAAAATTTGTTCATTAGATGGCACCGTAATTAGTAAATGTTGTTAGTCAAAGGGAAACAGCTGATAATCACATCAAAATTTTTCAAACTCTTTCAATGTATGAAATTTCCTTAATTAATTTTTCGAAATGTTCATCTTCAGTCACAATCACATGTCTTAATCAGAGAACAAAAATTTAATACATTAATATCTAATAGAAGAAACTATAAATGATACAGCGCCTTCAGTTGAAAAACTTTTGAACTAAAACCAGGAAGTCTGTGAGGAAAAATTTATGCCTTGTCCAGTGGCGTAGTTTTGGGGGACAAATCCCCCTCCGAAATTATATATATTACTTAAGTAATGAACTTATTGTACGGTAAGTAGGATGTAGATATTGAAAATTTTTTATTATTTATTTTTCGTTATTTAAGCGTTTGTTGTTGTTGTCGTCTGCTATTAAGAAGAGATGGTACGATTGTTTTTGTTTTCCAGTGGTGCCATCTAAGGCTAAGAATTCGACTTTTTACGCACCCATATGTCACACCCGTTTATAGGACGGACTCATTCATTCATCCACAGATCGTAATGTTGACCTGAACCAGAAAACGATCAATCTCCATTTCAGTACTTCCAGAGGTATTGAATTGTTATTGGAACATAGAGGAGTATGTGACCCGACAGATTTAACGTGCACCAGTCACCATTTACTATACGAAGAGTCTTCTGCCGGCTGGATTCGAACTCCCGTTCTCACAAATGTGAGTCCAGCTTCCTACCAACCAGGCTATCCCGGCGTTTTAAAACGTTTATAAAAAATAAAAAAAATAGAAAAAAAAAAGAAAATATATATATATATATATATATATATATATATATGTACAGTGTTACAGCAGCTGGCCTTCTACCGAATATTTCTCCATGCAGTTTGCCAGATCTTGCTAGTTCAGTACCCTTATTTTTAAAACCGAGTTCATGGAGTCCTGCCATCGAATTTTCGTACTTCCTCCAGCTCTACCACCAATATATTTTCGTTTAAAAATCTTATGTATTTGGACCTACACGGCAAATACCTAAACGGTTTTACTTTACTTCTTTTTTTTTTTTACATGGATGTCTTTATAAATTTTGTAAATTTCCGTATTTGTTCTTCTTTTATAGAAATTGCCCTTTTTGATTCTGACGTATAATAGTTTTATACAGTAGTAGTTTTGTATCTATTTTTATGCATGTTGATCTTAAGAAGGGATAATTGTTTTGTTGATAAGAAACTTTTCCCGGTAACAACTGTTTTGAAATATCTCCTATGATCCAAACACGAGTTTAATATAAGTTTACTTTTAATTTAGAGAAAGTGAAAAATTAACGTAAAAAAGAATAAATAATTTGTCAGGTTAGATTTTCTTTTTATTCTTCCCATAAAAAATAGTTCATAGAAAATTCTGATGCGAATGCATCATTCTTACAACAAAAGAAAAAAAAAACTGAAAATGAATACTTATGTAACAGTTTCTACTTTTTGCAGGTGAAAGGCGTAACAAATCGAACTGACGTTTCCCATGCTAGGATAAGAGTATTTCAATTGAAATATTTTTGTTGCATTTTTACTTATAGAATTACTCTTATGGAATTTAGTGTCTGACACCTTAGTTTTATTTCTGCATATTTCTGTTGATCAAATTATGTTTGTTCCCTATTATAAAACTCATTTATCCACGAGTTAGCCAGCCATTTAAAAGTATATTTTTATAATTATTTTTTAATATTTAGGACAATGCATTTTTAATTTTAAGAGGCATAATCACCTAATTTTAATTTAAATATTCGAAATTCGTACGAAACCGGTCGAATAATTTAGAAAAATTAATATATATATATTATATATATATATTATATATATATATTATATATATATATATATATATATATTATATATATATATATATATATATATATATATATATATATATATATATATATATATATATATATATATATATATATATATATATATATATATATATATATATATATATATATATATATATATATATGTATATATATATATTAATTTTGAAAGCAAAATACAATATTATATCTAATCAAGCTGAATTATTGAATTGTCAATATTGAATTGTTAATCGAAGCGACTTCTCCTCTTGCTGGTTTTTATATCATGTAATTTCAAACAAATCATTTTTTTTATATTTTTATTCCTTACAAATTTGTGTTGCCAAAACTTTGACAACCAACCAGGAAAATGTCTATAATGTCATTATGATGCCAAACTTTTAATATCTGAATACTATCATGTTTTTCATTCCTTTTACAATGCATACTATTTCTTTATAGATCATTTATATCTTCTGCAACCACGAAGATCAATGGATTTTATTCTCTTTTGCAAGTTTAAAAAACAAACCATTATCCCTATAGCGAAAGCCTGTTTGTATCTATTTCTACCCCAGATGGATATCAAACTTCCAGCCCGAACATATATCAACTCTTGAAACAACCTTTTGCTCTTTTTGCTTGCTTTCTTAAATCGTGTGAAATGTGTAAAGCAAAACTTATTAAATAATCTTTTAACAAGTAATAAGAATTAATAAAATTGATATTTAAAAATCCTAACAAATATACGTCTTTCTATTCGCATTTAAAGAAAACGAAAAAAGGAAAACTATTTTTCCTTTGCAATGAAACAAAAGTAAAAATTCCTCACTCACAAAAGTAAAAATCTCACACTTGATTTGCTAAGAGCATGTCGGCATAAGACGATCCAATTTTAGTCTTCCAATCAAATCCAATGCTCTTGCAACGTCATACAGTTGTTTCTTTTCAACTATGAATGTTCTCCTTGTTTATCGAAATATGTGGCCACGACCACGATTCCAGTAGGACTTTAAAACTGTAGCTTTTTTTTAATAATCCTTTATTTTGTATAGTAAAAGATAGCACAGACAAAATTTTTGTCTGTTTAACTTTTAAAAGCTTTGAAATTGTCTTCAAATCATGTTTAAATAATTTGATAATGAAATAAAACGGAACTATATAACTTAAATCCTATACCTAATTTGCAACGGAATATAGTAATTTTAACCTTTTGTGAAACATTGTCCTTTGCTCTTCAAGAAAAAATCTGAAATCCAGTTATCGAAAAATCTGAACACATTATAAATGACAATCACGTGCGTGAAATGAAGCAAAAGTTATTTACCGTCTGGGTTGAACCATCCCGCTAAACTTTTTGTCTGCATTGAAGGTTTATCATACAAGAAACAAAACTCCATGTTTGTTTGATTAATTTTTTTTAAAATTTATTGTTGCTGCTTCGAGATTTCTTTTCTTCCCAGAAACGAAATAAATTAGAACTTAATTATGCTGATTAAATGTAGAGCTTCGGTAAACATTTAATTTTAGACAGAGTTCAAAATGAGTGTTTAAGAAAATGGCATTTAAAAATGTGGATATCGTTCAAAAAATGTGTTTAAGAAAATGAAAAAAAAAATATATTACAGATTTATATCCTGAAATATGCGCAATTTAAAAAATGAATATGGCTCAGAAGGTGATTTGAAGAAAATTAGCATAGCATATATAGCATAGCATATCGTACCCCTGCAAGAAAAGTGACACAAGTCAAAAAACAGCATTTGAGAAAAAAAACTTAAAGAATACTATAAAACTTATTCTGAAACTGCACAATCTAGAGATGAGACAATTTTTGAGCTTGATGGGGCATTTCATACACATTTTCATACACATTTTAACTTCAGAATTGCTGTTTTTTGACTTGTGTCACTTTTCTTGACGGGGTGATGTTTAAAAATTTTGAAAAGCTTCAAAATGTGTGCTTAAGAAAATGAACATAACGTGAAAAGCCTGTTCGAAAAAGGGATGTAGGTTGAACTGATGCACCAAATGAATGTGAAAATTTGTTAAATTTTTTTTAAAACACCATGAATAATTAGTAACCCCTATTTGCTTCTTTTCAACTATAGTGGTCATAACAGAAGTATAAGAAACAGAATCGAGTGCTGTCCATTTTCTCAAATTACTTCATCCGCATATTCTCAAACGTGCTTTTTGAGTCTTTTTTTCAAATGCGCATATCAAGCTATGCTCATTTTCTTAAAAGTGTAATTTGAGCTAGGTCAAAAATAAAAAGTTATCCGATGGAATGATAATTGGATAAAATACACTAAGTGATAAAAGTCATGGGATGCCTCTAAATATTGTGTCAGACCTCCTCAAGCTTTACGAAGTACTGCAACTTGGCGTGGCATGACCCAACATGTAGTTTGAAATCTCTTGCAGAAATATATTCAGCCATGAAACCTCAATAGATGTCTATAACTGCGAAAGTGTTGCGGATGCAGGATTTTGTGCATGAACTAACGTCTCAATCATATCTCATAAACGTTCAATGAGATTCATGTCGGGGAATCTAGGAGGCCAAATCATTAGCTGGAATTTTCCAGAATGTTCTTCAAACCAATCGCGAACAATTGTGGCCCGAACCTGGCACATTTTCATCCATAATAATTCCATCGTTGTTTGAGTACATGAAGTCCATGAATGGTTGTAAGTGGTCTCCAAATAACTGAAAATAACCATTTCCAGTCAATTATCGGTGCAATCAGACCATATAACCCAGTCCATGTCATGAAAAAGCAGCATACGTCATTATGGAGCAAATAATCACAAACTCTAGCTTTAGACAGATAAGGGGTAACTAATTTTTGTCCTTTGAGGCTGATTTCTATGAAAAGAGTTTTCTTTAAACAGTTATACTTTTGGAGATAAATTAATATTCAGTTATAGTGCCTGGTACTTGATATTTTATACTGATTTTGACTATATGCCCATTTCAAACATTGATTTTTTTTCAAATTTCTAATTTTAGAGTAGTAATAATTTTTCTAATTTTCGGGTAATAGCACTGAATATACTTAAATTATCGAAAAACTACGATAAATCTTTAAAATCTAGCACAAGAATTTAATTTTAAATTCCTGGAAACAAACACAACAACTTTGAGTCTACGAAAATTTCATTAAATCCATCCTCCACACATTTCATTAAAGTGTGTTCGTGGGACTAATACTACATTTCACTGTAATTTTTGCACATGTTGCTACATTTCATTCGGTATTATCTGATGGATAATATTTCATTTTATTTTATACGAAGGAGAAAGTATCAAAATGCTCATATAAAACTAGATATAGCAAAGAATCTTGATTAATAAACATAAAAATCAAAAATGTATATGAATTAGGACAAGAAATAGTGCATTACTACGCATGGGTGGTTCAGTTACATTACTAATGTCTGATTATTCGATAGAAGGCAGTTTACAAATTTAATCTTTGAATTAGAATTTAGTATGTAAGAATAGATGTTATATTTCTTTTGTCTAGATAATTTTTTAGTAAAACCTATCAACGATATTCGATTATAACCTCAAATTGTGTAACATCGTCATTAATAATTATTATTAGATTTTGGATATCATTTAAAAACATTTAGCAGAAAATTTTACGAATTCTTTGAAAGATTTTTTTGAAAATATTGCATTGAATTTACTTTGAAAATATGTTTTTACGTACATAATTATCTACAAGAGTGTAATATTGTAAAAGGTAAAAATTAGAATGATAATGGTACAAATAAATTTTAAACTCATATATTTAAGGTCTAAACGGTGTTACAGATGCAGTTTGTAGTAGCAATTTTTCTATGTAGCACATGTAGCTTTTTTTCTGCTATACCCATATTTAAAAAATTTTTTTGACTATTTTTTAATAACGCGGACTTGAAATAGTAAAAAATGTTTTTTTGATTAGGATAATTTCTGTTTGAATAGTGCTAGCTGAAATTTAATTTTTTGAATCAATTGAATATCATTCATTAAAATGATACTATCATTTGGAAATTAACTTAATAATATAACGTCATGAATGGAATAATAAACTTCTCAATATACACATTATTTGAAAATTTAGTTTTCATAATTTAAATTTAAATTCAAATCAAAATTTAAATTAAATTGGCGAAACTAACCTTGCAGAATTTTCCAGCAAGATGTTGATTTTCTAATGAGGTTTATGAAATTAAGAGAAGCAATTAAGAACGATACAATGACCCAGATGAAAGTATGTAATATCACACAAATGCCTTTAATTTCCTAAAAGACGATCAATTTTAAATACTAGATTCAATAACATTATTTCACAAACAACTCATACCGCAATAACCGCAATAACCCAGATTCAAAATTTTAGAGTACTTAATTCGAGCAGAGGCTTTAAATTGGATTTTATGGTAAAACTTTTTTTTAATTGAATACTCTTTTAAAAATTATTTATGAAATTGTTATAAAATTTTCTTTATTCAAATTGGTTAAGTTTAAATACAGGGTGACGGAAATTGCTCATAGGAATACAGTTCAGATTAAAAAAGAATTCTTGCAGTGTTGTTGCCTGACTAGACCTAATCATAGCATTCAGTTTAATCTATTTTTCACTAAATATGTGGTAATTATAATTTTGAAAAGCAGTATTTCAGATAAACCATTACCATATAAACATAAAACTAAAAAAATAAGTAGTTTAAATACCGTGAATGATTTTATGAAATGTCATTACCATACCTGTATTTATCTCCACAGAGTACTTGAAGTTTTAAAGAACTAAATTTATTGTGAGAATAGTTATAGAAGTAAACAGGAAATTTTATTAGTATACCGATATTTTCAATAACAGTAAGTTTTAAAATCCTCCCCCCCCCCCCCGCTAAAAAATTTTTTTATCGCAAAAATACGTGCAATAAAAAATTAAATTTAAAATCAGCCTTCCTGCTTCTGAAAAGAATGTTATTTTTAATAAGCAGTTTAAATTTTTGAGTTTAATCGGTGAAGATTTGCTCGAGTTTTGTTTTATCTGTAATTCACAATCAGAGAAAATTGGTAAATTGTTTCTGCGCATCTCATAAACCAGAAGGTATAATAATTACATATAAAAGCTCCTTTAAAAATAATAAAAATATAGATATCTACAAAATTTAAGAATGGTTTAAAAGCATAAAATAAAAGTGAAGAAAACAATATAACAAATGCTCTTATAAAGAAATAAATACATTTTAATAAATAAAAAAAAAAAAACATCTTGTTGCTTTTAAAACTGTCATTTTATTTATTAACAACTGAAGAGTTACTTATTAAGAACCATGAACAAATCTTGTGTTATTTTGATGTGATATATAAAGTGCCTGATTGAAATGAATTCTAAGCCATTCTGCTTAATCTAACAAGCTTCTGTAACACTTTTTACGTTAATTAGAACTTACCCTAAAGTCTAAAACAAAAAAAATAAATACTTTCGTTGCTTGATATGCTGATTTGGTTACGATTAATTTGTTTATCAATAAAAAGATCAACGATTGTAATTGTTCAGAAATAGTTTTAAACACTTAAATCAGGCGTGCGAAACACGCGGCCTGCAGTTGTTCGCTATTAACATAATTAGTGCCCGCGAGTGTTGTGATAAAAGAGAAATTTTAATGCATTTATTTATTTTTGCCTCAATTTTCACAGCAATGAATTTATAAAATCATACGTTAATTATTCAACAAAATTTTTAAGAAATGTGAAAAATCATGTAGAAAAATTTAATACGAAATTTAGTGTTCCAGTTCAACTCAATGAAAAGAGTAAAGAAATTTTTTTAATCAAAAGCAATATCTGATCGCAGAATTCGATGCTATTTTTTAATTTTGAAATTTCGAAAAAAAAAAATGCTTCAAATGAGTAAATGTTTTCATAATTCTAATTATAGTTACATATTTAAAAAATTTTAAAAAAAAATATGCTGACCCTTAAAAGTTACCAATTAGTTAAAATGAATTGCTTTTCGTTAATTTTTTAGTATTTTATCTCACCTAATAGGTTTCCAGTATTAGACTGAGGGCTTTTAATCTTGTATTTCCATTATTTATTGTTGTCTATACTTCTTTTATTTATTTATTTAGTATTATTATTTATTTATTTATTTATTTTTTGAAAATACACGTATTTGTCATCATAAAAACGTTTTCCACATGGACAGCATTAAAAAATATTTTTTTCAATTACATCTCTGTATCAATTTCTGCGTAAAAGATTTTTCTAAAATCATTTTTAGTTAGTCATAATAATATTTAATTTGGGAAAATATAAAAATTTTAAACATCGGTTTGTTATAAGTATTTTTTTTCATAAAAGCTTACATATATTCATAAAACTTATAATACTCGTATATATTCTTAAATCAAATTTTTTTTTTTTTTTTTTTTTTTTTGTTTTTTTTTTTTTTTTTTTTGAAGAAGGGACATTTGACCAACCTTTTTGTGATTTTTCTATCAAATGTTATTTTTCTTGGTCGATATTTCTTCATAATATTCATATTACAGAATTCTTCGTACTGCTTGTCCTGCGTATATATATATATTTTTTTAAAATCGTAAGTAAAGTTTGATATGAGCATAAGTTGATTTGGAAAAGCGGAGGAAAAGATTCGAAATAAAAATTACTGTTTTGTATGGTAAAGACATTTCTAGTATATATATCGTAAAGTAACTTACTTGATATTGCGGCAGCGACTAGTAAGTTAATCAAAAATAATAAGGTTTGCTCAGTTTCTTTATTTATCTTTATACTTTTGACTGATATTGTCAAGTTTTAAAAATAAATAGGCGTAAAATATACTTCACTTTTCACAGTGATATTCTGAAATCTCACTGAATGGAAACAAGTTAATACTCATTAATTCGATTAATTTCTATAAATATTGTTGGAGCCGCGATGGCTCAGGGGATAGAGCGTTCGCCTTCCAATGAGGCGAACCGGGTTCGAATCCCAGTCGATACGAATTCCGCATCCGGCTTGCACTGACCACAGTGCTGACGTGAAATATCCTCAGTGGTAGACGGATCATGGGTTAGAGTCCCCTTGCCGTCAGGCTAACCATGGGAGGTTCTCGTGATCTTCCTCTCCATGTAACGCAAATGCGGGTTAGCTCCATCAAAAAGTCCTCCACGAAGGCAAATTTCTCCCAATACTCGATCCAGGAGTTCCCTTGTCTTCTGGATTGGGTTCAAAATTACAAGGCTACGGAGTTGAACATTAGTAGCCGTAAACCCATTAAGTTGGGTCGGCTGTTCAACGACGGTTATAAAATAAAAATAAATAGTGTTGGGGGCCGGGAAAGCCTGGTCGGTAGGGCGCTGGGTCCATGTCCAAGAGGTCGTGGGTTCGATCCTCGCCGGCCGAAGAAATCGCCGGCCGGTGTAGTAAATGGTGACTGATGCACGTTAAATCTGTCGAGTCTCAAAGTCCTCCATGTTCCCATAACAAATCAATACCTCTGGGGGTACTGATCCAGGAGTTTCCTTGTCTTCTGGATTGGTTCAAAATTACAAGGCTACGGAGTTGAACATTAGTAGTCGTAAACCCATGAAATTGGGTCGGCTGTTCAACGATGGTTATAAAATAAAATATAAATAGTGTAGAGCCGTGATTGCTCAGGGGATAAAGCGTTCGCCTCCCAATGAGGAGAACCGGGTTCGAATCGGCTTGCACGGACCATACCACAGTGCTGACATAAAATATTGAATTATCTTCAGTGGGACGGATCATTGGTTAGAGTCCCCTTGCCGTCTTGCTAACCGTGAGAGGTTCTCGTGGTTTAGTCTCCATGTAACGCAAATGCGGGTTAGCTCCATCAAAAAGTCCTGCACGAAGACAAATTTCTCCCAATACTCGATCCAGGAGTTCCCTTCTCTTCTGGATTGGGTTCAAAATTACAAGGTAACGGAGTTGAACATACGTAGTCGTAAGCGCCGTAACTCTTCTTTTTGAAATTGTATCTGTTTTTATGGGCTTTGGACAAATTCTGGTACTTTTCATCATCAAAATATGTTTGCTACCTTTTTTTTCAATGCTTTTTTTTTTTGTTTTTGTTTTTGTTTTTTTTGTTTTGATGCCTCGTCTATGGATGGTGTTTTCAGTAGAAATGTAAACAATTACAATCTCGAGCTGTATGCCTGCTCTAGTTCCGGTTAGAAAGTTTGCAGCTGCTTACTACATGTTATTCTGCCAGGCGATATTTTCAAACGGATAATTTTGTTTTCAATAAAAGAAATAAATTAGATAATTTCTGAGCTCAAATCTGCCGTATTTCATAAGATATTAATGTTATTATGTAATTCTAGTGATTTTGAAGTAAAAATTTATTTTAGTTATTTAGAGATATAATGTTAAAAAAGGTGACATGGTTGCTAGATTTTGAATAACTCGCATTTTTGGCAGTCTTGATTTGGCCTCTTTCCATTTGTTTATTACTGTTTGTTCGTGTTGCAAGCTGTGCGCCATCTTACGTTAGTGTTAGCATATTGTTCGAGGAGCAAGATTAAGTTTAGTAATAAATATTTAAATACCACGTTTGCAGGAATCTTAAAACACAATGATCACGTTGTGAGCCAAATGTCTTTAAAATACACCGGAAACAGTAACCCGGAAGTATAAGCGACATACAGCTTGCAGCGCTCCTAAGTGTCGAAAACACCATCCATTATGTTTGAACCCTCAAACTCCTATTTTCTGAGTAACTACCATTGTTAATTTTAAGATTTCACTAAATTCTTTGAGGCCTTCTGGTATTGCCATGAATCGCCATCAAGCCTACCTTTTTGAATCCTCTCCGGCTGTTCAACGGCGGTTATAAAATATAAATAGTGCAGCCTAATATAAACATTTTCTTGACATTTCGTGAAAATTGATGTTTTAAGACTTTTAAAATGTGTGTAGAGTGGATAAATTTAGTCAAAAAGCGATAAGTTTTATGGCTGATATTTTAAAAATTTAGATAGGCGTAAAATATTCTGCACTAATCCAAGTGTGAAATTATATGCATTTCTAAATATTGAAGATATATTTAAAGAGACTTGAAAGCGCAAGTGATGATATTCCTCTAATTTGCATTGCTCTTCATATTCTTTTTCAGAATGCTTACGTAATTTTTTGCCAAGCAAAGAAAGATGTGCACCACCTTGAAAATTATATTTGTTATTTATTAATTGTAAAAAAAACTATTATTTAAAATTCAAATGATAATCAAAATTAAAGCAATGTTTGTGCTCTCTTAGAATAATTAAATAAAAGATTTGGTTTCCTTGAAATAAATTTTTTTAAATAATAATTTTTTTTAAAGAAAAATTATTAGTGGAACAAATGTAACTCTTATTTCGTTTCTATAAAATCAAATTTACAACAACATGCATTACATCTGTCATCAATCTGCTTACAAAAATGTGATGATTTTATGCTTTCTTCTTAAACTGTAAAAATAAAATGTAAATAAAACCGTTCACAGAAATTTCACAGAAAAATTATTTTATTTAAAAACGGACATCTGTTTTTGAGCAGATAAGTGCTGAGCCATGCCAGCTCGGTCGTTTGGTTATGAAGGAAAATTTTAAACTGTCTTTATTTTAAAAGTCTTCAGACAGTCTAAAGAGAGATAATAAAAAGGTAGATTATCAATTTGACAATTAAGGTGAATTGCAATTTTATTTATTCGATATTTAAAACCGTAAAATAATTTCTAAAAAGTAAGTTTAAATATAGAACATAATCGTAGAATGATTTGAAAAAAAAAAAATCTTACATTATTTAAACTGCATAGCGAAAACAACAATTTGAATCGATAGTTTTAATCCGTTTATAATTGCAATAAAAACCAGAGAAAAACTGTTTCGAGAAAAACAACGTTAAAACGTCAACCATCCGGAGTAGATCTGTAAAAAAACTAAAAAAAAAGCACTACCTTAAAAATTTTATTAATTTAATAAAACTTTTGAGGCCCTTTCTATTCTCAGAGTTTTTTGAAGTTTCACATTTGTAATTAAGCATATGTTCTAACTGCAATATTTAGTTTCCATTCATAGTCTACGCGTAAATAAGGTTAAAAAAATAAATAAAAAACATCCTAGAAAATATTATAACATCAATAAGTTTGTTATTTATATAAGGTAAAAATTTTGATTTTTTGATATAATACAATATAATACAAACCCTGTTTTGTTTATATTATAAGCAGTTTAGTCAATTTGAGACAATAAAACTTTTAAAATTAAAATTGACTCGAGTTTAAAAGCAGTTATTTATTTTGAGCTCACAAATTCGCATATTTATGAGGATTATGCATAAATACTTAAAAGATGCATTAAAAAGTAATCATCATTTAATCTATCTGAGTTTACAAACAAACTTGAACACATAATTATGTTCATAATAATTTTTAAAGAGGTTTTTAAGAAGCAGTTTCGAATTTACATATTGCACCCAGGCAAGAAAAGTGAAACAAATCAAAAAACTGCAATTCTGAAGTTATGTCAATAAAAAATATGTATGAATTGCCTCATCAAGCTCAAAAAGTGTCTCTAGATTGTGCTATTTCAGATTATGCTATTTCAGAATAAGTTTTATAGTATTCTTTAAGTTGATTTTTCTTTAATGCAGTTTTTTAACTTGCGGCACCTTTCTTGCCGGGGAGCAATATTTCGAACTTTTGATTAACTACATCATAAAATAATTTATAAATTAATTGATTTAAAGAAATTCGTAATCTTGGTGTGTCGATCCTACTATTTAAATTTTTAATTTAATATGTAAGATCTTTTATTATTGATGTAAACATCTTCAAATGGATGGATAGAAAACGATATGGTATTTTAGGTGACAATCTGAATTTATAAATAGTGATTTTCATAACACAGTCTGGTTCATAAAAAATTTAAAGTAGATTCTAAAATATTCGTATGTAAGTAATTCGTATTCATTTTAAAGTAAATAAATAATTATGTTTAATAAATAAGTAAATAACAGTATTGTGAAGTATTTAAACATTAATAATAATCAAAACAGTGAACATATAAATTTCGTATATTAAAACCATCTGACGGACCTATACACGTGGTCGTATATTGTAAGCGTATTCTTTTTGGTTAAGAAAAACCGTTCTTATATTAGATCGTATAATGGTGTATTCAGTGAAAACCCGAATATGAAAAAATTCATTTTTTTTGCGTACTGAAAAAGTACAATTGCAGGATATTTGCAAAGCAATTTCTACATCCTTTATTGATTAATGCAATTAAGTCAACTATTTCTGTACAAATAATGGATTTTTAATTTATTTAACGAAGCAACATTCTTGATACAATTGAAAATTTAAAATTCTGCCTGAATACCAATTTATTCTGTAATAAACATTTTATATTATTTTATGACCGTCGTTGAACAACCGATTCAATTCAGGGTTTATGACCACTAATGTTCAACACCGTAGTCTTTTAATTTTGAACGCAATCCAGAAGACAAGGAAACTTCTGACTCAAGTACTGGAAGAAATTTGCCTTCGTGATGGACTTTTTGATGGATCTAACCAGCATTTGCGTAACATGGAGAGGAAGGCCACGAAAACCATCCACGGTTAGCCTGACGGCAAGGGACACTAACCCATCATTCGTCCCACTGATGATGTTTCAATATTTCATGTCAGCGTTGTGGTCCGTGCAAACTGGATGTGAAATTCGTAGCGACCAGCCATCGCTGGGATTCGAATCCGGTTCATCTCATTGGAATGCGAACGCTCTTTCCCCTGAGCCATCGCTGCTCCGTAATAAACAATTGAAAATGTTATGAAATTTCCTAAATTTTTATTCATATAGGAAAAATCTGTTAAAATGGTTACCTGTGATTATACCATTTTATAGTGCCGTCACTACGTTATTTATGAAATTGGAGTTGGTTTCTACAAAAAGTCAAACCCAACAAAAATATTTTCCTAAAATTTTTTTTAAACTTCCTGTGTTTGAGTTCACTAACGTCAGGACGCTTAGCGTGCTTATTCTCATGGATTTCCTCTTCAAGTAAAACATAATTGAGTTATTTTCAAAAAGTCATCTTTGAAGACGAGGCCATTATTTGATTCATGAGTTTGATATTTAAAAACAAGGATAAACATTTACTCCTTATCAGTCTAAGTTATTTGAAATTTTTATAGTTGCAGTTACATAATACTATATAATTTGTCGTACTGTTATCATTTCTTGTGATGGAAAGTGGTTAAGGCATTGAGCTATCAAGATTAGGGTTTTCTCGTCGACAGGGTCCTAACAGGTTCTAAATAGGTACCAGTTTGTCTGTGAAGTAAAGGTGCGTAATACTGATTATATTGCCATTGGTTACGAAAATATGAAGCCTGCATGACTTATATGAGACTGTTGAACTAACGTTTTATCACTAAAATTAATTTTGTAAATTTACTAAGATTTGTCTAACTTTTCATAACACGCTTAAGATATATTGAAGAAAAACTTTCTTTAGCTGCTATTTTAAAAGAAATATCATTAAAAATATTTTTTGTAGAAAAACTACTGTTAAAAATATTACAAAAACATTTTAAAATTTACAAAAATTTCACTTTTCCAAAACTTAATTCGTAAGAAATCAATATTTTCGAAATTTTTTTTAGTAAAACATCATTAATTATTTTCAAAGAATTGGAAAAAAAGTATGTATTTTTTAGGTATCCCTAATTAACCCTACTTTTATTAGCCTACTATCCCTATAACCCCCTACTCCCTTATCCCTGCTCCCTATTATATCTACCAGCTCCATTATCCTTACTTTTAATTAGCACATTTCCCTTTGAAATGTGATGAATATTTTTAATCGTTGTAATAAAAGAATACAGAAGTTATTTCTTATCAGACTGTTTTATTTTATTGCGAAAAAAAAACATAATGCAATCGAACATATTTTTCATGTCAATGGAAATTAGTAAATCACACGGATATTCCTCTCAATTAGTTCATTAATTGAATTCCTTTTCACCCAATAGTTGTGAAAAGTCCCGTTACTTTTAATGCTTCTAATTGACTCCGCCCCTGACGTAACAACTTGTTTTCCTTTCCTATTTTGTCAAGGTTAACCCCAGCATGGTCTTATTTCTTAATAAAGCCGTTTTCAACCCGCCTATTGAAGAAGCACATTTAAATAATCAGCGGTTATTCTCCACTTTCAATTCTTAACTTGCATAAAAATTATATTCTAATAACTCGTCAATCAAACTAGAAGAATCAACTTCATAGGATTTGGATGTTTTGTTTCATTTCAACTTTTTTTTTTTAGATTTTTCAAAGAATTTTTTTTTTCCCCCTGAAGATAGAAATATTTTTCAAATTTGGATATATTGATAGAGTACGAAGAAATACAAGCTTGAAATTTTGATAAAAGACCAAATAAAGGTATAGCATTTTTTTTTTTTTAAATTTGTAGTTATAATATGTATTTACGTTGATTTTTATATGAGTAATTTTAAATCGGAAAAATTTTACATCGTATAATATTTATTACTTTGAGTTTTTTGAATAAAATAAAGTTTAGGTTTTAATGTAATTCATTTTATTTCTATATTTGTTCATTTTAACAGTGCATTTTATGACGTTTTTGTTTTTAACTTTATAATAGTATGATTATTATTAGGTATTTAGATATAGCGTATACACATTACTATAATTCAGAGAAGGCCTGATTAAGGCTTTTGAAATATAATATTTGTTTAAGTTCTGAATTTTTATGGAATTTTTTTTTAAAAAACTAAAATTTTAAGTTACATTTTTGAATAGTTTTATTTATTCATTTATTTTTTCTTAATTTTTTTTTTTTAAATAAACAATACCTTATGAAAATATTTTTTCAGAATATGAATAGATATTTTCTCCTCTGGGTCAAAAATATTTATCTTTTAGATATTTTCATTAAGGCTACATTTTTCAAAAAATATAATTTACAAAATGGTATTTGTCTACAATTTTGATGGAATCTTTTAAAATTTTATGTCTTCATTGTGAATGATAAGAAATTAATTCATGAAAAAATCTTTCTTTAAAATTCTTCTTAAAGCAAGTTTATATAGAATAAATTCATAAAAACAATGATTTCGGTTAAAATATGCTATAAACAGCATAAATTGGAACCCCAAAATATGTTACTTTATCTATAACTATATTTTTTAAGAAGCTTATCATTAATGATAAATATATGAAAAAAAGGATGATTACATTCTGAATAAATGTTTTTTTTTTTTTTTTTTTTTTTTTTTTTTTTTTTTTTTTAAATTTATCTTTAAATACTGTTATTTCATAATTTTACGACGTTAGTGTATGAAAAAAAAACTATTTCTCAAATTAATATTCATTTTCGGTTGAAATTTCATAAGTATGAGATAAAAGTTTTCTTTCCTTGTAAAAGCAAATTATTTTAGCAAGAGTTAAATTACCGTTACTATTTCAGTTAATAAAATTCAGTCAAATTTGTATGGTTCGACTCTTTGAGCGTATGATTGCATTCAAGTTAAGAACCATTTAGAAATAAGAACAAAATTACTTTAAACAACTAATGATAAACCAAGCCATCGAAACTTTCAAATTTCACTTTTCATTCCTTGTTGCCGGTTTTTAATCTCGTTAGGGATGCACCGACAAGGATTATGGGAATTTTTCGCCAATATGCATTTAGGCAGACGACAATTTTTTTCACTATTTTGAAGTTAATGATAGAGCTATCATTGGAAGAACGATTAATCATTTGCATAGCCTTGTTGTGAAATATTCGACGTTTATTAAGAACATTTAATCTTATTCAAAGGGTCATGGTTAATGTAGATGATTTTCTGTTTTTCGAGGCGCGCAAGTTGAAGGAGATAATGCGGCCCACTCAATATCTGTCATTTAGAGCAGAGTTTTTTCATTTGGTGGTCCCAATTCAACAATTTTCTAAAAAAATAAAATTTATTCTTAAAACGATCTTTGAAACGTATCTACAATTCCGAAAGATAGGATGTATTTACTGTGTAACTGGAGAAACAAAAGTATTCAAAAGGATTTTCGAAAACTCACTACTTTACCATTCAAAATTCTCTAATCTGTAACATAATACTATGAAATGTTTTCGAATATCATTCTAGAAATTTTACTGTCTTTTTTTCCTTCACAATCCTGGTAATATTACCATATAGGAAAGCGATAGTTTGTTTTACTGTAGCTCCATTGAGTTGTTTCTACTAACAGTTATAAAATTAAGAAGCTGTTACAAAAATTCGTAATTTATTCTGCGAAAGATCTGCGTATGGATATAAAAACGAACAATTGAATTTAATAAAGGAGGCTGTTTCTCTCTTTCCAAAATTGTAGTTACTGGAGAGCTTAAAAAAATTAATTGGAAACGAAAAATTCATATTCGTAATTCAACTAAAACAGACTGAAAAATTAAGTTAGTAAAATCTTGTTTATTTGTTATTAGTCTACTTTGCGTACTTTAGAACCCTTAAAATACAGAAAATTTCCTGCGGTTCAATTAACGTTTTATCTCCATTTTAGTCCAAAGTGTCATTCAATGGCGTAATATTTGTCCGAAATTTTAATAGAATGTATTTTAGTCATACAGGAAATTTATAATTATTCTATTTCAAATCACTTTCATTAGAATTTAAATAGTAGAGTATGAAATTGACCATAAATTATAATATTTTTAGGGAGCTATTATTGCATATGAAATTATAATTTCCTTTGGAAAGAAATTTATTAAATATTTTAATCATTTTATTTGTATTTATTGATACTGTTAGTAGAAAAGTTTTTTTTTAAAAGTAAAATTAACGACCTTTTGAATAAAATGGCTTTCAATCTTGTATTAACTTAATCCCTTTACATTCTATTAATTACGAAATTCAAAGATTATAATTTAATTTCTCAATTCGTTTTTTAAAACTTTATGATTTCAGTTCGACATCAGTATTTCTATTTATAAATAAATTTTGAATATCAATAAAAACTATTATTATCATAAAAATTTCTGGACACTTCAGATGTAATGTCCTCAAATTCGACCAGATTTACTGTTTTACACCATGGAAAGAAAAATATGGTCAAACAAAAAATATACTACCAAAATATGGTAAAATTTGCTTTGTGGCTTTATGGAAACACCTAAAAGCTTGATTATTTTTACCGAAGAGCTTTGGTAATGATTAAGGTTAAAAAAATACGGTTTTATAATATGTGATTAAATTTGGCAAATGTGCTAAAATTTGGTAATTTTATCATGATACCAAAGATTAGGGAGCATGAATCATTTATTTAGTTAAATTTGCTGTTCAGTTTTGTATTCTTTTCTAAGTGTATGGTAGTAGGAACTATTATTTTGATAACCAGAATTAGTGGTAAGCGGTTACCATATGATTGGAAAAATTGCCAAATAAATGGATTAAATATCGCATATTTTGGTTTTATTTGTCAGAATCATGTTTTTTTCCCCACCAGAAATGTCATTACCATAAAGTATGATAATTTTACCAGAATTTTGTTCCTGTGTAGAAAATACTTTATAATTACTTTATTTATTTTTAAAATATACGAGATCAATAATACATTCAGTGGGAAAAAAAACAACGTTGTGTTAGAAGTTGGGTTTTTTAGTTGACGATTTTTCCAAAAAATATATTTTTTTTCCTTTTTAAAAAAAATCAGCTACAATTTGCTTTTATTTCTATAATTTATGATAGCTGAAAATAACAACGCCATAATTTGCTTAAGCTTCTTGTAAAAGGTATTATTTTTCAAAATATTAACAGGAATGTTAAAAAAATGTTTTATCACTGATGCCAATCTTCATACATTAATGTTTTTCTTTTAAGCCCACTTAACAAGAACTAATTGCATAAAAGAAAATATTTTTGTAAATAGCAATTTTTTTTGTAAGAAGACGATATTTCAATTAAGGTCAGCTGATGTTTCATTTATAATGAATGCAGCCCAGTATAATTGTTTACGTTCATAAGCATTTTTCTTGCATTAATTTTGGAACTTAGTGCTTTCTATTGAAATGTGTAATTATCATTAACATATAAAGTTCAAAAATATGCTTATGTATGTATATGCATATGTTTATCTTTATGTATATATTTCGATCGCTAGTTATATGGAACAAATAATAATAATAGTGTAAAGATTCTTTGATGCTATTAAATTTGTGAGCATATTTTTTTGCATTTATTTTTCTTTTCACGTATAAAAATATTTATCCCTAAATATGAAAAGAAGTCAAAATTAAACTTAAAAAAATATTGTTACGATATTATTTTCTCCCAAAATGGCGCATTCGCAAATCAGTCAAAAATTACTAATAGGAAAATTATTCTAAAAATGCTCCACATTTAAGAAATTATTTGTTGCATTATTTTCTCGCTGAAAGGTTATTCTATCCAAGCACAAAACTTCAAAAACACATTTCAGATGTGAAGTTTTATTTTGATTGTAATGCTTTTTAAGATGCATTTTTGAACTATTTCTTTTACTTCACATACTTGTAGGATACTTCAAAAATATCAAAAGCACTAAGAAACGTTTTAAATATAGCTTTAGAAATTTCTAAGTTATAGGGCCTAAATGAAAAAGCTTCTGATGTTTATCAAACCCTTCTATACCTGAATTTTGTAACGTTTGCTGCTTATAGGAAATGTATTTTCGATGCTGTTGTGCTAAATGGGTATATTTTAATAGTACATGCAAATTAATTTAAACTCGCACACAAATGCTTTCTTGGGTTAATTTTACAGTAACTGATTGAGGGTTATTTTAATAAATTTCAAACAGAAATATAAATGTTGTTTATAATATCATATTACAATAGATCAGATAAACACTTTAGTTTTTGACAATTTTTTGAAGAATAACTTCAAGGATTATCTTATAACTTTAGAACTGTTCAGTTCATGCAAATTTTTATGCTTAACAATGAGGTTTAAAGCAATAAATTAAGATAGAAAACTTTTGAACACCCTATGTAAAAAAAACAGCAATAGGCTCGATTACTTTGATTATTATTTGCTATAAATGCATAAAATTTTGGAAAGTATAGCTTAAATATTTATGATGATATGAACATTTTTATTTTTTGTTTTATGTTTTTTGCTATAACTTTAAAAACATTCAGTAAAATAAAAAAAAAAAATTTGCAGCAATTTAAATTTAATTACAAAATTATTGTTTTAAAATTTGATAAAAAGTTGTCAAAAACTGTGCAAAATATGAGTACTTAAAGTAGTTTTTTTATACTGAGCATGTACGGAAAATTTTTTGTAGTGGATAGTATTTGGCAACTAATGAAAAAGTCTGATTTGAATGTCGTAAAAATTTAAAAAGTTCCACCGATTTTCTAAATAAATTTTTTATTTTATAAAAGAAAACTCAATTAGATTAAGATTGATTAGAAGTTTTTCAGAAATTTCTTCGTAAGTTATTATGTATAATGTAATTTGAAACACCACGAAATGAAATCTGTGGATAATCCCTAATGATTTTGAACTTTACTTTAAAAAGTACAAAAATTACTTGAAACATATTAAATTTTTACGATATTCAAATCATATTTTTTTCAACAGTTGCCAAATACTACAAAATTATGAAAAAATAATCTCAAATTTTTTCCGCGCATTCGCAGTATAAAAGATAGCTTCTTTTAATGCTCATATCTATTGCAGTTTTCAAAATTTTTTTTTGTCAAATTTTAAAACGTAATTTCGTAATTAATTTTAAATTGCTTCAAAAATTTCATTTAATTTTGTTGAAGAATTTTTAGTTAACAAGAAATTAGTTTATTTTCTTATAAAAATGTCCATATCTTCATGAACATTTAAGCGAAATTTTATGCATTTATTGCAAATGAAAATCAAAGTGGCCGATACAAGTAACAAGCCTTATTGCTTAATTTTCTGCTATATGGTATTTATAAATACTTTTTTTTCTATCGAAATTTATTGTTGGTCCCTTTATCTTCAGAAAGCTTTAAACCTTATTTCTAAAAGCGAAAAACTCGATGAACTAAACATCTTTAAATTTACAAAATAATCCCTGGAGTATTTCTTGAGAAATTTAGAAAATTATCAAAAACTGATTCTTCCATTATTCTAGATCTTTCATTATATAATTATTCTTTAAATATTAGAGTTTCAGATATTTAAAGAAACGATTGCTTCTGCATAAAATTTTTTATGGTGATAAATTTTCTAAAATTAATTAACTAGTAATTAATTCAAAAGGCTTTCTCAGTTCTATACGGAGGATAAATAAGATCTAAAATGAAGTAACTGTATTTCAAATTTATTATGTAACTTTTCTTACTTTATTTATATAACACATTTCTTTTGCTGACTAATTTCTGTCAAACGTGTGAAAACAGTCAATAATATTGTTTTGCTAGTAATGCTTTAAATTTTGAAGCTTAAATTAAGTCAAAAACAATTATATCAGCATTAAATTTTAATTTGTGGTGATAAATTTTCTCAAATAGCAAGTAATAAATTCAAAAGACTTTCTCGGTTCTATATGGAGGATAAATAACATTTAAAAAGAAGTAACTTCATTTCAAATTTATTATGTAACTTTTCTTACTATATTTACATAACACATTTCTTTTGTTGACTAAATTCCATCAAACGTGCGAAAACAGTCAATAACATTGTTTTGCTAGTAATGCTTTAAATTTTGAAGCTTGAATTAAGTCAGAAACAATTCTATCAGCATTAAATTTTAATATATGGTGATAAATCTTCTCAAATAGCAAGTAATTAGTTTTTTTAAGGCCATCAACCTTCTATGCAGAGGATTACATGACTAAAATGAAGTTACTTCATTGCTTTATGTCTGTCTGTTTTTTACCGGATTCATAAAACACATTTCTGTCAAATATGAGCTCATAAGAACATTATTTTGTTACTGAATTAATATCTACTTATCTACTACTGATCTACTTATGTCAAGAAACTCCCTTTCATACTTCTTAAAAACACGTTTTCAAAACGTTTATTTACATCTTGAGCACGTTAGAATTTATGTCTTTTATTATGTAATGTTAGTGTAAACATTTTAAATGAATAACAAGTTTCATAAATTTGAAAAAATTTTCAAGAAATACTTTTCGTAAATAATTTTACAAAATGTAATAATGATAAGTTGTGTTTGATAACAAAATCAAGTATATGAGTAGTTAAAAATGTCTTTTTTTGATAAGAGAATAACCTAGAGCGACAGAAAATCAAATTACAATATAGCTTGTTTTATGCATAATAATAAGACACATTTTGAAATTTTTCAAGAAAGTGGTTTTTTAGAAATGTTTCGCTGAAAAAATCATGATTACAAGTAAGTAAGACGTTTTTGTATATCTAGCAGTCAGTTAAAGGAAATTTGACAAAAATCTAGCTCACTTAACTGGAAAAAATACCAAGTAACAGTTTGAAATAAAAATGCCGCCTTAGGAAATGTGCATCCTGTTATCAATATACCCCAATTCTTTCAGTTTATAAAAGAATACATAAAAAAATACAGAAAAAATTCTATGTCTAAATATATTTTGCTAGCTATTACTGTTTTATAAGAACATACGTCAAGCTATTAATGTTCACACCTTGAATCTCTATTTAGTATATTCATTCGACTTACGATTTCGATCTATTTTATGTTATTTATTAACAGCAACATACATTTATATTTAACTACCTCTTTTTTTTTTATTTCCTTTACCTACATTAATTTGGCAGACTTTTTAAAATTTGATATTTAAGTGTCTCTTTCGCTTTCTTTCTTCGTTTTTATTAATTATTGATTTAAATTTACATATCTATTAACGTGATGTTTGTTAAAAAAATTTCAATGAATGCTTTTTAATAAGAACAGTTCTAACACTCTTTATAGATACACAACCCTCTAATAATGGAAGAGACACTTTCAATTTTTGACATTTTTAAATTTCCTCAAGAAATACTTAAAAGATTATTTTGCAACTTAAGAGGTAATTAGTTCATGTAATTTATCATAGACTACAATAAAGTCAAAAAGAGATTTCAGGGAATGTCAATAAATGACGAAAGAAAAAAAGTGTTTTTGAACACCCTGTACTCGAAGTTCAAAAAAGTAGCTTGTAACTTATACCGATTACTTTGGTTGTTATTTGCATTAATTGCAAAAAATTTTTCTTAAACCAACTTAAATATTTATGGAGATATCGGCATTTTTATTAAAAAAACTAATTTTTTTTGTCTTATGTTTTTCTGCAAACTTTAAAAGCATTCAATATTATCAAACAAAATTTTCGGAACAATTACAAAATTTTTGTTTTAAAATTTCGAAGCAATTCGTTAAAAATTGCGCAAGATTTGATTATTTAAAATAGTTTTTTTACACTGCACATTCGTGGAAAAAACTTAAAAAATCTTTTTTATAATTTTGTTGTGAATCCTATTTGGCAACTAATAAAAAAAAAGTCTGATTTCAAGCAATTTTCTAAGTAGTTTTTAAATTTTTTAAAAGATAGCTCAAAATAATATGGGGTTTTCCACAAATTTCATTTTGTACTTTTAAACGTGATTTATTAAAAATGACTTCGGCATTTTGGAGGATCAGAGTTTGGTGTCCGGGCGATTATTGTAAGGTAGTATCATTTTTTATTAAATTTTGTTTTATGAAACAAAATTACACCCCTTATAATTTTGCGCTTTTCTTTAAAGAAGTACAAAAACTACTTAGAAAATTGCTTGAAACTCTTTAAATTTTTAAGATATTCAAATCAGACTTTTTTCATTAGTTGCAAAATACGATTTACTACAAAATCAAAGAAAAAAAAAATTGTTTAAATTTTTTCCACGCATGCGCAGTATAAAATAACTGCTTTAACAAGTCATATCTTGTGCAGTTTTAAGCAATTTTTTTAAAACAATAATTTTTTAATTTATTTTTAATAGCTCCAAAAATTTAGTTTAATTTTATTAAATATTTTTAAAGTTTTAGCAAATAAAAGTAACACAAAAAAAATGAATTTTTTATAAAAGAGTCCATATCATCCAAAAGTTTAAAGTTAGGTTTATGAAATTTAATGTAATTATTTCAAGTAACAGCCAAAGTAATCATCAGTACAAGTTACAAGCTTATTGTTTGATGTTTTCCCATAGGGTGTTCACAAATATTTGTTTTTATTCCGTGATTTATTTTCGTTCCCTGAAACCTTTGAAAGCTTTAGACTTTATTGGGAAGTAAGAAAAATCGCGCGAACTAATTTCCTCTAAATGTTACGAAATAATCCTTTAAGTATTTCTTGAGAAATGTTGAAAACTGAAAGTGTCTCTTCCATTATTGTAGAGTCAAATGTCAATCTTCTAATTTTAAACTAAAGGCATATATTTCTAGCTGTTTTATATTAAGTAGTTCTTAATTAACTTCATTCAATTAAGATTAAAGCTTAAATGTTTCAAAGTTCTGCTTCTAAGAGTGACCTTGAAAGTGTACATCTCGCTTTAATCAGATTAGCACTCCATTTCCAAAATCTGCTATTTAGAATTCATAGCAGGATCAGAACTGTGATTTTCCATGAATTGTCATTTCTCATTTTAGAATGGAAATATAATAAAGGCTTGCTTTAGACGAATTTATCCATAAGATATCATTGCATTAAAGCCACTATATTTTTGACAGATAACATCCTTCGCTTCTTGTGACAGTCAGTATTTTTACGTTTTTTTAGTTTGATAACAGTGAATGAGTTTTTCTAGAAGAACACATCAAGGGCAAAGTCCTGATATATGTGAGCTAAATGAAACATATTTTTTTTAGGGTTGATATTATTGTATACAATACTTATCTAAAAAGCTTCAAATTATATAATCCATACAAGTAAAGATAAAGTTGTGACGAAAAACAATTCTGGCTTAAATTAAGTCATTAAATATTTGAAAGAAAATTTTTTTCTGCAAGTATAGTAAATTTGATTTCATAAATCATTATTATCTAACATTTACCTGAATATTTATAAAGATAATATTTTTCTCAAGTGCTGGACTTTAAAAAATTTATATTATATCACTTATTGATCATTATGCTAAAAATACAGTAAGAATAAATATTTTGTATGAAGTCCGAAAACACACGTAATTTTAGTCATTTGTAACTTAGCTTTTGAGGCCTGGATGATTAACAAACTAATCTAACGAAATCATATTTTATAAATTTGTTCCTTACATATTATTTTATTTGTGAACTTATTTTTTTCCCTTAATTTTCGAGTAAAGTCCCATCGTTTCCTTTGATTCCTGTTTTTGGACTTACTATAAATTTATCATTCATTTTTTCTCTGTGGCGTTCTTCGTGTATATATATATATATATACATAAGTTCTGAGATTTGCAGAATTATTTGTTCAGTTTTACAAGACAATGAAACATAAAGATTTTTAGTGCGGTTTTTTCACACAGATATAGTGGCACTTTATAAATTAAAATAAGCAAGCTAATGACAAAAACCACTTTTACAGTTAATATGCAAAATTTCATGTATATTTATCCTAAACATATTTAAGGTATCTCACTAGTGTAAAAAGGCCATTTTCGATGAAATCATTGAAATTTTTTTTATTATAAATTCTAGTTGCCTGTTCTCTAAGGTTTCCGAAAATATTTTACTTTTGTTTCTACGCCAATTATTTGCAAAGTTATAGCCGTTTTCACGTCAAGTGACAGCAGTGAAAACAAACCGGAAGTAAGATTTCGAAACCGGAAGTCTTCATTAAATTGCCGATTTTTTTATGTTTTTTCGTATTTTTTTAGAATATTTGACGGAATTTTGATGGAGGAAAGCTTTTATAATGAATATAAGGTGAATTTATTGAAAATATTGTAATTGAATAATCTTAAAACCTGGCAACAGCATGTTACATTTGTTGTTTACGTTTGATTTGTTGCTGTTTCACATTTAGCTTTGAATTAGATTTTTATCTTCAAACTTTGACTAATTTATAGAACAAAAACTGCCTTTTTCAAGACAAAACATAAATGTCTAAAACTAGATCAGTGCGTTCTAAGAAGCGAAAGTTCTGCGGAAATCGCTTCACTGTTAGTAGTTCTAGCAGCAGTGATAAGAATAGTGAATCGTCTGATATGTCAAACATAGAGTCAGCTAGCTCAAAAAAATTGAAAACTAGTCTTACATTGATGGAAAAGGACCTTCAAAGTAAAATTGAAACTTTTCAAGGTAACAGAATCATAAGCTTGGCTACTTTAATGTCATTATTTGCTATGGTTTGCTGTCCAAACTGTTATTCTCAGGGATTGGATCTAATAGAAGACTCTGTTAGTGGATTGTGTTCAAATATGGTCATAAAATGTAAGCATTGCACTTTTTTGAAAGCATTTTCTACAACAGATAAAGAGAAAAATTCTTGTTCCATCAACTCTTACATTACTTTAGGTCTCAGGATAATTGGAAAAGGCTTTTCAGCAGGGAAAAAATTATGTGCTTATCTTGGCTTACCTTTTATGTCAAATCTTAGTTTTCGCAATCATGAAAAGAAATTGCTGAAAATAGTTCAAACTTGTGCTCAGAAAAATATGGACAATGCTTTGAATGAGATAAGAAATAAAAATGATCTTGTTAAATGTGGAATATCTGTTGATGGCACTTGGCAAAGGAGAGGCTACTCATCTTTAAATGGTTGTGTAAGTGCTATCTCAATTGATACCGGAAAGATATTAGATATAGAAGTGATGTCTCAATATTGCCGCATGTGCTCGAGAAGCAGAACTCAAAAATCAACAAACCATGTTTGCGCAAACTATAAGGGTTCTGCCGGAAACATGGAGGTTGTTGGTGCGTACCGTATTTTTGAACGCTCCAGTTTACGAAATGTCCAATATGTTGAATACTATGGTGACGGAGATTCAAAGGGATTTGAAAAGGTTAAAAATTTTTATGGAACTGATACGGTTACCAAACTTGAATGCATTGGTCATGTACAGAAGCGTGTAGGGGGACGGCTACGTCAGTTGAAGAAAACAACCAAAGGACTGAGTGGAAGAGGTAAACTTACCGATAATTTGATTGACAAGATACAAAATTACTACGGCATAGCTATTAGAAGCAATGCCGGTAATCTTCAAAATATGATGAGCGCTGTAGTAGCAGCATTTTTTCACAGTGTCTCTGGTTCCAATAATTCTCTGCATGGTCAATGTCCGGAAGGCTCTAAAAGCTGGTGTCGGTTTCAGAAATTAAAAGCACTAGGAAAAGCATTCCAAGAAAAAAAACCGGGTTTATCCAACAAAATTATCAATTTAATAAAACCCACATATTTAAAATTGTGTACGGAATCTTTATTGAGAAAATGCCTCCACGGAAAAACGCAGAACTGCAATGAAAGTTACAATAACATTTTATGGAACATTTTACCCAAAGACACATTTATAGGACTTGAAACTTTTCGCTTGGGTGCATTGCTGTCGGTTATAATTTTTAATTCAGGATATTGTGGTTTGTTATCCGTGTTACAAAATACTACATATCCGATCCATGAAAGCCTTTTGAAGGAGTTAGTAAGTTTTGACAGAATACGCATCTCAACTTCAAAACGACATTCTTCAGCTTCGACAAAATTATCTCGAAAAAAAAGAAAAGCGAATCGCAAAACAAAATTTACTAGCGATGAAAAAAAAGAGGGTTTAGTGTATTCCTATGGAGGGTTTTAAGGTGTCTTTGTATTATTTTTAATTGTTGTTTATATATTAATATTATTTTTTTAACCTACATGATAAAATTTAGTGAATCAAGTGATTTTTCTTTATTATTTGAATTGTGTTCTGTTTTATATAGTCCTAAATTTTATAATGATATATAATTGAAACCATATATTTTTAAATGCTTAAATTACTACATATATACAGCTATTAAAAATGTATATATATGTTGCTTTTCAATAGTGTATTATGTGTATTTAAAAATATTTGCATCTTTCGGCATTAAAAAAAATTTTTTTTGGTCTAATGAACATTAAATGAAATTAAAAAAATATTTGTTATTTGAACACAAAACATTGATATGTTTCAAAGAAAGGTTTGTTCTTTTGATAATAAGTGATTTCAAGTATCTGAATTCATATAATTTTTGTTGATAAACATTTTCAATCTTCAAATGTGTTTTCTGAGAAATAATTTTTTTGCATATCTTGTGCCACCTTAAACTTGATATCTCAAAAAGTTCTTTAGATAATTGTCTAAATTTTTTCAACAATGCATAGTATAGTACCGTACATGCTTTGAACTAAAGAATAAGAAATCTGTTGGCATTTTCATTTTTTATATAGGTTTTTCATAGCTAATAGTCTGAAATTTTTTAAAAAATACCATTTTGTGACTTTTTTGTGACCTAATTTAGTTATAAGTATAAATTATAAAAAGATAATAGTTCAAAGCATAGTTAGTTATCTTCAGAATGACATTCTAAAAGATTTTTTAATTTGTTTCAATAGAATTTATTTTAGAGCGTCTGCCGCAATGATCGAATTACGCTAAATTTTTGTCCAAAAATGGCATTTTTTAAAAAAAAAAAAAATAATAATTTAATTTATCAGCATTTCTTTAAGTTTTTGCACAAAACTAAACAAAAAATTAATACAAAAATAACTTTCTAACATTATTTCAAAAAAAAGTTGTCGCAACTAGTGAGATACCTTAAAATTTCTATTTTCGTGTCTACTTTTTAATAGATTGAGCTTTATGCATCTTTGAGTTAATTGACCACATTTAGTTCAGGCAAACTGCAGCCTCGCCGAACTTCAAAATCATTTATTTATTTATTTTTCTAAATCACTATTTTAAACTGAGCGAATTTCGCTTCGTAATCTTTTTAAAAAAAGTATCTCTACGATATTCATTTTTTTAATAAATAATTTTACTCAAAATACCCACGAAGTGCAAACATTTATAAAAATGTAGAACCTTACCCCTTATTAAATTATTTTATTCGTATAATTTTTAGAAAAAGTGATGTAGAAACTGAAACATTTATAAAAATTTTGACCATTAAAATTCAAAGCAAAAAATGAACTTTGGAATTGAAACATTATGAGCATTAAAATCGAAACATTTTGAAAAATTGTATTACAAAAGAGTTTTGGAAAGAAAAAAAAATCTTTCTGAAGTTCTAAAAGGAAATGTTATAGATCTAAACGAAAGGTATTTCCACAATCAATAAAAATAAAAGTATCACTTTATATCTTTAGAAATTTAAACTTAGTGAACAAGCATTAAACTCATCTTGGATTCCGAGAATTGCAGCTCAAACTGCTATAAATCACTGTTGTTAGTTAGTATTAAAGGAAAAACACGCAAAAATAATGAAACAACAGTGAAATCTATAGTTCCCATGAACTGCTGGCATTCCAGAAATAATACAGCCATTTTTTATTTAAAAAATGAGAATTAATAAAAAAAGAAACACCAAAATGTGATGATTGCGTTTTGCTCAAATCAAGAATTTTTATCTGGTAAGATTAATTAAATAAAAACTATTCCCCGCATAGAATTATCATTTTTTTGAATGAAAGGAAATAAATACTGTCGTCAATGAGCCAACAACAAAAAAAATATTGAAATTCTTCTTTCAAGATCAGGTCTGATTTTCCAATTTCTAAATTTTGAATTTTATCGAAATTTACATATTTTTGTTTAAATCGTGAAAACTGTATTTTTCTTGCATTTTTTTAGTAATCGATGATGCTCTTTCATTAATAAATTTATGTATAAAGATGGTTTTTGTTTATTAAATTAGACTCTTCTATCTAGACCGAGAAAAAAGTAAGGTCAAAACTACATAAAAATATGATTAAATGACCCTGTTTTTGGATGAACGGGAACACCAAGAAAGCTAAAAATTTGATAAATTTGATAAAATTTGGTAATTATCAAAGCATTTTCGTTAAAGACAATGATTTATTTCCAATTGTTCACTATTTTATTCCAGAGTGATATAGGCATATTAATTATTTATCCAATATGATAAATAATAAATATTTTTTATTTTTAAAAATTGAAACTCCATCAAAAAAAAATTAATCTTCATTTTTAGTATATGAATTATTAAATTCGAAATAAATTTGTAAAATAGCTCGGAGTGCTGGTTGCAGTGGCAAACCTCACAAGATACATTCATCTACCAAGAAATCAAAAATGTAAACGTTACAGCGTTAAACGTTACGCTTGAGTTTTTGTCAAGGAAAGTTAAAGAATCCAAATATTAATTGCTTGCCAAGTATTTTTTTCTTTGTCGCACGTTGGCGGAAAAGAAAGTGTGAAAAATGATAATGAATAAAATCAAAACATTTAGAACGCTTTTTATGCTAATGTATTAAGAAGATATAAAGGGACTCTTTAAAAATCGATCTTATTCTGAACTCAATTCAAGACTGAGATATAAAAAGATAAAGATTTTTATTTATTGTGAATAAATGAGATAATAATTTAGTTTTTAAATGTTAGGAAACATGTTATGCATTTTTGTTTTGCATCACAGTAATTTTTTTATGACACTTTAAGGCATGGCATATAAACCATTTATTCGATTAAATTTACTTTTCTATTTTTTACTAAATGTGCACTGTAAAAAATAATCCTGCAATAAAACAGAAAAGGTCTGACAGAAAAAGTTCAGGAAACAAATACAGTTATTTCCGGTAAATAGAGAAAGCTTCTGGCAACTTCTACTGCCACACATTTTTTCTTACGTTGCAGGATTATTTTTCCGTCTGCCAAAAATGTCGGTCAAGCATTGCTGCTAGAATGTTTTGCTCGGACACAAAAATAAATAGGACCGAGCGTTTTATTATTATACTTCATAAAATATTGAACATTTTTGAAAAGTTCTCGAGACTTCCCCAAAGTTTGATATTAAACATTTATTTCACAATCTCGTAATCATTTCTGGATCATGATCTGGGATGTAATTTTTTTTATAACGGCAAATTATATTTGTACCAATGATATTTATTTTTACTAACATTTTTAAGAAGATAAATGAGCCATTATAACGTTTCCATGAGTTGTATTTAGTATTATGGCAATTTTGTAAAATAATGCTTGGCAAAATCTGTCTCAAATGAGTGAGTGCAACACTGTAACGTGACTAAGCCATCCATGGGTATTATATTTTTCCATCATTGCGTTTAAATTAAAATATATCATACGAGATCGTAAATAAGTTTCTCTTATAATTTTCACCATGAAGTTGAACATTAATGGAGGAAGTGTGCTATGGAAGTTTCATCCAATTTTAGAGACACTTTAATTTCACCCCTCAAAGAAGTTGAATCTTTGATGAATGAGATGATGAGAGAAGAAGTCTTCGTTTTGGCGTACGTAAGGGTGACGCGCAAGCAATTAGTTATGGGGTTAAACTGAGTTGTCTTACTGATAAATATTTTTTTTTTCAAAATTAACTGGGTTCATATAAGCACAAACCAGTACAAGGATAGAGCAGTGAAGAGAAATGAAATATTTTAATCATATCTACGATATCATATTAGTAGATTTACTAAGTTTCACATTCAGATCGATGAGTACCAGCTTGTCTGCGAAGTAAAGGCGGCCTGTGCACAAGGCTGACCACATTGTCATAATCATGTCATTGGTCACGAAATTGTGGAGCTTTCATGACCCCCTGTCCCCTTCAGTTTTTTGGGGAATGCTTTACATTTTTATACATTTTACATATTAATTATGACGTTATGACAATATTTGTTGCGTTAGCGCAATATTGTTTTTGCATTTTAAAAAATTGCAGACAATTTCTTACCTCTGAAATAGGAGACAATGTGTTAATTTTTAGGGATAATTTTTATGCTCTATAAAGAACAAATAAAGGCAATAAATCGGTGTAGTACTGCGCTACAACTAGAAAAAAGTGTAGCACATGTGTGCATTAAAGATGGATAATTTCATTCTATGGATGTCTATGTTCGATTTCGTGATTTGAGGACACTAATTATTTATAGAAAATGTTAATTTGTATGTGAAACAAATATTTTTTTATTAAACTGATAACTAATATCTGGTGCAGATCCATCTTCATCAAATTTGATTTCATTAATAAGCAGTTTTGAAATATCATGTAATATTCTGTTAAATTAAAATCTGCTTATTTTCGGGAGAAATTATTTTAAGACGATAATTGCGTTTTCTGTTAGCTTTAGCAAGGTGCTTTTCTTTGTATTCGCTGTAAAAAAAACTATCTCGCTTAGAAAAGTAAAAGACTTCTGATTTTTTGCACTTTTATCATTATCATATATATTTTCTTTTAGAATATAGCAAAAAGTGTTTTTTTTTTTTTAAGAATTGGAGTATTTTAATTTGATTTGTGTTTTTAAATACTGATTTGTGTCCCGCAGTGGACTGATCGTTAAGACACGGTTCCCAGCAAATCACCGAAGTCAAGCATCACTGGTTGCGGTCAGTGTGCGGGTGGGTGACCACTAAGATCAGTCTGCGTAGGGACCAAGGGTGTGCGATATTGGTCAACGTTAAACTGTTCTACCGTAAGCAGTGCTTGACTTCGCGTGCAGGTCGTTTTGCTACCGAAGCGGGGGCGCCATCCCTTCTTCAAAGGATCAAAATTGTGATGGTATGTCTTCGGGTCATCCTCAGGAATGTTTCCCTGACAGTCGCCAATAACCCATTGTGCAGCTTTAGTGCGACGTAAATGAACAACAACAACAACAAATACTGATTTGTGGTTTTTAAAATACATAAAATTCTTCACATAATAAAAGTAAGAGTGAGACAATAGGTCCAATTGAATTTTTATATGATCATGCAAACACTATTATTTTGATTCAAGCAAACTCATACATTAAAAAGTAACCAGTGGCATGCAAGGGCTAAAGTGACAACGGCCCTAGGCATCCACTCAAAAGGTACGTAATATTTTTTAATTTTTAAGTTAATGCTTGGTTTGAGCAAAGTATTTTAAGAAGAATTAAATGTGATTTTCAAACAAATTTAATCAGGAAATTTCAGGTCATTAAAATGTAAGTATTTCTTACATTTATGCAAATTTAGGAATTCTTTTTTGGAACTAAATTTTTTTTACAAAAGACAAATTTCTGGGAGATGGGGGAGATTGTAGACAAATGGAATATTTCCAAACAATTCTCTGCAAATTTTGGCAGACTGGCGAAACTTTGTTACCCTTTCCATTTATAGTTACAGGATAAAACACTAGAATATTAAGTGAAAAATTAAAAGATACGATTTCTTTATTGCGAAAAAGTAACTAAATATTTTACTATAATTGCTTGTTCAAAATCTAATACATAATTGTTTTAATTAATACATTCAATGATCAAAATATGTTTTTTAATTGCTTCCACTATCAGATTCTTCAAAGAAAACACTTTTATTATCACTCTCTGTGATAATAAAGTGGGTTAATTATTAAGGCATAGCTTTTTAAGGTATTTATTTATTAAATTAGAAGAAATTAAAAATATAATTCATTTGATAAAATATGAAAAATTGTAAAAGAATTAAGCATAATATATATTTTATTTATTTAAAATTTTTCTCTGCATTTTATTAATGAAATTAGATGAATTTTTGTACAGTGAAAAATTTAACGAACTCATGATTAAACTTAAATTAAGATTTTTGTTTTTAATGAAAGTGTTGATTATCTAAGAAACTTTTTTATTTTTTAAAGCATTTTTATTAAAATATCTCTAGGCTGACGCTTACTATTAATTTGTCACATTACTTTATAAAATGGAAACCAAATGCGATTTAATAAATTAATAATTCTTTATGCAAATAAAAATAAGAAATACAATTTTAATGCAGTCGCTTGTCTTTTAAATAGATTTTTAATTTAAATCTATCTTTCTATACATATAGTAAAATAAAGAATTTTTGTGTGTGTCTATGCTTCCGTATACCGCATTGCGGCTAAACTGTGGGCTCTAAACATACGACAGTCAACATGAAACTAAATTAGCACATTTATAAAAAAATTACGAAGCCCAATTTTTGATTTTTTAATTATATTTTTAATTCAGCTTGATTGTGGCAAATTTTAAATGTCATGAGCCAGATTATACCGAATACACTGAGTCCTAATTTTCTTGGTATGAACGACTAAGAACGTGTTTTGCTGAATCTAATAATGTAAAGCTACCGAGAAGGATAACATAGGAAGAAACATTGAAATTATGTTAGCTTTATTATTTGTGTCGGCATTCATCTTCTTTTTTTATCCCATGCGAAGAACGAGTATTCAGCTAGTAAATAATATATTAATGTTTACATTGTTAAAATCCTGGAAGTTACAGATTCCTACAATACTTAAAGCAGTCGAGTATTAACAATTAATATAAGGAATAATTGCACAATTTTTGTATCACGTATAAACTTCACATCATGATTATCAGGCTCAAGGGTAAACCAACCAGTGAAGGAACACACCCCAGTGAAAAAACATTTCATGGATATTTTTTAAAAATAAGATTTTAAACGTTTTTACTTAGCTTGATTGGTAAGAGTAGCTTACTACCTAACAGTAGGAATTTATCTAACAATGCATTGGGTTACCTGGTCATAGAGTCTTCTCTGGAAAATTTTTTGAATTTGTTAGTATCATTTCAACACCTTGTTTCTTTGACATAATTGTAAGGTCAGTGTTTGTAGTTACCCGTTTGAAGTACAATTAGTTGATCATAATAATGCTTTTTTTTTTTCTCATTGTGAAAAAGAGAATTCAAAATATGGCTATTGAAGTTACGTCTTATTTATTTTAAGCATCATAACATAAGCAAGTACTGAGAGATTAGGAGGTGTTTATTAACTGGATTACCAAACGATGAGAAACCAATGAATGAACTAGTGTTCCTTTACTGCATTTTTTGCCCCCCCCCCTCTCTCCTTCATGAAAATGAATTAAATGAATGAAAAATTTTATTGATATAGAGTGCGCAAAAAAAACGAGAAAAAAAAACGGAACACCCTGAATAACTTTTGATCTAATGATCGGATCTTCACGTTTAAGGGCTCAATCTTAATGTTTCGAAAGGGTGACCTCAAACATGCTCATTAATTAGTGCCGACGATATTTTAAGTTACGAAATCAGACACGAAAGCGTATTTTCTCTGAATAAACATACTTTTTTTCTACGGATTCGGATTTCTGACTCATAAGATATAGAAGTTTGCCGCTATCTGGAAAATATGGTGCCCATAGTTTGGTCAGTAGAGCTCGCATTTCAACATAGCTTAATAACTTTTTAAGCGAATTAAAACTTTTTTTACACACAATGATATAATTCATTTATCCAAAGAATTCCATGCAAAAAAATAAATTGTCGTAAGTATTTATTATTTCTTATTATTTATTTAATAATAGTCCAAAAAATTTTGAATTATAAGTAGTTGTAGTTTTACTTACGTCGCGCTAGAGCTGCACAATGGGCGACGGTCTGGGAAACATCCCTGAGGATGTTCCGAAGTCATGCATCATAATTTTGATAAACTGCAGAGGGGATGCCCCCCCCCCCGCTTCTGTAGCCAGACGACCTGCGCGCGAAGTCGAGCACTTTAAGGTCGAACAGTTTAACGCGGGCCAAATACTGCACACCCTCGATCCCTTCGTAGACTGATCCAAGTGGTCACCCACCCGCACACTGACCACAGCCATTGTGGCTTGACTTTGGTGTTCCACTGGGAACTGTGTCTTAACAATCAGTCCACTGCGGAACTTTTGAATTATAAGTCATAAATTTTTAAAGTATGTAATTTCACATGTCGAAATAAAAAATTTGAACAAAAGCGGTTGAATAGTTCTGGAGAAATCGAATTTTACTTAAAATTAGATTTATCAGGAAATAGTCGACTGATTTTGCTCAAATTTGTATTTTGCCATGTAAATTTACATATTTAAAAATGATGTAAACAATTGCATACCTTACAATTCAAAATTTTTTAAACTACTATTAAATAAAGTAATAAAAATAATAAATATTTAGTAAAATTTATTTTTTTGATGGAATTATCTTTGAATAAACAAATTTTATACTCGGGTGCAAAAATTATTCAATTCATTTTGAAAGCTCTTGAAATATGGTGAAATACGCAAAACCTAAAATTGCCATTAATGAGTCCAAACTTTGGATCGCTTTCCTGACTAAAATATTGGGATCATATTTCCCATATTGCAGCTACCCCTATGTTTGAAGGGTCGGAAATTTGAATCTGTCGAAAAAAATGTATGTTTATTCAGAAAAAGTACATTTTTGTGTCTAATTTCGTATTTTTAAATATCGTCTGCTCTAATTAATTAGCATATTTGAGGTCACCCCCTCGAACCATTAAGATTGATGAGATCGTGAAAATCCGATCATTAGATCAAAAATCATTCAGAGTGTTTGACTCGCTGTACATAATTCCGATTTTCTTTTGATTTTTATTTTACAAAATCTCTTTCCTTAAAGATTACACCCCTCTTTTCTGATAGTTTGCTCCTATCTTTGCACGTCATTACAAACTCTTATAATTTGTTATCTAAATGGATAACTGTTATCGAACTGTAATTTAATAGTTTTTAATTGCATCCTGTGAAATATATCGTAAGAAAAAAGAAAAGAAAATACATCAAAATATTTATAATTAAATTCACAAAATCAAAAAAATATAATGGTGAGATATGATGCATCGTTTTTTCCACCTTTTGTTAAGGCATTTTAAAACATGTAGTAAATTTATTCTACTAAAAAATATTGTAACGAAAAATAATTCTAAAACACAAATTTATCAAATTTTAATTGTAATTGCATAGTCAAAATTAAAACTAATTTATTTATTTAAATGAGTCGTTCTGCTTAAATTATATCCGTAAATAACAAAATAAAGCAATTCATTTGAATTTAAAAAAGAAAGATTGGCTAGCATGTCACGTTTGCGAATAATCATTTAACTTTAATTAACTAGTTTAATAATCCAGCAGAATCAGAAACCAACATCCAAACAGAAATCGGAATCCTTCAGCTTTATTTTTGAGTGGGGATGGAAAATAAAAAATTGGTTTCCTTGACGATGATCTCGTGAAGGCGATAAAGAATCATGTCTACTACACACCAAAGAACTCAGAATGCGTACAAGACGATAACTCAAAGATTAATTACAGGGCCTACAACATTCGACAGGTAGGGAAGGGGTGATTAAGGATGAAACTCCCAAGGAATGTCAACAGTTGAATGTGAACAGTGTTTCCCAAACTTATGACTATTGTGTACCCTTTCTAAACTTTTCGCAACGCTGTGTACCACTAATAAAAAAATTAATGTATTTTTTTTTTTAAATATATTTATTTTTCTTTTTCGGAACAAAGTTTTGTTTATAAGTTTACTTCAGAGATGCCAATTTGCTCCGGACAGCAAATAAATATTTTCGAGTGGTAGTTTATTAATTATGATTCTTGGTTTAATAAATTCAATTTATCAGATTTTTATTCACCACTTTATTATAGTTAAGTCATGCTGAACCTTTTAAAAGGTTATTAAAATTAGTGAACTATGTGCAAATTTTAGTTTGTAGTTATTTACCGCTTTTTAAGTTTAATTAGGTGTGTCCGGAGTAGTTGGCATCTCTGTTGTTTACACCAGTGAGAAGGATGATATTGTTTTTGCTGTGATATATATATTGCACAAAAGTTAAAAATCACAACTGGCTGTTGACACCACTGATAATTAACTGTTAACTCAGCAAAATATAGCTAATACAAAAATACGTAATCGTAAATTTTCAGGACTAGATCTGTTTTTACATAACATTTTTGGAAATTTTCGTTTGTTGTAAGATATTTCGCATAAGAACGCGTAACCCTGCTAAACTTTTCCCGTATCCCTGGGGGTACTCGTACCACACTTTGGGAAACACTGTACTACTCTCGTCTCTCAGAACGAGACTGGGAAGTCTCGTTCGACTGCGAACAAGCAGATGGCGCTATCGCAGTGCTTTTTGTGCTAAGTAGAGACAAATTTCTCATCCCGGAGGCTAATAACCAACCCTTACAACTACTCAAACTGAAGAGAAATTCCGAGAGAGCTTATTGGATCTTATGCCAATGTTATTTATGACGTATTGGTATTTCTTTCTGCTATACTTGCTATTTCTTTTAGCATAAAACGAGTTTGTTTCTAAATTGAAATATCAGTTGTTTCACTACGCTTTTCGTTTATAAATGAGATTGAAGTTATTTCTTCTTCCAACATTGTTACCCTCCAAAGCAGTGTTCGAAATTTAGAAGAATCCAATAAGTATTTTTATAATTATTAAATGCATTGACGCCTTATGAAACTAATATCACACTAACTTATTGAATGAAACTGAAATCAGAGTTTAGCTGTCTTAATCAATTTTTAAATTCACCAAGGAATAAAAAAAGAACAGTTTAAAATTAACATTTATCGAATTAAATTTTAATTTTATTTATCTCTCTAGTATTAGGAAAATTCGTATAGAATTTAGTATTTCCCACATGGTTCCCTCTTTTGCAATAAAATCAAACTAAAGATCAATGCACCTACTTATAGCTCATTTTAAATGTTTCCACGAGTTGTTTTCATGTTTTTTATATTTTAAAATATGTACAATATAAATTATATTATATAATAATATTATAATGTAACATTATATTATAAAATATTTGTCTTGAGTTGATAAAAATTTTTTTCAGGGTAATCAAAAATGCTTGCTATTTATTATATAAATTCTTTATTATCTAAATATTTATTATATAAATTATTATATATATTTATTATATAAATTCTCACGCAATGAATCTAAACTGCATACTTTTCCATAGGAATTTCTTTCTTTCAGTCAGCACGTATGGTAAATTTAATTAAAAAATTTAAAAGCATAATTTTCTTGCAATTTAAAATTGTTATTTGCTATTGAACTTTTTGCTTTATTGTTAAATCTCAGAGTTATAATGAAAATTGTTATAAGTAATTAAATTCTATTAATATAGTTATAACAAGTTTCCATACTTAATGCAAAAGTTGAGTTTCTAAAAGAATAACTTTTATCATTTAAATCTAAACTGCTTATTTTTCATTTGTTTCGTCCAGGTAAATTTAAATAATGAGAGCTATTTAAGAACTTCTAAAATCTCATGATGCCCTTAAATTCGAACAAATAGTGCATGTTTGAAATCAATTCTTATATATATTATAAAGTTAGCAAAAATATGATAAAATTTATTTTTAATAATTATTATTGCACGAATTTTATGTTTTACCAGAATTGAAAACTTGTATTTACCTGGAATATGCTTGAAATATTTTTAAAAAATTATTATTGTTAGTTAAAAAAAATACTGTACAAGGCATGTATTGTAGAAGGCAAATATTTTAAATTAATAAAGAAGAACATAAAAATAAAATCTAAAACAAACTAGATTTCAATGAGAATGTTATTCAAACAATTTTGATCATGCTTTAAATTTTCAGTAAAAAAAAACGTTTGACTTAAAACTAATTGTTAAAAATTTAAGAACTGATTCATAATTGATTTACATTTTGTGTAACTGAGAAACTATAAAAGTTTCTTAGAGAGAGAAATGCGTCTTAGGTAACAAAACACAAAATAACTCCTCAGTATGAAAACGGTATGCATCCCGGAGTTTTATTGCTGGAGTTTCTCGAGATTGAATTCTACGTGGTATTCTTATCGAGATTGAATTACACGTGGTATTCCTGTCGAGATTGAATTCTGCTTGGTATTCCTGTCGAGATTGAATTACACGTGGTATCCCTATTGAGATTGAATTCTGCTTGGTATTCCTGTCGAGAATAAATTCTACGTGGTATTCCTATCGAAATTTAAGGAGGCAAAAATCAGCCAGCCCTTCCCGTATCGAGCGTTCCAATAATAGATGACAATTACTCTCAGTAAACCATATTGAGACGAATGATCAATGTGCTTGGTTGAAAGCACCTTGATCATCCTTCAAACAATCCTGATCTTGTAATGCTTCTTCTGTATGCAGAGCCCTGATATTTTCTAAAAGGGCTTTTTAAAGCTTATAAATCGATGCGACAAATAACTCAACGTACTTCGTAATTAGGTGTAAAAATAAAGCTATCTTTAATATATCATTCTATCTTTCATTCACATCTTTCTCTACAGTCGCCAGGGGAAACTAATTTTCGGAATCCCCCTCATATTAAATTTAAAATGCCCAAGTATCTTCTCTACGTTTATAAATATATTTTTATTATTTATTTACCTTTTAAAAGACTTACTGGTACAAAAGTAATTCTTAACTAGGAAGTAGACCATTATACATACTTGTTCATGATTTTAAAAAATATATATATGAGTGTTCAAAATTTAGTGGCTCTTCAAAGGCTTTGGACTTTTACAGTAATTTTATTCGCTCATATATTTTGTGTACATACAAAAAGTTCTAGCAGCAAATTTTTGCAGAAACTTTTCGTCAACAAAAAAGACTCTAGTAAAAATAGAAGATTTCAAGGAACAGAATTCTTACTTAGAAACGTTAATGCTGCATCATTTGATGTTTTAGAACTAGTTATCTGCATAATTGTTTATGAGTAAAACAGGCCCCAAGAACATTACTCTTTACCCCAAGAACTGTTTACAACTATTCGAATCATTAACAAAAAGCACTTATCAGTAGTTTAGTTAAATAATCATTTACATACTTTTATGATATACATGGATAAGTATTTGAAACATGAATAACTTCGTAAAAGTTATAAAATAAAACAGAAAATTAAATCAATATATTGTTTAATGCAAAAGCATACATAGTCTTAAGTAGCGATTTAAAAAATGCATTCTTTTTCTTTGGGCAAAGGAGTTATTAGAAATAATGCAAATGTGAATGTTGTAGAAAGTATAAAAAATACAAAAAAAGGACGTTTAAATATCCTCAAATGAATTTAAGACTATATTAAAAATATTATTGATCGAGAAAATTTAAAGTCGTGCGCCATACATAAATGTAAATCTTTCCAACATAGTTAAATTAGAACATAAAAAAACAATTTTATGTATTTCAAATTATAAAATATACACATTTCATAATATTTTAAGAATTATATGCTTATTATTATAAAAAGCACAAACAATAATGGGCCGAAACAATTTTACCAGTTTCAATCGAATCTGTTGCAGTAATATATACAAGCATTTTGTAATAAGCTACGCATATCTATGAGCTATAATTGTCTTGGTGACTTCACTTAAATGCTTAGATTCAGCCTTTGGAAAAGATATGCACATAAATTTTCCCCTCAATTTGAGATACAGATACAAAGGTTCACTTTTTTTTGAAATTCCATGGGTCATCATCAAAAAGCATCTAAAATATAGATGTAACAAATGAAATTTTATAATTACGAGTAAATAATTTATTTCTTACACAATAATATTGCATTTATTTCACTCATACTATCACTCATATTACTTCACTTCATATTATCACTCTATTACTAATGATGAAAAGATTATTTCGAAATGGAGAGTAATATTTCAGAATCAATTTAGCAGACTTATTTATTTATTAGCTAATTGAAAAAATTTGATTCGAAACTTTTCAAATGATGCACTAATTTACTTAAGTTTTGGACTTACAGAAAATTTTTAAGCATAAAGATATTTTCATATTATTAAACATTATCATAATTGATCAAAACTAATGAACTTTTTAAATTGAATGATTATTTTATTGAAATATTAATAAGCATAATATTAAAAATTACATACAACATAAAATGGAATAATATTTGTCATACATAGTTCAGAAGCAGGGTTCGCTTATTTAATCCAGCTCCATCAACAACAACAAAAAAAAAGACTAAACCTGTAACCATTATCCAAGAAGCGGTCATTTCTTTTAATAATGAATATTATTTACATTTATTATTAGCCTCAAAATCGAAGTTTCATTAAAGATTGAAAATTAAAGGTGAAACAGACTGCGGTTGAAGTGGCTTACAGCAACTTAGTTTCCTCCGCTTCATTAGTATGCAACGCACAATTTTCCACTTAGAAACGCTCATTTATCACACAGCGTTGTCTTTGATGCAGGTTTATTTATGTTTTTTAATAAATCTGACAACGTGATTTACTTCTGGCAAAAATAATTTTTTTCTCTCATGTCTTAAAAAACTTCTTTAATTTTACGTTTCCTTCAGGATCATTTTTAATGTTTTATTTATTTGCCCGTAATTTCAATTAAATCATAATTTTTTTTAAAATTTTTTTTTAACTTTAAGTATATTTGTCAGAGTCTTTTTATAGTTTCATTCATTATACTCTTAGGCAAAAGTTTAAAATTTAGAAACGCAATTTATTACTGGAACTGTTGCACTAAAAGGTTTTAAATAAATAATAATAGGTGGATTATATCAACTTGCGCCTTTAAAACGACGAGGGCGATCAATATTTTTTCAGAAATTATCAATGAAAATAGATAGAGAAATTGAGACGAATAATAGAGAAAATCAAAGAAATTTGCGAAATTATTTTAAAATTCAGAAAGTTTAAAAAGTTTAAAGTTTACTGTGATCTTTTAAGTGATCCCAAAGCCAGATTTTTTTTTATTTTATGAAAATGACAAAAGTCTTATAAATCATTACATTTCAAATTTCAAACAAGCTTTACACACAGGCTTTATAACCTCAGACGGGTCAGTGAATTCAGGTCAGCACATTACTACAGTCTAGAGATGGCAAATATTTTCTGGAACAGGTATTTAGTACCTGTTATTGAATCCTATCTGTTATAAAAATAACATGTTACTTCCAAACGCTTGTTCCAAAATACTAGGCAAAAATAATAATTCAATTATCTTGTCAAAAATTTATTTTTCAACTTTATTTTAACTAATGGAGACTATCTTTGACCTATCTTTGTACTGTTTAAAATAAGAAAAAAGGAAAAGTGCTAGCTTTATTTGTGTGATTGCTACAGGACCTTGTGTGATTAGTTATAGGACCCCTCGCCAGACATTGCGAGGGGCCCGACGAGTTTTTGATTTCTTAGGGAAATAAATTACTCAGAAACTAGTTAGATTTTTGTTTAAATAATTCTAATAGATAATGTGGGTTTATTTTTTCTAATTTAATTTCTAAAATTGGACAAAAGAAAATTTTTATTCCATTTTTTTTGTGCTGTTTAAAATCTAATAATTTCATGAGTTACTTTGCTAAAATCGAAAGAAATAATCTAAAAATGTGTTTATGTAGCTTATTTTCTCTAGTTCAATGGTTTGTACCTTTAGGCGCATTTTTTTTTTTTTTTTTTTTGATTTGATGGCGTGCATACACTTTTCAACTGTGTTCAAGAGTTAGAGTAAACACTGATCATGCGTCATCATTGCATGCAATGCTATGGTGACCGCTGCTGTTTTTATTTTTACTAGCAGGCATTTTTAATGTATTAACATAATAATAGTTTAAAGTATTTTTATATTCTTTTTATTATTATCGTATAATTACTAGCTTGACGGTGATTTCAATATATATTTGAATGCTGAGGAAGCAAAAGTATTTTGTGACGTCTTGAAACTCGTACATCGGCAGGATTTGAAAACCAATCTGATGGCAAACAGATTATCAATTAAGACAGTTTTTGCAACCCATTATTTGAAATGTTGTGGCGTTTAACGGAGTCAATGTAGAAAGAAAAAGCATTTGACCAATGGGTAACCAGGGATCGTAATAAGGCGATCACAGCTTTTTTATATTGTATTTTCTATTGTTATTATTTTTATTACGAAATTACTTAGCAAAAGATGTTTGGCTGAAGCAAAATTTTTTTATGAAATATAAAATGCGATTTAATAAGGAAGCAAAAAGTTTAATTATCAAGATTTAGGTCATTAAATTTAAATATTTCTTACATTTAATGGAAAATTCAGAATATTTTTTTGGAAATAGCAAATTGCTTAAATTAGAGTAACTTGGGCCTACATTTACATAAAAATGAATCAAAAGCTATATATATATATATATATATATATATATATATATATATATTTACCCCCTGCAATGTTCACTGCGTTAATTACAATCGCCTTTTGGGAGAGATTTAACCGAGGAGTTTACTTCGAGAATCTCTCTTGACGCCATTGGTCCTCTAACTTTCGGGTCACCTCTCTAGCTTTCGCTGCTGCGGTTTTCTTTTTCGACTCTTGAGGTCGAGATCGACTCTTAACACAAAGGCGTGTCCTTTATTTCACTTGTAGTTATCTGTTGTAATTCAATCAATGTTCTATTTGAAGAATTATTTTGTCATTTCTTTGAATTTCATTCAAAAGCATGCAAATAGCAGTCTCACTGTCATTGTCTATTATTTTGTTATTTAAAAGATTCAAAATAAATCATATATATTCTCAAAAAATAATTTTCCGCAGAAAAGAAAAAAAAAAAAACTATTACAGTTATATATTACTTAGCATGGTAGTTACGTCAGTTACTTTGAACACATTTTTTCAAATGCTGGATACGTAGTAAATGTTTGACGAACTTGCCTTAATACTAAACATATAAAAAGAATTTTATTTGTAAATACAAATTTGCACTTTATATAATTGCAAGCAAATTATTCAAAATTTCTCTCCAGCTTCATAATATGATATATATTGCTTGAATTCTGGGACATTATTTTGTTGCTTACAAAGAATTTATCGTATTTTCTATAATTTAATATAAAAATTATTTGTCACATATACACAATGTAACTTGTACTTTTAATTTATTTTTCTTTTAAAGTAATTAAAAGCATACTAAATTACGAAATTAAATAAATTTTTAATTACCTTCTCCTTTCTTCAATTTTATAGACAAACATGTCTTATTTTATTTTATTTTATTTTATAACCGTCGTTGAACAGCCGACCCAATTTCGAGTTTACGACTACTAGTGTTAGACTCCGTAGCCGTGTAATTTTAAACCCTATCCAGATGACTATGAAACTTCTTCATTAGTACCCAAAGAGTTATTGATTTGTCATAGGAACTTGGAGGACTTTTCGACCCCGACAGATTTAACGTGCACCAGTCACCATTTAATACACGGGGATTCTTCGGCCGGCTGGATTCGAACTGCCGTTCTCACAAACATGAGTTCAACGTCCAACCAACCAGGCTATCCCGGCCCTAACGCCTAACCTAGTAATTTTGAACCCAATCTAGAAGACAAGGGAACACCTGGATCAAGTATTGTACAAAAACTACCTTCATGGATTAATTTTTGATGGCACTAATCCCGCATTTGCGTTATATAGAGAGGAAAAACACGAAAACTTTCTATGGTTAGCCTGACGGCAAGGGAACTCTAACACATGATCCGTCTACCTCTGAGGATATTTTACGTCAGCACTGTGGTCGGATTGAGCCGGGTGCGGAATCCACATCGACCAGCCATCCGTGCATTTGATTCGAATCCAGGTTCACCTCATTAAATGGCGAACGCTTTATCCATTGAGCCACTACGGCTAAACTTGTCTTATTTGAAAGCACTTAGGAATTTCTTTCCAGCAATTGCATGCAATTCATTCTGAATTTATTTCATGCACTGCAGCATTGAATATTTCATTTAAAACTGTTTAAATTTTATTTGCCTAAAGATTTATTGTAAAGATTAATTTATGTTTGGTTTTTTTTTGTAAAATAAGAAAAAGCTGGTTATATACAAAATGTAGTGAGAAACTTCTAAATTGCTTTGATTTAAAAACAATGACACGCAATGTTGTATTTTAAATTCAAAGATGAAATTTCTTTAATTTCTAATGTGTTTAAATAATTGTGTTTAAGTTCTTTTTTTTTTTTTTTTTTTTTTCTTTTGCAAAATGAAAAAATTCTGGTTATATTGTCAATCAGAATGTAATAGGAACTCCTAAATTCTTTTTTTGAAAAACAATACATTGCAATATTGAAATAAACTTTTTTTGAATTCTCTATGCTTTTTTAATTATTTAATACCTGTTAAAAAAATGCAAATTTTGTAAAATAATTTTTTCTATGCCTGTCATTTCTCATAAAAATGCATTCATTTTATAATGGAAATCATTCTTTCTATTATTATTCATTACATTTTGTTACACTAACGAAAATGTTTTTGAAATGTTTTCAACAATAGCAAATTATTTCTGAATTGTATCTTTTGAACTACCTGCGCTTCTAACATATAATCATGAAATATACTATTATTATTATCAACTATTAACTTTCGTTTTCATTTTGTTTCCTTTTTTAATTATTTTTTCTAATTTCGTGTATTTGGTGTGTTACACTTAGAGATTATTTTTATGGATTTGAACAGTATTAATAATTTAGCGATAGGAAAAAATTTGTGCAAATCGAGAAAATCATTTTTCTTTTTTTAAATTAATTTTCTAAAATCAATAAAATTGTATAATTAAATATCAACCTTATTAATTTTAAAGTTCAAATTATCCAGTATAATGTATTACAATGCGCACATCTATTTTCGGGCTAATGCAAGGTAACTAACATATCAAACGCCCTTCAGTACTGCAGTAAGATAACTTTTATTTACGCTTCTGTTAACCATTTGTAATCTGGCAATCTTATTAGGAAAATATTTTAAATCATTCTTGAAAGATTCCGTTTTGCGTTTTGTTCTAAATTTTCTATACATTTTATTTTCTGTTTTTTGCTTGATACATTTTATTTCCTATATTTTTTTAACTTAATGTAATATACAGGGTGTTTATAAAATCCCGAACCCATTTTGATGTTTAATAACTCATAAAATAATATAGATAGATTAAAATTAATAACATAAATGGTTAGATAGACTCTAAAAGTTTCATGACCCTTGTCAATGAACTTCCACGTGTGCCCCCTTCGTCGCACGGAGAATATCAAGTCAGTATTCAAAATCACGCCAGGTGGCGGCAAGCATGTCGGCATCCACAGAGGCTATTGCGGTTGTAATTCTGGCTTTTAGGTCATCAATACACGACACGATCCTCCTGTAAACATTGTCCTGTATAAATCCCCAAAGAAAAAAGTCCAGCGGCGTTATATCAGGAGATCTGGGTGGCCAAGGAATTGGACCTCCTCGCCCAATCCATCATCCTGGAAAATGGTCATTCAAAGAACTACGAACGATGATACCCCAATAAGGTGGTGCACCATCTTGTTGCAAAAAGACATGTGGCTGAAGCTCTTCTAGTTGTGGAAATACGAAGTTTTCCAACATGTCTAAGTATACGACTGATGAGACCGTCTTTTCTGTAAAAAAAGAAAGGCCCAATGACTCGGTCGTGCATTAGTCCACACCACACATTTACCTTTGGGGAATCCCTTTGTGCCTCACGGTATTCATGGGGATTTTCAGATCCCCATATGCGCACATTATGGCGATTAACAATGCCAGAAACATGAAAGGATGCTTCGTCGGAGAACATTATGCGCTTCAGAAAATCAGCAGCATCTTCTATCCTTCCTACCATATCTGTTGCAAACGCCATCCTCCTAGGTCCATCGTCCGGTTCCAAACCTTGAACAATTTGAACTTTGTATGCACGCAGTCTTAATTGTTTCTTAATAACCTTGTTCACCGTCGAAATTGGCATATCCAATTCTCTTGCCGCTGATCTCACAGATCTTCTAGGATTGTGTAAAAATGTCTGCCTGACACGCTCAACGTCAAAATCACTTGTGCAGGGACGTCCGGAAAGTTTCTTATCTGCAATACTTCCAGTTTCTAGAAAATTCTTTTTCCACCGCAAGATGCAGTTTTTGGATGGAGGATCTGTTTGGTAAATTCTTCTGCAATTTCTCTATGCTTGCACTATCGATTTCGTTTCTATGAACCACCAGAAAATCTGTGCCTTCTCTTTTGGTGTATGCATTCTCCTTAATATCCGCTCGAATAAAACATCACATAGAAAAGTACTACATAGAACAAGCACATCCAAAGTAAACATAACATTGCAATAGTTGCCAAAAGCAAAAGAGAGAAAAATGCAATTAATAAGCAGCCGATATTTAGAAAAGTACAGATATTTAGACTGGAAAATGAAATTATCTGAAATTAACCACACGCGCAGACGATATTTACAAAAATAAAGATATTCAAACCTGAAAAGGAAAATATATGAGTTATTCCATCAATAAATGCCATAAGTTTGTTTATATCTTCATTTTTTTATGAGTTATTAAACATCAAAATGGGTCTGGGACTTTATAAACACCCTGTATTTTCTTTTAAATTTTTTGTGCTCTTAACACTATTGTATTGATATATTTTGCTTTTGCAATAATATTGATACAATATTAGAAAGCACTCCTTTTCGCCTATATAAACATGTAAGCTGATGAAGAAATTATATTTTTTCTTTATTTTGATTTCCGGCTTTTTAATAAGTTTTTTTAAGTAAATAAAAAGTTTTTTAAATAATTTTCTTAAATATTTTATTTTAATATACTTTCTTCTTCTCTTTTAATTAATCTTTATTATTTTCCATGTTCTCTCTTTATATATATATATATATATATATATATATATATATATATATATATATATATATATTAAAGCTTTTTCTCCGAAGCTAAAACAATAAAGAATAAAAGTGAGCTGAATATGTATGAATATGCTTGGTTATAATGCTCCGGAAATTTCGATTTGATTCTAGTCGATTCTCGTATAACTCTGTAAATATTGGCCCTATCGCTTTAATACTCGATGTTTACAGAACTATTATTTTGTCACCAAAATACCCTTTAAGTATTGGCAATATCGACACCAAATCTGCAAAAATGGCTCCAAACTGAGAAATCCGTAAAATATATGTGATATTTCCTGTCTAAATTATTATAGAATTATGCGATTTTCTTGCAATTTTTCTTATTAATCTCTTTGTTTAGGATTGAAAATTTTTCCTCATTTAAAAGAAAATTCCCAAAATTACGCACATATTTAAAAAATTCGTAACAATTTAACTTATTTTTCTTGCAATGAGATTATTGAAAAATGGAAAATAACGCGTTTTGGACTATTCTTAAAATTCATTAGCACATTTATTTTTTTGATAATTTTAGAACTATTCCGCCTTTTTTATATTATTTTGCTTTGGGGCACATTTTTGAAACATTTTTTTTAAATGGTGGTCCAGTTCCAGTTTTAATTTTTTTATACTATTGTACCAAACTAAAAATGCAAACAAAACCTTCAACAAGTCATCTTGAAGAATTTTAAAAAAATTATGTCTTTTATTTTTGGTGCAACTGAGAATATTTTGCGTTAAAATTATGATTATTATTATTTTTTTTTATTTATTCTAAATAAAAATTCCTATTTTTGTTGTTAGTGTTTAAATTGCTTAAATATATGAAATTAAAATTTCACATTTCTTCAAATTAATATTTTCCAAACAAAAATATAAAATAAAAGATAAAAAAAACTTTGCAAACTTTCTCAAGACAGATTAATTCTAAATAACTAAAATATATAAAAAACATATAATTTCATTTATTCATTAATTCAAATTAAATATCCTTTTATAGTCTATACACTGTCATTTCGTCTTAAAAATAGAAAAATGTAATTTTAATGCAATATAATGTAATTTTGACCTTGAAGTAAAAGGTGAATTAGTTTTTTTTTTAAAAAAACCATCTAGTTACATAAAAATGAAACAATTGGAGACATGAACTGTCTTGAGTTAAAATATTTACCTGCTAAAATTTTTTCCAATTTTTATCCATTTTCAGCCATAATAATTGTGATAATCTGATAATGTATTGAAAATAAATATATTAAAATAATAATTCGCAACTTTTGATTATTTTTCAACAAAAGAATAATTTTTTAATCTGTATTTCATTCCAATTAACCCAAATCTTAAACTAATTATCTTCAAATAAGTATTACAAGATGTATATTTATTATCTTATTATAATAATAAATACATAAACTGATACAAACGCTTGACATAACTGTTAAGAATCGGTTCAAAATATTAGTTCTAGTCATAGAAATCAGACTCTAAAGGTCACAATATCAGTTTTTCTTTTCGGATTTTGAAAGCGACAATTATTTTAAGAGAACAATAAGATCGATAAAAAAGATAGTCCACGAAATTTTCTCTATGTACTTAAAGAAAATGTAAGTGGCTGTATGAGTAAATTGAACGCTCAGTTATGTATATTAAATTATACTTCGTATTTTGTAGTCCTTCAACTACTCAATGTAATTAAATTTGAATTGTATTGAGAATTCTGAGTGAATCAATTTAAAACCTAAAAATTCATTTCTCATAATAAACATTTAATATATTTTAAAAGTTGCTTAGAAAAAACTATTTTGAAGATTTTATAAATTAATATCCTATCACAACTAGATCTTAAAATTTAGATGAAAACAATAATTTTTACTGAATCTTATAGTCGTGAAAGGGTCATTTTCATAAATCGGTTTATTTGGAGATAGAAAAAATATGTTTTGGATATTATTTATAAAAAAAAAATTAAAACACGAAATTCTTCTTGGATATTTAAATATTTTCCACGAAGTTCTTTTATTTTTTAAAATTATTTTTAATTTATATTTTTTGACCAGAAACAAAAATTATCCTGTCTGTTACCATAATTCAGGTTACTTTCTAAATATTATAGACAAATAATACCTCAATGTAACTTTATTATAAATACTATGTACATTTAAATTTTTACAAGAAACCTTTATAAATAGTGACGTGTCATAACAAAGTTTGTATTTCAGTTTGTAGTTAAGATATTAGAATATATTTTCGAAAGTAAATGTGTTAAAATGTCATGACTGTTACACTAACTGTTACCAGATAGGGTACATCAAACAGACATGACATTTAAAGAAATTCAGGAAACTAAATATTTCTAAAAGAATATATTAAAATTTTATTTGATTTATATTAAAATCCCAATAGACTAAATTATTCAGTTTAACAAACAAATATATTTATACGACTAATTATGGTAACAAATACGCGGAGAAAGAATTCTGCTAAAATTACCGAACTGTACAGTAATGACATTTCTTTAAAAAAGAAAAAAAAACATAATTCTGGTTAATAAAACCAAAATATTCGGTATTTAAATCAATCATTTGATAATTTTTCTGTATATTTGATAACGATTTACCGGTAAGTCTGTTTTTCCAAATTATAGTTCTTATTACCTCACATTTAGAAAAAAAAATACAAAACAGAAAAGTAAATTTAACCAAATAAATGAATTTTATTCCATGCTCTAAAGTATTACAATAAAATTGCCAAATTTTATCACATTTACTAAACTTTATCATATATTATAAAATTATATTTTGTGATTAATTTTACCAAAATGATTAACAAAGCGCTTCCGTAAAAATGACAGAGTGTTTTGGTGTTCCCATAGAGCCAGGAACACGGAAATCATATTCTGGTAGTTTTGACAATACTTTTTTTCTCAGTGCATGACATACTAAAAAAGTGTTTACCTAAAATGCTTTTGCTTCCCCTATAAAGCATAGAACATTAAAAAAAAATACTTATATATTTTTTCACTGTGTTCACTGTTTTCATTCTGCACATTCCGTTCCTGAATTGTATACAGTATGAGACAGGCATATGGTAATAGACAAATAGGCGTATGGTAATAGACATGGTATAGCTTTCCATTGCTTTAGTTATGCTGACACTGCTTTTTTTCTTTCTTTTTTGGGATTAAATATTCGAATTATTGTTGCAATTTTGTTTTTATTTACATATTTTCCTTTTGATTTTAATTAAAGAATTACATTCAGGAAAAGAAATTGTAAAACCTATTTTTTATTATTTGACGTGCTCATTTTCTTATTTAAATATTTTGAAAGATAATAAGGATTCCATCCATGATATAATTTCTCAACTTTCTTAGTTTTCTTTGGTTTGAAACCACTGAGTAGCGAAAATATAAAATCGTCCAGTTTTATCCCAAATGGTAAATCTCGAAATTTTTGACTGATGACAATAAAATAAATTCTGATTTAACTCACATCTTAACTAACTTGCGGTAAAAATTTTGATTTTTTTTTAACATCTTGTCAGTTTTACGCAACTTTCTTTTTATTCAATTTCAGGTGAATAAGAAAATAAGGAATTACCAAATCAAATGAATCAACTTTTCCTGCTATGCAGTGTGATATTGCTGGCTCAACTCATAATTAGTGTTGGCAGCCGTACACCATACTATCAAGGATGTCCTATGGCATATCAAAGGTTTAGTTACCATCATACGGCTTGCAGACCTCCTAATCCAAGATGTACAATTTATTCTCGTGGTATCAGCAAGTATGAAAAAGACTATATACTTTGGAAACATAATTATTTAAGAAGTTTTGTCGCTCAGGGATATGAACGTACAAACAACCAACCAACTGCGGCAAACATGATGCAAATGGTATGTACGAGATGATTTGTAATTATTGTTTTTTAATCTTAAATAAACTCTCATTAAAAGTACTTTTAAGTTCACAAATTACTAAAATCTTCATTATGAAAATTATCTGAATAGTTTATTAATTCCTTTTACTGAAAAATGAACATCTTTAGTTTCTGATATTATTAAAGTATGTTGAACAGAAGGTGAGTCGACTCATCACAGATGTATAAAGAAAAAGTTTTTTTTTTCTTCGGGAAGAAATTTAAAAATATACAAAATGTGAATATAACTAGTAAAGTAAACCAATGGTTAAAAAATTATTTCAGATTATGTTTAAAAATGTTTATAAAACATACAATTAAAAATTACGAAATTTTTGATTAAAGTTATGAAAAGCATAAATTTATGATGGAATTATCTTAAATATTTGCAAAGGTTTAAAAGTTTACAACACAGTGCACACAGTATATTTATGGCCTTTGAGATTGGCCTTTGGTATATTGAGCCAGTATTAAGAGCACACATTGTGAATACAATAAATTTAATAATAAAAATTAAAAGACTTGAGAAGAGATTTAAAATTACTACCCCGTCTGAGAGCTAAAACAGTTCTGCGGTTAGAGGTGGTGGCGCTGCTGTTGTGCGCGAATGTGTATTCCCATATATCTCAAACTTCAGTAAAAGAAAAAAATATTAACTATCAAACTCAAAACAGTGACACTAAAATCAGCTTTTGAAATTATTTATCGAAAAAGTTGCTTATAATGCATACATTATAATACATACTGGTAAAAAAACTGCGAATCAGAATTTTCCTAAAAAAATGTACGTGAGTGAAAAGTTATAGTATCAATGTACGTGAGTAAATGAGAATTGAGGCTGATGTTCTTTTCTTAACTTGTGTTTCAGATTTTAAATTGAATATAAATTTTGAAAAACAAGGCAAACGTATTCTTCCTACAGAGATTGACATATATTTGGAAATATGTTGTGAGCAAAATTAATTATATTCTTCATTATGCTCCCACCATGAAAAAAAGAAATAAAAATATTGAGTTAAAGAAATTATTCTATTTCTTTGTGCTGCGATTGATAACAAAATATGTCTGAATGTCATATTTCTTTATAAAAATTACTTCTTCATGAGCTGAAAATAGAAAAAGAAAATATGTTATATGAAAGATATATGTATAACTATTTTTTTTCTATTTTATTTTATTTTATAACCGTTGTTGAACAGCCGGCCCAATTTTGGGTTTACTACCACTAAGCCTTGTTCAACTCCATAGCCTTGTAATTTTGAACCCAATCCAGAAGACAAGAGAACTCCTGAATCAAGTATTGGGAGAAATTTGGCTTGCGTGGAGGACTTTTTGACGAAACTAACCCGCATTTGCTTTACATGGAGAGGAAGACCACGAGAACCTCCCACGGTCAGCCTGACGGCAAGGGACTCTACCCCATGAACCGTCTACCACTGAGGATATTTTATGTCACTGTGGTCGTTGCAAGCCGGATGCGGATTCGTATCAACAAGCCATTACTGGGATTCGAACACGGTTCGCTTAAGTGGAAGGCAAACGCTCTTTCATGCGATTAACACACTCAAAATATTGTTTCAGAGTAAGAATTCTTAAGACACACAAATACTAATTTTTATGGATAAATACAGCTATAGGCCTCTTAACTACCATTTAGCTTCTCGTCTTAATTATTAGTTTCATCCACTAGAATATAGATGCTACTTAACTATGAAAGGCAACTTGATCTTAAGTTCGCTTGTGTACTAGCCGAGGATAATAGCGTAATTTTATATTTAATTCGTTGTAATCAAGCAAACAAAAAGTCGATTATTATGCTTTTTTAATGATCATATAATGATTATTTTAATGAAGGGTGTAGTATTCTAATGTTGAAAATTGTGTTACATTCATATGTCCGATGAGAAGCATATTAAAATAAACTTTAAAACCAAATTTTGGAATTTCGTTTTAAGTTAGACATACTTAAAGATTGAATGAAATTTATTAAACGAATGTTTGAACAATAATGAAAAACATTGAATCCTGATCATTATTGAATATGAATAATATTAGATATTGAAATATGAACAATGATGTATTAGTTATATACTGTTTTATATTTAAAATTTTTATAACTATAGTTTCTTACAATTATTGTTTCCTATCTTCTTTTTATTCAACTGATATTTTTTTTAAAAGTGATTTGTGGTAAAGTAGTGATTAAAAGCAGCTTTCAAGGTGGGAAAAAGAGAAACACTCTTTTATTTTGTTTGTTTTAATAATCGAATTATTAGACATAAGGTTTTATGCTAAAATTGCAACAAAAAGTTTAGTCCCTAGATAGGTTGAAATTTCAAACTCTAAAACATTTAAAAATATGGTGGCACATAAATTGAAAATATGATTTAAGAAAGCGAACATATAAAGTTGTAAAAAATATATTTCATGAAAACTATTGTAAATAATTATTTAACTTTTTTATTAGTCAATTTAATATAAATAAACGTTTTGAAATCTCAGAAACAAATACAGCAATCTACACTGCAAACAATTCCGGGGAAAAATTATGGTAAAAAATATAAGCCCAATGAGTGCAACATCTATAAAATCTATTTTACAATAAAACCCATTTTTACCGTAAAATTTCAAACCTTAATTTTTACAGTAATATTCATTTAATTAATTCGGCGATTTTAAACTGACTATTACAAAAAAATTTACTTTATATCAGATATTTTTGTTCCGTAAAACTCAACAATGAAAAAGGATTTTACTGTAAAAAGTACTGATATCCTGAGTGCAGAATTTGATCCGGGTTTTTTATTGTTCTTACATAATATTTCTATTCACCACAATAAATTTCAAATTAATGAGCTTCACACAGTCATTTGTCAGTGTTTTCTCGGTAAATATTACTTTTTTTAAAATTAAGCTTGTATAATGTGTTTATTAAAGCATTTGAAATTATAACTTAAAAACCTTTTCTATGATTATTCGATTAAGGAAAGTTAAAAACTTTTAAATTATTTTATTAGTTTTTTATTTAATAGCTTTTCTAAAACTCACAACAAACCTTTTTAACGACTGAACAATAGGAACGTTTTTTTTTTTTTTTTTTTTTTTTTTTTTTTTTTTTTTTTTTTGCAGACATGGTGACCGCCCATACATTTGGGTGTAGAAAACAGGTATGCTCTTTTTGAGAATGTGTATGTAATTACGGAAGCTCATTTTTTGTTTGTCACCGCCTCAATAAATTTTCATAACAATGAGTTATAATTAAATGAATTATTTAAGTGATACAGCACAGCTTCTGTACGATATAAAAATCCTATTTTAAAGGAAAATAAACTTAAAATCAAGGAATGATCTGAGAACATTTTTCTGAGATTTCTTAAAATTAGTCTAAAAGATGCCTGGATATGTTCAGTATAATCAGTATATTCAATATATTCAGTATAATCTCTTTGAAATATTGCATCATCGTAAATTTAACATAATTTTTTTAAAAATAAAAATGAATAATCTGCACGGAGAAAAATATATACCGTACTGTATGGTATTGACTTTTTGGTAAAAACAAAACATAATTCTGGTAAATAAAACCAAAGTATACGGTATTTAAGCAGCCATCCATATGGTAATTTTTTCCATTCATGGGGTAACTGTTTATCATTCTCAAAAAAAATTATAGTTTTTATTACCTCACATTCAGTGAAAAATATAAAAGTGAAAAGTAAATTTAACCCGAATAAATATTTTTTATGCAATGCTTTAAGGTATCATGATATAATTACCATATTATACCACCACAATCATTAGATTTTATCTCAAATTATAATACTATATATTATTGTTAATTTTGCCAAAATCATTACCAAAGCAGTTTAGTAAAAATTATCGAGCTTTTAGGTGTTTCTATAGACCAGAAACACGGTAAATTTTACCATTTTCTGGTACTTTAGAGCATGCTTTCCATCTTAGTGTGGTTATGCATAACGTAATAACTAATATTTTATTATTCTTCCTCATGATTGAATTTTCATAAATTAAGTAACAATCTTGATGATTTAAAGTGTTGATCTTAAATATGTTAATTTACATCTTTTTTAATGGATTCGGATTATTAATCAGTCGAAAACTTGGACAATATAGCTAAAATATAAGTAGAGCAAGCTTGCTGTTATATTTGCTCATCTCTATTCGTCTCAAATATCAGAGTCTCAACAGCCCCACGTGCTCCCTCTTTTTCGGTGATTTTGGCGAAGAAATAAAGGCGTCGTATAACAGTTTCGATGAGTTCTCTTTTCTAATAGATTTTATTTTATTTTATAACCGTCGTTGAACAGCCGACCCAATTTCATGGGTTTACGACTACTAATGTTCAACTCCGTAGCCTTGTAATTTTGAACCAATCCAGAAGACAAGGAAACTCCTGGATCAGTACCCCCAGAGGTATTGATTTGTTATGGGAACATGGAGGACTTTGAGACTCGACAGATTTAACGTGCATCAGTCACCATTTACTACACGGGGAGTCTTCGGCCGGCGAGGATCGAACCCACGACCTCTTGGATATGGGCCCAGCGCCCTACCGACCAGGCTATCCAGCCCTAGATTCGTGTTTAGACAGGAGTAATAGGCCGGGATAGCCTACTTGGTAAGGCAGTTGATCCATGTGTAAGAGGTCGTGGGTTCGATTCCCGCCGGCCGAAGAATCCCCGTATATTAAATGGTGACTGATGCACGTTAAATCTGTCGAGCCGCAAAGTATTCCATGTTTCCATAACAAATCATACCTTTGGGGGTACTGATCCAGGAGCTACCTTATCTACTGGATTGGTTCAAAATTGCAAAATTACGGAGTTGAACATTAGTAGTCGTAAACCCAAAATTGGGTCTGCTTTTCACAACGACGGTTATAATATAAAATTAAATATACAGGAGGAAGTTAAAAAGTTAAAGCTTCAAAAAAGTTAAGATTAGCGGAACAGTAAAGTAGTAAATCATTCTTCCACATGACTTTGCTAAATTAAAAATTATTTTAGAATACCAAATTTCTAATATGTTTTAACTGCACAAAAATGCTAATATTTTTACAAAAATTAGAGAATTATAATTTTTGAATGGTTTTTAGAAACGGTAAAAACGTATCTTGTAATAACTACCTACAGTTAATTTTAAAAATTTAAAAATGGTTTGAGTTTTTAAAATGTTTCACTAATTCACATTAGCAAAACAAATGTCGTATTTAAAATTGAAGTTAATCTATGTTTTTCCTACTTAACTTCAAAATATTAACTTTAATAGTATGTATCCTTTGTTAAAACTTATTTTAATATCAATTTCATGCATTAATGTTTTAGATATTTTAAAAGAGAAACTACAATTAATCCAAATTTTCTTTTATTTTTTAAGATTATTTCATATTTGTAATTTATCCTTGTGGTAAATTGCATGGAAAATAAAAAAGATATCTCCCTGAATAACTTTTGTTCTAATGATGGGACTTTTACGTACTAAGTGCCAATTTTAATGGTTCTTAGGGCAATCTCAAATATGATAATTATTTACTGCTAACTATTAATTAAGTAACGAAATTGAACACAAAACGTACTTTCCCTGAATATCTTTTTTTAATATATTTGGATTTTAATCTTTCAAAATTTAGGGGGTAGCAGCAGTCTGGAAAATATGGTCCCCATAGTTTGGTCAGGAGAGTTCGGATCCCTTCATGTTAATTTCACTTTTTGCGTTTTTAATCGTATTTATAAAACTAATAAAGTAATTAAAAAATTGCATCCACTCATAAAATGTATTTGCCAAAGGAAAATTTTTTGGAAAATTTTTTTTTAATAATTATTTACTATTTTTTATTATTTAATTAAATTGTGGATGAAAAATTTCGAATTATGAGGTATACATTTTTTTATATTATAGTAATCTACAGATTTTTCTATTGAAAAATCTAAAGTTTAAAGTGTTTTTATTTAGTAGAAACCGAGAAAAGTTAAAATTAATTATCAACAGAACTTAAGCTAACAATATGTGCAAAATTACAGTATATTGATTAAACCTCATTAATTGTTAAAGATTTTGGAAATGAATCTGCAATTTAGGCAAAATAATGACTAATCAAACTCAAAAATCAAAGCTAAAATCAACTATAAATTGATATTTTTCAACTAATAATTGGGCGACTACAATGGAATTATCGAATTGTACAATATGAACAATTGAAACGAGAAATTTGCGAATACAAAGGAACGTTAATAAAATTTGAATTTTGATATTGAAATATTATAACTTATATTTTTTGTTATTAAATGATTTCAATAACTAGGTGGATGACTCTTTAAAAATGCATAGGCTGTAGTTTTATTCATTGATATTATTTTTTGTACATGATGTGAGATATTTTAAATAATAGCTTGCCTTACCATTATTTTTATTATGAAATTTGCTTCATCAGAAATTTACTAAAATTTAGAAATCATAATTTTAATAACATAGTAGAAGTTTTCGTATCTTTTTGTTATTTGTATAAAAGAAATAATCAGATTATAATCTTGCACAAAAAATTTAATAAAACTCTGTAGAATATTTGCTCTATGGCAGACAATGTTTGTACACGAAATATCATTGTGATTCCTGAGTGTTTCAGGAACCTTCCTACCACAATAATTATTGCCTAGTGTCATAAATTAATATAAAGATCCAAATAATTGTTAAATTAAATAGAAATTTCTCTATAATACATAATAGATCAAAAGGTATATGAAATGTGCAAAGTACATATGAGAAGATTGTTTTTCATAGTTTTAGAGAGTCATATCTTTTAGATAAAATAGCCAATAAAAATATTAAATACATACTATATACCATAACTTCTTTGCTATTTATTTCATCTACTAAAAGTTTTAAGAACATATAAAAACAAAATCAATTTCCGTTGCATGTTAGGTTGTTTTTATTACGTTTATATGTTTTGATTAATCAATATTTGTTTCATGCCGACCGGCCTGTGTAGGAGGCAGGGAACTGTCCTTGCATCAGAAAGATTCTGGGTTCGAATCCCGGGCAAGGCATCGGTGTTTCTTTCTCTCTATCTGTGTTCTATGTCCTTTGTGTGTGAATGTGTGGTAGTGTGACGTGGGCGACGCTGCTCCACCGTCGTGGCTTCGCCACAAGTGCCCACTGGGTAACGAAAAGAGAGTTAGCAGTTCTGGCACTTTCTGTGGCCAATGGACAATAGTGCCCGCCATTAAAAAAAAATAAAATAAAAATATATTTGTTTCATAACAAAGTTAGACGCTTATGTTGACATTTCATTATGTAAAATTGAATTAATTATATACATGGAATTTTACAGAAATAGATTGAAATTTTAAAGTGCTATCACAAGAGCTATAATAGGAGTATTAAAAAATTTGTTTCGAGAAATTTAAATTATGCACAAACTTATTTTTTCCATGTAAATATACTCCCTCATGTATACCAATATAATCTTCAAAGATGAACAATTCTTGAAAATCAATAAAAAAAGCATTTGCAATAAACAATGGAGAAAAATAGAATCTCACAAAGTATTTTGATGAGTATCACTGACTGGAATACTGCCATTCTACAATGTTCTCTTTTGGAAATAACTTTTCGGAATGATTTCATGTTTGGTGGTTTTTTCATCCTCCTTTCTTAATCAACATTTCGGAGGAAATGAAAGACTTAAAATCGGACTTTTTCTTGCTTCTTAAACTGAAAAATTTGCCAAAGGTTTAAGGTAGAAAGCTCCGACGTCAGTTTTGAAACAAAATGAGTTGGGAAGTTTATTTCAGAAACTTTGACAGCAGATACATCACATCAGCTGGAGAATACTTTGTAATAATTGGTATGAAATTAAAATAATATTTCTTGGAAAGCATCTTGCATGTAGAGTAGAAAAAGAAAAAAAAAATCGCTTGTTTTGAAAATCTAACAGTGGCGTGCTTAAAAAATGACCTTAAAAAATGACAATTTTTTTCCCAGAAGAGCTCATAGTTATGGTTAAAATTTTATATAGATTGCTTAATTAATTTATCAAAATTCAATTAATACCGCATGGTTAAAAAGTAATTTTAAATGTTTGGAAGTTCTATCGAAATCGTACTTCTCTTGAAGAATACTAATATAAATACGTAATTTTTCTTGCTGAAACTCGAAGTTTGAAATCCATTGACTCGCTGGTTCTCGATTAAATCTTTTACATAAACTGTTTTTAGTAAAAAAAAAATTCTTTTTTCAACTATTCATTTCAAATTAAGAACTTACATTGTTGGTATAATGCATATTGTTATTTACATTGTTGGTATACTGCACTTATTTTGATACTTCAAAATTCATATTTTAACCATTAATTAAGCAATGGTTATTTTGTGTGAAATTATTAATGGTTATTTTGAGTGAAATTATTAATGGAAAAATGAGCTGAAAAATTAATGAAAACATAAAGTAGCTGCAAAATGTGTCGATTAGTTAAATTAGTTAAGGTGATAAGGAAAAAGTTCGAAATTATTGAATAATACATTTAAGTGATCCAAACTTTCAACTGTTATTCTTACTAAACTATATCGGATTAAATCATAAGCAGTGAAAGAAAGGTGTATGTTTCTTTAACGAAAACACGTTTTTCTGTTTGCTAATTTGACTTTATTTAGAGTTACTTAATTTTTATATTTTAAGTATCCACTAATATATCTTACTGCTCGAAATTTCTGTCATTCGATTGAAAATGAGTTAGCTGTTTTATTTTTGTCTACTCTACGGGATATCCTGAAATTATTTTTAACCATTCTAAACTTAAAGAACACGAAACGCCTTAGCAAATTCCACGCTGGAACGCATGCACTAAAATGAATAAAAACTTATTAGACATAGTCTATATTGTTTGCTAATTAAATAGAGTGAATATCCTTGTAAATTTGTCTATGTATATATTAAGCTAAATTGTAATATTTGGTGAAAGTTTATTAGCAAATAAAATAAGATATGATGTATAAAATGTTGTTAGCATCTTTCTCCAATATACAACTAAAGTCTGTAATCACCCAAATAATTTACGAACTGTTATAAAAGTGGGATCTAGTTTGCAACGGGTGAAACCGCTTAAAGCACCATCTGCTGGCAGTTCTTAGCTCAAAAACGGGAAAAAAGTCAATTAAATTACAAAGTTATCAACGATTTATTAAGAGAGGACATTACAGTAATGTTAAAAATAAAAGTTGTAAAATGCTTCCCAAAATTGTAATGCGAAGAAGAAATGGTGACAATCCCTTATCGTGGGTATCGTGCGTGATTACAATACCCCGATTCATATCCGTTGTGGTGCATGCTGGCCTTACATCTTTTTAGTATACGATGAGGATTGTGCAATACAGTTTAGCAAGCGCATTAACACTTACTTGGTTAGAGCATAAATTTTGGTAATATACAAATAAATATGACGCGCTAAATATAAGCTTTAAAAAAAAAGCTTTGTATGCTGAAACTAGGAATCATGTCGAAATTTTCTACTAATGAGTATCGTGAGTGTGACATCGTGTCACGCACTAAAATCTTGATTGCGTTAATATATCACCCCTGCAGTCACTTTCATAATTTGTACAGTTCCCCTTTTATTTACACTCTCCCTTTTTCTGAGAAATCATATACTCTGCAGGTGCGGCGGCTACCTTTGATGGCCATGTGAGTTCGACGTTGTTCCAACCGTAACTACGAACAAATTTAAAATCACTTCAACTTTCACTAACCCTTTTGAAACCGTAACTGATGAATTTTACATATTTTAAACTGTTGTTAGCGTTTCCTATAAATAATCCTCGATGTCTCACCCGCGATGCATTCGAATTTTTGATGACATAGTAGTAAAACATCGCCCTGCTCAGGCGATTGTTTAATTTTTGTCCACCTCCCCCCATTCAGGAGGTTGGAGTAGGAATGGTGTCTCTTACGCCATGTTTGTTGCTTTCATAAAAGCCGTAACTTTATTGCATCATACAATAGATTTAATTTTTGTTTTAAACGAATATTTTGGCTGCCTTGTAAAACATGGCATTTTTCATTTTGATATGCACCTTGTCGTTGTCATCATCTCCTCGAAAGATATAAATACTTACAACGCTGTTTTGGATCCAGTGCCTCTGCAAGTAATGACCATTGTTTTGCGATGGATTTTCCCAGCTTCCCATGACGCTCTCCCGCGTTCTGCTGTAAGATCCATGACCATCAACAGATGTCAATGCCAGTGCCTCTCAAATGATGTTGAGCAGTTTTTTTTTTTTTTTTTTTGGTAAAATAAAGCGAATGCCCGCCTTCTAAGTTGACCCTCTTCTCTCACATAAATACCTCCATGATGAACTGTATTGACCCTGAGTGCCTTACAAGAGAAAAGCTTCCTTTTTGGCTTACAAAATGACTTTAGTTTTAGCCATAGTTAAGGCCATGTTTTAGTTTTACTGGGTGTGTTGCAGGCACAATGTTTTGTACAAATCTTACGTTTAATCAGCCATATTTCTTTTAAAACCCATTTTTTTGTACTTTTACCCAGCAATCCCAGCGCAGTGAGATGGCCTTAATTTACGGTGAATGTGGTAGCCAGGCAAGAGCAGACAAGTGCAACAACATCAATTATGCCTAATGTGCTTTGAATTCGTATTATTTTTGAGCGCAAGATACTTTTTTGGAATAAACTGATGATGTACAACTTTGCAATTGACTTTTTCCCCCGTATGTTTTACTGTTTCTGAGATTGCAAGATGGGACTGTCGACTGCTTCCTTGCGTAACTAATGGCAACTTTGCTATACATAGACCCCACTTTTATGACTTTAGCTCTTGAAATTCAGAAATAATTGGGGTGACAATGGACTTTAGCGGGCACAATGTTTATTCTTTCTCTAATTAGAAAATAAAGGTTTCATCATAGTTTCTTAAAGGGAACTCATTAGGAGATACCAATTAAGTTGAAGTTCTGTTGCTCTTTTGAAGGACATTTAATAAAAATATTTGCATTTGTTTATTTATAAATCATGTTTTTAGGTATTTACAAGGCACTCGGAAAGTGTCAAATCTATTTAAATAAGACAAAAAAATTATTCTTAGCCGAAAGGCCATTATTTCGATTGCAATATAAAAACGACCCATAAACCACAAGTGATTTATGGACTACAAGTTGGAAATCACTGATCTTAAAGATATCACTTGAAGTTAATGCTTAAGTCAAACATCAATCCAAAGATCCTATTATATTTTGATATGGAAGATTGATCGCCTGCAAAATTATATATTTCAATGGAGAGTGAATATTTGTAATGTATTTTTCATATTATGTTTGACTACATTACCTTTTTGTTTAAGTGTTATCTAAATGATATCGGCCTGATTTCATTAACATTTATTACGGCTTAAAAATTGCACTGGCCTAATGTGAGAATAGGTCGAGTGCTCTTCGAAGCTCGTTGTCAAACTCACACCCTGTGACCATGACCCGTCACTTAAACAGCCAAATTGACGATTAAAAAGAGTCATGGTTATTCAAAACATTTACCTGTTTTTACATTTCTTCACTGCATCATTCATACCTGCCCAGCCACCTGCACTTCTTTGAAAAATTAATTTTAATAAAATCATCTTGTCAATGTTTTCTTAATTGTTCGTCCTTTCAAAAGTCGTTGATCTTAGTTTCATTTGAAATAAAACGTGATTAAAATCCACGGAATGAAACAGAATAAAACGTTTTGAATTATTATGATGCTTATTTCGATTTGCTTCGGGATATTTTTATTTTAATACCTGGGTGGGTTTTTTTAGTGCTGCAAATTCGAGTGCAGGTGTTCTGGCTTTCTAGACATGAATAAAACTCGATGTGACAACAATCTGATTGCACGCATTGACCACATCAAAGAAAATAAAGCCCATCAATCAGGGTGAAAAAAAATTGAATTTAAGTGGATTTATTAAATGGGTATATCAAGCATTAGATATCTGAAAGTTATATTTTTATCATATTAATTTAGAAAGCCTATTTTATACAAATTTAAGTTTAAAGGAGACAAAGGACGTTCAAAACTTTATTCTATCATTTTCATATTTTAACAGAATATTGGTAGCATTAATGCAGTCCCTGGCCAAATTATTAGACGCACTAAAGATTCTATGTAAAATCTTGATTATTATGTAATACTATACAACTTTAATGCTTTTACAGGACTGAAACCGGTTTGCAATTGTTTATGTTCGTGTATTAATTGGTTAAATTAGACGATTGGATAAATTAGACGATATATTATATAAATATAGAATATTTATTGTATTAGGTATTATATTAGTATATTATAATAATTCGACCAATTATTAGACGCACAGTAGTTTTTTTAATTTCACGTTTTGCACGAGTTTATAGGCAATACTTTTATGTTTAGACATCAACGTAATGGGTTCTTATTCAATAAATTTTTATATACTTCCTATTTGCATTTATTTTTGTCGTATTGTATTACAATGTTAACCAATTGATACACGAGCATATACAAGTACAAACCGTTTTAGTCGTGTAAAAGCAATAAAGCTGTATAGTATTAAATTTAGATTTTACATAGAATCTTTAGTACGTGTAATAATTTGGCCAGTACAAAGTCCATGTACAAAGTTTTAGGAAAAAATAGTAATTAGATTTAAAGTTATAACTAAAAGTATGGTTTTTATTTGTTGGCAATGAAAAAGTTCTTCGCGAAAGTATTTTAATTTTTTAAATTAAATTTTTACTCATTTAGGATGTTTATATAGACGTTTAAATAAATGTATGTGGTCTTGGTAAGCGTATATCGTAACTAGACATTAAATTTTCATTTTGTCTCCAAAATTTTCTTCAAAAAACACGTCTTAATTATATTTGTTCAATTATTAATAAATTATATTAAGATATTTTTTACATCCGTCGTTGAACAGCCGACCCAATTTTGGGTTTACGACTACTAATGTTCAACCCCGTAGCCTTGTAATTTTGAACCAATCCGGAAGACAAGGAAACTCCCAGAGGTATTGATTTGTTATGGGAACATGGAGGGTTTTCCGACTCCACAGATTTAACGTGCACCAGTCACCATTTATTACACAGGGAGTCATCGGCCGGCGTGAATCGAACTCAAGAACTCTTGGACATGGCCCAGTGCCCTACCAACCAGGTTATACCGGCCTATATTAAGATAGTGAGTTAATCAAATGCATTTAGAATTAAACAAGACATATCGAAGAGTATCTGAAAATTTTTTAACAGCGAAAAAAAAAAACGAAAACTGGTGCTTAAGGAACTTTTTGAAATTGTGAAAATATTGAAAATTCCATTACGAGAAAAAGCAATTTTGTCAACGAGAACTACATATTGATGTATGGACCTTTACAAATTCATAATCTTATAACTCTGTAAGAAAAATTTTGATTAAAACACGTTCTGTTGACAATTATTTAGTAAAGTGTAAATGTTTTTACATCTCATAAGCCAAATAATGAATTTTTGAAGGAGTTTTATCATTCTGAACGTCCAGTGTCTCTTTAAACTTACGTAATTAATAACTGAGTCACTTGCAATAGAAATCACAAATTAATCCACTGCTTTTATGCCTTTAATTCAGTAGAAAAATAGATTAATTGTACATAAAAAAATATATAAGATATTAATTAGTTACATATAACCGAAAAAATTCCTATAAACTTCACAATAACGGGCATCAAAACTATGCGTCTCCTTGTGCAATGGGACAGGAAACATTCAGAGAAGCACCAACAAATATGAAATTGCTCAGTTTAGTTCTTACAGTTAATATGATTTCAAGGAAATATCTGCATTATCATTAAACATCGCTTTAAAATAAGTTAGCAGTTTTGTTGTCAGCATTCAGTATATAATGCTTGCATAAATAATTTTAAATTGAATTGCTTTGTTTAAAAATTTGGTAAAATTCAATTTTCCTTAATGCATATTTGAAATATAACTGTTTCGATTAAGGCAAGAACTGGGCACATATGTATTATCTGTGTCATAAATAATAGGGGGAAGGATATTACAATACATGCCTATTGACTTTTTCAATTTCCTTTAACTTTCACCAACAAACTGTAAATCTGGACATACCGTGTTCTTTTACCAAAACCATAAATTATTTTATTACTTTTTTATTACAGTCATTTTATTACAATCATTTTATTGCTATCACTTCTTATATCTCTTCAAAACATAATAAATGGTGTATAAGCATCTAAATTATTATAATCCAATACAATAAATTATTATTATTTTTATAAAATTTGCATTTCCTTTAAGGTTTGAAAAATATTAGTTGAGAAAAACTTAATTTTTAAAATAAAAAAATAAATCAATTGTTTTTTTTTTTAATAGTAAACGGTGCTCAGAAAACAAAAGTTTTTTATAAATATTAATTTAAACAGTCGTAACTTGAGAGTTATAACTGTTTATTTGAAATTTTATATTTTCATAATAAATTTTATATCGACGAATTATATAAGAACATCGATACTATAATTGAAAGAGAAGCATCAATAGGAAATTAAAAATACATTTTGATTCATGAAATTTGACAGTGGGAATAAAAATTTGGCCTCGTATTAGAAAATATAAAACTTAATTTTAAATAATATTAGCAGAAATTTGTTTAAATACTAAACATGTCGTACACTATACATTGATGTTTATTTAATGAAATATCATGTTTCAAAGAGTGTTTCTTTTTATACAAACAATAACTTTTGCAATTGTGACTCAAATTAATTAAAACTTAACTGCATGTGTTGCTTTAATACTTAGGTAATTTTGATTGTGTCTATGGTTTTTGATCAACTAAGTTATATGTGCAACTTATTTTTACAGAAATTCTTTTTAAAACTAGTTAAAAACTTGCGTTTTTCGTTTTAAAAAAAAACTTCATGTATTTTTAACTATTTTTATTAAAAAATAGTACAATGTATATGCAAAGCGTTATAATAGCATAAAGAAGTTTATGCCATGAATGTTTTACTTAAACACTTATATAAATAACTTTTAATTATGCGTTTTTTTGAAAATATAGTCATTAATATTTTTGATTAAGTTCAATGGAGAGTGTAGCATCAAGTCAATTTTATACATAATCAAAGTGTGGCGGCCTTTTATCTCACCATCTTATGTGTAGTAATTTTAATCACGGATTAAAAGAAGAAATGAAGAGAAAAGATTGGCTTACAAAATCATCAAATGGTTGCTAGAAAATAATGGGTTATTGCACTGCGATTTAAGCTCCAAAAAGCTGCCACTGCAGCTCTAGTAATTATTAGGGTGTGATGATTAAAACCGACCACAGTGCCAATGAGCGCAACAGCAGTGTCTATTAAATTATCAATTAAAATCGATTATAGCGCCATGAGCGTGTAGTGATAAAATAGTAAAGTTATTTGGCCGTGGGGCAAGACTTTATTGAAAAATCTATTAATTAAAGTAAAATTTATTTTAAAATTAATTTGATTATTTGAGAGAATCGCATCACTTGTGAAAAAAATGAGCTTGGATCTAGTTTTTGAATCTTCTTTGAGCATCATTTCAGTATCAAAGATTTGAGCATTGAGCAAAGATTAGTGCTATATATATAAGTATTTCAGGTCATAAGTGAAGAGCTTAGTAGAAGAACCGGCAAAGTGACACTTGAGTGAATTTGAGCAAATGAACCCTAAATTTTATACGCTTCTCCTTTTTGCTTTTTCGTTTAATCTTTCTGTTTTTATTGTGTTTGTGAAAGCATAATTTTTGGGGTTTATTTACTTTATTCTAACTCTTTTATAAAGGAAGGTTTCAAAGATTTTTGTGCGTAGCATTTGCTTGTTTTCACAGACGATTTTAAATGTTTTTAATCGAATATAATTTCGTTTAAAAAGATAAAATAAATATGCATATGTTTAGGCTTCTATTCATAGAATAAAATTTTAGAAACCTTAATTTGTAACGTATTAGTATCAAATGTTATCTAGCCTTGTTAATCCAAAAATCGATCAAAAGTTATTCGCCTAGTAGCCTTCGCGGAGTAGATGTTTCACCGGTATGAATCACCTTAATTGGCGAAAATCCGGTACTTTTTGATTTTAATAAAGTATTTTTTTTTTTAAATAGCGATGATTGTGGTCAAAATGTTATGTCAATTTTTTATATCTAAAGGTATTTCTGAAATAAAATAAAATAAAAGTATTTTTAATAGCTTTAATACAAAAAATATCCACTTATAGTTGTTGAAATAAAAATTATTTTCAATTTTTCATTAAAAATAATATTTTTATACAAAAAAAAACTGAATGACTACAAAAGGATGAATATAAAAATGACTGAAATGGAAGGCTGAATAGTATTTATTTCTGAGCCCATCGAATTAAATAATACGGTTTAATCTAATCTAATTAATAATTTGTTCCACAGTGTTTAGCTCCCTCCTGAATCCATATTGTTCATTGGGGAGCTGGTGCAGTTTATCTAGTATCCTATTCTTGATAATTCTTTCATAAATCTTACTTTGTGAGTAATAAGCTTGTGGGTTAGTGATTGTGTGGCATTATTAGAGTTTTTAGAGGTTTTGGGAATATTATAATAGTAACTTCTTTTGTGATCGGAAAAGTGACATAGTTTAAGGGAGGATTTATTAATGTGTGATAAAAGGTTTAAATAATTATCATGGAGGACTCTGATAATTTTAATAATGTTTTTAAGCTCATATGTATCGGTGATTGCGAGATTGTGCAATGGAATGGCATTTCTAAATTATGTGCGATTTTCCTTAAGAACTATTTCTTCAAAATTAACATTTTCACTTTGAGTGTTCTCAGATAATTTCTCTTCCCTCACGTCTGCAAATGCTTCTGCCTTATTTCCCTGGGATTTACAAACAAGACCCCTTTTCCTATGCATAGATTTATTAATTCTGTTTTCAATTTTTAGTGTCTTGGTCAGTTTATATTATGAGTAGTCTCCTGTGTTGAGGCCTTCAACGTTTTCTATCCACGTTTCATTATTGTGTTCAAGACAGTGCTTTTTTATTTGTTTATATAATTTATTTATTTGACTTTTTAGTTGTGGGTCGAATGATTGATTGACTATCTATCTTTATTTATGTATTTGATTAGTTGTGTATTTGATTAGTTTATTATGTGTAATGGCAGTTTAATGTAATTTGGGATTGTTGTTTTTTCATTTGTTGCTTTAACACAAGTTTTGATGAGTTGTCTATTTAGATCAGAGACTGTGTTATCCACATCTTCTGTGTTTGTTAGCTGGGGTTCAGTTATATTATTTTGTGTGAGAATATTAGATTCTAGTTGCCAGTTTCTAACTTTAATTTTTTTGTCGTGTGCTTGTCAATTTTTATTGTTAACACTACGCATAATGATGTAGTTATATTATGAATTATACTGGTGTTCAAAATACAACTTTCATATTTCATCGATAACTCTGGAACAAGAAGACCAACTTATATGAAATTTGGGATGAAGATAGGTTTATGTAATATAAACAGGGTTGGAAATCAAATATAACAGTTTATCGTCAATGATACATAAACATATTTTCTTAGATGCTAAGACGTAGGCGTAGTTTAAAAAAATTACATTTTTAACCATAATATTTATCTTTTTTAATAATTCAATATTCATTCTAGGCACTAAAATGGGCAGGATGCTACAAACTGAAAAGGGCAATATAACCTTAAAAAAAGGAACCTATCACAAAATAAAATATTGTATTTATTTCGCAAGAATTTATATAGCCTTTGAGAAATCGAAAAAAAACAAACTTTTTAATTTTATTATTAAAAGAATTCTCTTTCCCAAAGATAAAAATTTTAATTTAAAAGTAATTCCTCAGTTAAATTCGTAATCGGTTGTAAAATGAGCATAAATCTCGAATTTTTAAATCTTACGCGTCGTAATAATAATGTATTAAAAATAACGGGATTATAAAAACGACGTCGAAATGTCTGGAAAAAAGAAAAGTAGCTGCAATACCTACCAAAACAGCAATTGGATTGTACGAAGCAATCATCACGAATCCAGCGCGTAAAAAAAAATTAATTACTAAAATATGAAACTTGTTAACCATAACATCATACTGAAAATATCGGGATAAAAAAACGTCGCGAAAATAGCCAAGAAACGACAAATAGCTGCGGGAAAAACAATTCATAAACGACGTGGACTTACGATGGAATCGTTGCCGAGTTGTGCGTGCTAAAAAGTGACTCCTTAAATTCGAAATACATTTTTGTCGTAATAACATCGTATAAAGTGGAATTGCTGAAAAAAAAAAGGACTGAATTGTTGAGAATTGAACTTGTCAAAAAGTGATCATTCAAATTCGAAATTCACGCGTCGTAATAATGCATTTAAAATATTGGATTTTGGATATATCATATTTTGGACATATAATATTGGATATCTTCTACACTAGTGTTCTCTTATGGTAAATGGCCATTGCCTGGTATTTCCTGAGCCGATATTTTTTAATGTTATTTTTTAACCTGTTTTTGTGCGGTGGATAGGGACCGCATAAAAGAAATCGCACAAAAAAAAAATTGAAAATTTTATAAATTCTTACATATAATAAACAAGTTTGTACGATATACTAACTAAAACTTTTTTTATGTGGTGGATAGGGACCGCATAAAAAAAGTCGGACTTCGAAAATACATCAATGGTTTATGGAATAGATGAGAGAATGCTTTCAATTAAATGAAATAATTAAATTAGAACTAAAGAAGTTGTAAAAATATTTAATTCTTCATTGTACATATACCTGGAGAAGTTTTCAAATTATACATTAAATAGTGGAATTGTCTGTCTTTTTACTTTCTTTTGGCTATAATTATTCATTTTAAGGGAGTACTTATGTCTAAAAATAAAATAAAAATCATAAAAACTGCATATAAATAGAAACAAAAGTAATTAATTTATTTATCTTTAATCTCAGTATAAAATGAATCCCTAATCACGTGAATCGTGTATAAAACTCTCAATACGAAGCGCATACTATTCGCGCGTCGAGCGACAATATGTACGTAACTGACTCTGCTTTGTCAGGAGATTGTTTAAAATAAATGAACAGAGCATCACGAAGTCCAGATACATCGTTGTCAAGGAGGCCACGTAATCAGAGTTCGTCCACAACATATATATGTACATTGATAGGAAACATTAAACTGGTGCTAGCTCCGCTAAAATTCATATACCGCATAAAAAGAATCGCACAAAAATAATCGCACAAAAATAAAATCGCACAAAACCAATCGCACAAAAACAAAATCGCATAAAAAAGGACCGCACAAAAACAGGTTTTACTGTATTGCCTACTTGGAAGTCTGTTTACTAGCTCAAAAAGTTTTATTTTCATATAAAAATTTGAAATTTTTGTCTGCTAATAGACTTGACATTTTTTAATTTCCCGATGGCTGAAAAGATCCCCAGAGGTTTAAACTTTTATTCATTCTTAAAACTGACTAAAAAATATACAGGAATCTATGCTAATCAGAAGTAATGTCTAATTTTTTAAACTATTTCAGTTTCAAAATTATTTCAAATTTGAAATTGTTCAATTGTCAATTGTTGAAACTATCACTTTGATATTCTAGTGAACCTGATCTTCTTGTTTCAACTATATGCTTGTATAAACTATATTAATTATATGCAACTAACTATATTAATTATGTGCAACTAACTATATTAATTATTTGCAACTAACTATATTAATTATATGCAACTAACTATATTAATTATATGCAACTAACTATATTAATAATATACAGCTAACTATTAACAACTACACTAATTATTTGCAACTAACTGTACCCTATGATGTGAACGCTTATCTGAACCATTCAGCGACCTCAGGAATAATCAAAATGTCTTATTAATTGCATAATTTTTCAGCCTGTCGGAAGTCATTCCTTATTTTTTGTTCGATTCTGTAACCCTTTGTTTCATACTTTCCAACTACGCTTGATAGCGTACGAATTCTTATTTTTTTCAACCTATTTTCATACCAAATTTAAATTCTTAAAATTTGAATACCAGTGTTAGAAAATGATGCCATGAATTTGTTGGTGTTAAGAATTTCTATTCCTTCTATTAAAAATATCTGATTACAATCGAAAAAAATCGCTGAGTAGAGAGCTCAAAGGAAATCTTTTTTGTAAGATTTAGTTTGAGATTCACAATTAGATTAAGTGACGTAAAAGTGATGTGATTTATTAGTAGGATATAAACTTTTCACGAAACCAAAACTCTAGATAAATTATGCTTAAAATTGATATGGTAGTATAAAATTTAGGTTTTCAAGTAGATTATGGAGGATGTTACATTTCATGTATAGTTTTTTTTTTTTTTTCTTTTTCTTTTTCTTTTGCTGTTACTTTGCATTCTACACTTAAAGTATTTAAAATTTTGCCTGTCATTAGACTTTACAAAATATTAAAATTTAGTCTTTTAAAAAAGTTACAATTTGCATTTTTTTTCTCCCTCACAAAAAAAGGCGCTTTAATTATTTTCCAGGAAACTATAGTATTTTTCAATTTGACAAAAATCTTTTAGTAAATATTGATTATAGTGAGAAGTCTTTTCTTTTTATCGCGGAAAGAAGTTTTTATCGAAAAAAGAATTAGAAATTCAAGTTTTTTTAAATTTGAATTTTGAAATTTTTTTTCATATTGTACAGTTCATATTGTACACAAAATAAAAAACGGATCACCCTGAATAACTTTTGATCTAATTATTGGATCTTCATATTCTAGGACTCAATCTTTAAGTTCGAAAACGTGACCTCAAATGTGCTAATTGATTAGTGCAGACGATTTTTTAAAATACGAATTCAGACACAAAAATATATTTTCTCTGGAATAATCATACTTTTTATTAACTGACTCTCATTTCTGATCCCAAAAATATAGGAGGTAGCCGGAATCAAGGAAATATGGTCCCGATAAATTGGTCAGGAGAGTGGTTCAAAGTTTGGACTTTCTTAATGTTACTTTCACTTTTTGCGTATTTCATCATATCTTGTGAATTTTTTTAGGTGAATTGAAAAATTCATTTATCTAAAGATAATTCCGGGGAAAATATAAGTATTACTAAATATTTATTATATTTTATTATTTTATTTAATAATAGTTAATAATTTTATTTAATAATTTTTATTTTATTTAATAACTTTTGTTTTTTAAGATATGCGATTTTTATATAATTTTAAAGAATTAAATTTTAAATGGCAAAATACGAATGACGAAATACGAAATATACGAAATAGAAAAATCGATGAAATAGTTCCTGAGAAACCAAATTTTAAAAATAAGATTTTTCAAAATTCGATTTCTCAAGAACTCTGATACCGATTTCTCTCAGATTTCCTATTTTATCGTTTAAAATTGAATTTTTTAAAATGGTGCAAAAAAATTTATATCTTAAAATTCAAAATATCTTTGACTATTATTAAATAAAATAATAAAAAATATTAATAAAATAATAAACATTTACTGAAAGTTATATTTTGCATGAAATTATCATTGGATAAACGAATTTTTTAATCGTGTACAAAAACTTTTCAATTCACTAAAAAGTTCTCGAGATATGGCGAATTACGCAAAAAGTAAAACTGACATTAAGTTGTTCAAGCTTTGGACCCCTCTGCGAACCAAAGTATTGGGACCATATTTCCAAGATTGCTGCTACCTTCGATATTTTAGAGGTCAGAAATCCAAATCCGTTAATAAAAAGTTATGTCTATTTAGATAAAGTTAGTTTTTGTGTGTGATTTTGTAATTTAAAATATTTTCTTCAAAAATTAATAAGCATATTCGAGATTATCTTCTTGAACCATCCTAGAACGTGAAGATCCGATCATTAGATCAAAAGTTCTTTACGGTGGTCCATTTTTTTTCCCGCCCTGTACCTCATTAATCAATGCTTCGTAAAGGGAAATATCACCCAGAAAATTAAACTATCTGTTACCACTTTTTTAAAAATTTAAACTTTCTGTAAATCGGTAATTTATAGCTGAATTTCGTGACGAAACTGTGAAATACCGACAACTAGTGGGCTGATGTTAATATTTCTTTTTAACGTAAACATTTCAATTTGTAATCATATACAAATTTTGTAATCATATTTTGTAATTTCTCAAACTTAAAAAGAAAAAAAAAAAAAAAAAAAAAAAAATATAGAAATTACTTAAATGGTTTTAACAGGACTAATTATCATATTTTCTCAGGATAACTCTAATTAATTATTCGTGATCTGCATTTTAATCAGTTTTTATCAGCTTTTTATGAAATTATTCATGAAGGATAAAATATTTACAATTATTTCACAAGCCTAATTAATGAAAATTAATCTATGTCTGACCTCATTAAACAAATTTAACTAAAGTTTGAAATTAATTAATTAGAACTAATTGGGTGCCACAAGAATTCTGTTTCTACAAAGTTGTCAGTAATTTCTAAATAAGTTTAGAGAATGCAGTTAATAAGAACAACAAATTATTATTTTCAACAAAACTGAATAAAAAAAGTGATTAATTCTTTCCTATTGCTGTTACGTTATTGCAAAAAATGTTTCTAAAATAATATGGATGAAGTTTATTTATCATCTCATCCTAATATTAGTATCTTTTCTACAAACGGTTTAGTAGCTTTTATTATATTTAGATTAATAATAAAATTTTGAAGGTTTTATAATTTAAACCAATAAATGTTTTATCCACGTAATTATGTGGATTCAGAGAAAGTTTTTCCTTTATTTCTATGGAGAGTTCGAATGTTAAATCTCATTAAAGCTGTTGTTATAAACACCAGGAAATAGTATTTTTAGAAACTTTTTCTGTTAAAATAAAAATATAATCAAAAAGATAAATGTTTATGTCTTTTTAAAGAAAGCATGGGTCTTAATTTAATGTTTTTTGTAGATTAAAATATGATTTCTTTTTTTTTTAAATTTTATCACATATTATAAAACTATATTTTATTGTTAGTTTTATCGAAATCATTACTAAAAGGCTTCTGAAATAGCTACCGAATTTTTTGGTGCTTCCATAAAGCCAGAAACACAGTATTCAGGTAGTTTTGACCATACTTTATTTTCTGAGTATAGTAATTGATTATTTTTTATCAATTGATTAAATAATGTAATTGTAATTCATTTATTATTTTAGAATTTTTATTAAAAATTAAATGTAGAAATTCTAAAGCAGTATATTTCTATTAACTAAATTACATTAGCATGACATATAATAATTTATTTTTTAGGTTTGGGATGAAGAACTGGCAGCAGTTGCTCAAAAACATGCTGATCAATGCATATTTCAACACGACTGTCCAGATTGCAGATCAGTCGGTAAGCCTTATACCACATGCAAAGAAGATTGTTCTTATTTTATGTTTATGATAATTAACTATTTCTTCATTGTTGATATATTTATAAATAAATATATCAACAATGAAGGATAACCCCATAGATTAGATAACTTTAGTCATTGTTACTTTCTAAGATATCATTCTACTGAGAAAGTTCAATGAAAACCTTTTTTACGTTTGTCTCCAAATTAATTAACGGAATTTAGTTGAGATAACAATTATTTTGAAAAATTAAAGAATCAATAGTATCTCAATATTATTTCGTTCATAAGGACTCAGCAATAATAATTTATTATTGATTTAATTAAATATTTTTTATTAAAATATGAACCATCATCTACATTGAAATTTTTTCTTTTTTCCAAAATTTCTATATTGTTACATTATACGATAAAAAATATTTCCTTTTCTCTTGTGAAGATAAATGTGTGTGTTAAAATACAACAAAGCAAATGAAAATAAACGTACATATTTTAAGTATTATCGGGTAATATAATTTTGAAACTTATCTATTTGCTATTATGTTTAAATATTCCCTAAAATTTATTTAATTTTGTTTTATTATTTTTTAATATCTATAATAAAATGTGACATCTGAGAAAAATGGCAGAATGACCCGTCGTTATTAACAGTTATAATTTTCTAGGACATAATAAAATTAAATAGTTTATGATCCTCTTTTTAAAAATTTATAAGAAAATAGCCGGTCCCCTGAGCACATATATGCTGTATATGCATGCCGCATAAAAGTTCTTGCGTCCTCTATAAATACTTTAGAAATGTTTCGAATGATTTTAAAAAGATCTTTAAAAAACAGTTAATGACGGAAATTTATTTTGAATAAGATTCAGAAAATTAATTAATATTGATAAAAAAATATGGCTAACAACTTAGTAAGATAGCATTTTTTTATAAGATAGATAATTTATTTTTCAAAAATAATTATTTTGTCTCATATAATTATGTGTTAAATACCAATCTGGGTATTTTAAGTATACTAAGGAATAATTCCATGCCAAATGTTGGCGCCGAACTTGGTTTTGGATAATTTTTTCATCTTTGTTTTATCTTAATGAACGCAGTTTTCGTTTTGTATTACACAATTGTTTAAAATAAATTTATTACTTGTTTTAATATTCTCACAGTCCATTTAATCGACGATTCACAACACCAAGGGTAATCTGAAATTAATATTTTTACACATTTTTTTTCTTCTTATAAATGTTTTTTTTCTTCTTATAAATGTTTTCAAAACTATTTTCATAAAATGACATTTTTAGCCAAAATATTTTAGGTATAAATCTGACTTCTTTTTGACAATAATTTCACGGTCAGTAGTTGGAACAATTTTGTCGGTCATTGACCGTAATCTAGCTGTGAAATTAGCTGTGAAATGTGTTAGAGTAAACCATGTCTTAGAAAGAGATGAAGTTTCAAAATAATGATAATATATACTGAGTCCGTTTTACTGAGTCCGTTAAGAAAATTTTCTTAAGACGTGCAATTTTAAAATGAAAATTATTGAGAAGGGTCTATTTTTAAAATAAAGTATTTTTTATTCGCTTTAAGATAAAAATGATTTGCGAAGGGCCAGTTTTAACGATAAAAATTTTTGAGATGGGACCGTTAATGAAGGGACTGCTGTCTTAATACATGAGTAATGTATTATTTAGAGCTTTTTCTATGGAGTTTTCAATTATTGAAAGGAAATCAAATAGTTTTTAGAGTATAATATTACTAACTACAATGCAGAGTACAATATTACTACATTTCATGAACAAAAAGTGTAATGACACTAGAGTGTATAAAAACAATAAAACGGCTATTCTTAATCCAAATAATATCTACTGTTTCTGTTATGTGTATGATCTGACATAGATTTTGCATATCTTATTTTGGTTATTATGATCCAAAATAAATTTGTTTAACGACTAACAAAAGGCATTAAATTTTAACTAACCTCTTCTTTTTGAAGTTTTATAATGTGTAAATCTTAGACGATTTCCTTTTTTTTGAAAATGACCTTGACAACACATGGTTAGATTTAGATTTGACCTATTCTTTATTTTCTGGTTTAAATGATAATTGACGATTCCTTTAGTGTAAGTTCCAAGCATTTTCTTGTGTTGACATTTATGAACCATAATGGTTTAATTTTCAAGAATTGGCTTTTTTTGTTACAGAGCAGAACAAATAGATAAATTAAATTTAAAATTATGTTATTAATTAAAAATAAAGAAGATACATTTAAAAAATGTAAAATTTATTTTTGATCCATTTTCAAAATTCTTAAATTACTGCTCTTAACAATAAAACATATTAATCCATATTTCTCAACAATTTGCGTATTAAAACTTATTGGTGTTTTTAATAATGGTTTTTAATAATGCTTGGTGTTTTTAATAATGCTTTGACAAGTCAAGCTTCTCAATCATTGGCTTTTTCAAATTAAGTCAGAAAGGTGCTTTCGTTTGACAAGAGAGCACCGCAAGTGCGAAATTGGCTTAGAATCCCATAGATAGACAGATTAATTTATACATAGATCTGTAGATGAAGGAAATTTTCTCCTGATCGCTGTATCCACGGTACTGCTCAGTGATAGACCACAGGACGTTTGATTGCACAGATTTTATGAGCACGTATATGTACTCGATGGGTCCTAGCGGAGTTCGATTCTCTAAACGGCATCTAAGTATCTTAATAACGCCAATGGACACTTTGTTTTTGACAAAAATGTAACACATAATCTGAAGGGAATAACATAGCAGCTTTATAAGAAAAGTTTTAATTTAATTGTAAAATAGAAACGAAACGTTCAATAAGAAAATAAGGAGAATTATTAGAAAATAAAATTAAAGATCAAATTCGTCTTTAAATTTTTCAATTAATTACATTTGCATTTCTTCGTAATAGAACACTAACTATGTAGTTACTTAGTTATTTTTTAATTTCCAAGAGGATAATATTTTAGTTAGAGAGTTCATATTCCGTGAGAGATTCTTTGATTGCAGACATAAGAAATCTAATTTTATTTATTAAAAAAGGTAAATTCGGGTAAAAGGTCACTACAGCATTAATTTTACACGTGATTTTATGATGTGAAAAATATTGTTAATTATTTTAAGATGTACAGACTAGCTAATAGGATATCAGTTTTAGAAATTATCAGTAGATATTGTCTTATCAACTAAATCCTTGTAATTCGAAAAAATTACTTTATTAAACACCAGTTTGCTTCGCTAGCTTTAGGTGAAAAATGTGCCGCAAAATCTTTTTTCTTAAGCTTTAGAAACAAAGAAGAGGAAATTAAAAATAATACTGACCAACATAACCAAAAAGAAACAGTACTCTAAGGTCAAAATTTTGATGAGAATAATTTTATTTTGTTTGAAGAAAAAGCGTCGAAGGACGATGTGTAAAACATTTAAGAAGAAATGAATAGACTCTCACTATTAATTCACACAAATTCAAAGAACACGGCTAAAAAATTTAAAAATTAAAAAAAAAATCAAAGCCTTTAATGATTTAATAAATATATTACATTCGAAACCGAGAAGAAAAAATTATATCAACCAGCATGGATCAAAAGATGAAAATTATTTAAAAGAAAAAAAAAGGTCCCCGCAGGTGACCACCCACAAACGGATATAAAAAAACGACATTACAGAGAACAGACATTATGTTACAGACATTATTGAAGCCATGCCAAACTCAAAATCACAAGGCTCAAATTATTAAATAATTATCGAAAATAATAAAATAAAATTAACCGATAAATAAATCAAACAAAAATTGTAACGCTACTAAATCAAAATTTATGAAAATGATAATAAGTTAAACATTACTACGCTAAAATATCGATAATATTAAATCAATTTAAAATATATAAATAAATTTAAAATATATTGAAATATACATATTAAATTATATATAAAATATATTTAAAATATATTATTATAAGCTTATAATACAATTAATGAATTTTAAAAAAAATATTTAAGTGAAAATTTTATTCAATTAATTTACTATTTGTGACATGGTGATAGAAAGGATATATTTATATTTGACTCGATTTATAAATAATTAATAAATTTTTTCATGCTAATTCCTTTGGTGCTCTATATATTTTTTTTTTTTTTTTTTTTTTTTTGCAGAACTAGTTTTATTTTTTTGCTAACTTTTATATTTATTTTATTATATAGCTAGTTTTAATTATTATATAGTTTTATTAATTTTGTTTTGATTTTCATCGTCTCTTATGTCAAAGACATACCTTATTATTCTTATTTAAAAATTAAAAAAAATATTCGTATTCGAAATATTACTTTTTTCAAAAAATTGAAGTCAGTGTAAAACAAGGATTTACCGTAGCAAATAGCGGAATATTCTTAGCGGAATATTTCTTGATTCAGCCATCACTGCGACTTTAATATGTCGCAATAGAAGAATATTAAAAAGAAATCCATATATTTTTTTGCTATAATTATTTTTGATTCCTACTTTGTTAAAAAACAGTAAAAAAAAATTCTAACACCTTTTTACATTTGCAAAGAACATATATTCACATGCATATATATTAGAAAATGAAATTATAAATAAATATCAAAAAGGTGAATCATTACTACCTCACGGTAAATCTTTTAACTATAACATGCATCCTAATTTATTAATTGCTATATTGAAGATAAGAAATGCAACAAAAAATAAAGAAAACATATTTTTATATAATATTATTGAGAATGATTAAAACAAACAAACATGCCTTATGAAAAAGTAATCGTTTGATGCATATACATTTAATAACAATAAAATACTGATCATGAGTTAGATTTAAAATAAACGAGAAGAAGTATTGAGATGTTAAAATTTTTATTCCATGTAATAATTGTCATTAAACCTTTAGTTACAAAAAGGATAACTAAAATGTTTACTAACAGATATGTGCAACTTAATGTTTATAGCTTTTAAAAGATACAATCTCTAAATTGCTTTGTTTGAAAAGTTATCGATATACAAATGAGTATTCAAAAACAAATTATTAAAATCGTGAGGAGGAAGGTAAAGCATGTAGGTTGCTCTTAAGAAATTCCTATCAAAGCGACTCCAAACGAGTCGAAACAGGAAAGCGGGTCGTGAAACCCTGCTGGATTGGAAAATCGCGCCCAGGATCAGTAAATTCTTGATGGGGTATTATACTTTTATAGAGATATTATGAAATCTGCATGAATATTAAAATTGATAATTCGTTAATTAAAAGTTTCTAATGCATAATAATGATTAATGTAGGATATGAAGATCATTGTGCGATTAAAGGAACTAAAATGTCAATTCAAAAATATGTTTTATTTTGTATAATTTCTCACTTAATCATCTTTGAATTCACTATTTTCTGTGAAACATCAATCAAGTCAGTTTCTATGATTTAAACGATTTAGTAAATGAAATTAGGGAGTACATTCAATTTATATTTAATATCATATTAAGTCAATTTTGTAACTATCAAGCAAAATTTAACATTCCGTACTCTCTATTAGAAATATTAGTCATTCATTAAAAATCAACTTTTAATTTTTTGACAAACGGTAAATGTTTTTGACAGCTTTTTTCTTTTTTTTTTCTTTTTTGCTATTCAAAATTTCTATTCAACCACTGTTTGACAGCTTTTAATCAATGGTTCTGTAATTATGCAGACAGAGTAAGCTCTAGCTTAAGGTGTCGACATAATAACATATACATGATTAATAAGGTGAAATGACAAGTTACTTGTCGGTAAGTAAATTGTGTTGCTTAAGCTTATTTATTCATGTGATATTTTGTTATTTTTTTAACTAAAATTAACTTGGAAAATCTATTGTAATAAATTACAACACATTGATTAAACAGTATCATTGGTTAAAATTTAAATTTTACAAGTCTCTATTTAAAAACTATTTCTTAATTCATCGTATTTAAAATAAAATATTATTCAAAAATCAGTTTTTTTTTTTTTTTTTTTTTTTTTTTTTTTTTTTTTTTTGCAAGCAAAAGTAACTAATGTTTGTTAATTTCCTTCTACCATAAAATTTTTTTTTCCTAGAATCTAACTATGTCGAATCTATTTAAAATTGGAAAAATGAGGCTTAATACATAATTATATAAAATAATTTTTCTTCCTTGGCCAAATTATTAAACGCATTATAGGATGCAAAATCTTATTACCAGGATTCTATGCAAAATCTTAATTATCAGGTGATAGTATACAGCTTAATTGTTTTTATGCTGCCGAAACCAGTTTACACTTGTATAAGTTAGTGTATCAATTGGTTAACATTGTAATGCAATACGTTAAAAATAAATACAAATAGGAAATATATAAAAAATCTCCCGAATAAAAACCCATTATATATATGTTTAAATATAAAAGTATTGCATATAAACTCGTGAGAAACATGGAATTATTAAGAAACTACAGTGCGTCTAATAATTTGGTCTAATTATTATAATATAATAATATAATACCTGATATAATAAATATTCTATATTTATATAACATACATATCTAATCATATCTGATACATATTTAATTTGTCCAATCGTCAAATTTATATTATATATAGTCTTTAACCAATTGATGCACGAACGTAAACAAGTACAAACCGGTTTCAGTCGGGTGAAAACAATAAAGCTGAATAGCATCACCTGATAATCAGGATTTTACATAGAATCTTACAGTGTGTCTAATAATTTTGTCTGAGACGCTCTAGATTTAACTAATAACATTTAAGTTGCTTACAAGATATTAAAAATTTCAAAATAATATTTTTTAATTTGAGTATAATTATTTTCTCATTTTTATAATTTTTTAGATGCTTTCTCTGTTGGGCAGAATATAGCAACTAGAGCGAAAACTGGAAATACTTTGCCATCTTCAGACTGGGATCAAACCATTCAAAGTCTTTACGATGAAGTTAAAGATTTCTACCCTAAATGGATTAGTCCTTTCAGAGCTCCAAAATACCCTATGACAGGTCATTATTCACAAGTGAGTTCTTCTAATCCTAATACTTTAATAAGTTTTCAATGAATAAATTGTATTATCCCTGCCTATACTATAGTTCGTTCACCAGGAGTAGGCACTTGGCTCTACCTCCTCGAACGCAGAGTTCATTTCATCGCGGGAGTAAGAGAAGCATCTCCGTGCTTAAAATTGCGACAACCCAAGCGCCAAATGCAAACAGTGAATTCTTTTCAGTCACTTACTTCGCTTTATCATCTGCTATTATACCTTTCATTACTCTATCTAATTAAATATATTTTAAATTTAAAAACTGCTGTTTTCCCAGCAAAATTTCTCAAAAAGGACAATCTATTTTCTCAAAAGAAAAAAATATCATCAAATTTATGAAATATTTAATGCTAAAAAAATGCGCATAAAGATTGCAAAATTAGTATTTTTGCCATATGATTGCCAAATAGCAACCTTGTTCAGAATTGTTCACAACCTTCTCCTAAAAATAGTGAAATAGTATCGTCGGATACCAATTGATGAAGGCGGAGCCAAGTGCCTACTCCTGGTGAACGAACTATATATGAATCAACCGCCTCTGGGACTCCAAAGTTTGTCAATTTGTGTACTTTTACCGACGGCAAGATTATTTGCAGCTCTTTCAATTGCAAGCTGTTTCCTAATAGGATTGAACTTTTCCATTTCTTTTGCATGTGAAGAAAGTAAGAGACGCGTGTGGGCTTTCCTTCCTGAAACAGACAGAGCAGACACAATTTATTTTTCATTCGAGAATTTGAAAATAAAAGGACATCTTTCTAATAACAAACTGCATTTGAAATTATGTAGATGTTTCTAGTTTGCCACGTATAGTATTAGTATTTATTTTATTCCATTATATTCATTCATCTTTCTTCAATAGTTGGGATAATAATATTTGCTGTCATTATTACCTGCTTTTAGGTAGTTGCGAATTTTATATCATTTAAATTATAAAAATGTCAGTGTAAGAAATATCTGGCAATGGCACTTTACTTTTAAAAAAACAGCAATGTCGGGAATTCCTTGCAAGAGTAAGTCAGTCAAAGTGTAAATCATAAAATGGCAACATGAGTGATGTGTACACGATACACTTTTCTAAATTGCAAATGATGTGTATTCCCTGTCCTGCGATGGGTTTTAGCTCATTCATTTGTACAGGGTTTTATATAAATTTGCTTAAGCACATTTTTTTGAGCATTAAAAAATGTGAAGAATCTCTGATTGGGAATCAGAAATAATAAAGGAATAGCAACCGTCTCAACTTCTCCCTGCCTCGCCTACCTTCGAAGATTTAAACCAGATTTTTTCAATGCTGTATTGGGAGATGTCTTGGCCAATTAAGAAATTAAAATGGACAAATTATCCGAAAAACTAAAAACTATTTAGATGTATATACAGGGCTATATATATATATATATATATATATATATATATATATATATATATATATATATATATATATATATATATATATATATATATATATATATATATATATATTTGTAATAATTATCTATTATTTTTATTATTTAATTTAATTGTGGATGAACAAATCTTTGAAATAGGAGGCATAGATTTTTTTTTTTTATCATTTTAATCTACAAATTTTTCTACGGGAAAACTGTTCAACTGTTTTTATTTAGCAGAAGCTGAGAAAAAGCAAAATGAATTATTTTTAAAAAAATAATTTGGTGACAATGAAGAAATATTTAAATGGAGCTATTAATATTTAAATGTGGTTAACTTACGAGGAACTTGACTTACGCACGCGTAGCGTAAAATTTCATTCATTGTTTTAGGCTAATAACCAATTGCCAATTTTTTTTTTTTATTATTATCAAATATAATGATTCTTTTTAAGTCGCCTAAAGATTTATTCGTAATTTTTCGTTCAGAAATTAGTAATAATAATTCGTAAAGAAATTTGAATAAAACATTTTATTGAATTTAAAACATTTTGTTCAACGAATGTCGAGTTTCATAAAAGCATTTTTCAATAATTGACACAATTTCAATAATATACATATGCATAGATTTGAAATAATATATTTATCAATTTCTTCAATATATATTTTATAATTATTAATACGAATATGTACTCAACATATTTAAACATCTTAAGAATTCTCAACATTTTATATATCATCTTAGACTTAAAATAAATTTTTTAATTATCTGTCCGCTTGTGTTTCACAGAACTATTTTACCAACTATTTAATTAAATCTTAAGATTCCTTAAAATCTTTTTCTTTGCGCTACTATTATACTAATCAATTTTTTTAGTACTTTAATGTAGGTTTTTCTTTAAAGTGAAATTCCTTTTCAAATTATTACCAAATTTTTATAACAGAAACACCTGCTAGATAGCTGAAAATTAAATCTTGTTAAGAAATTAAAATAATTAAGAAATTAACAATCTACCGTTTAAGATTATTTAATGCAAAAGAGCTGACTATTTACTACGCATACTATTTTTTTTTAAAATGAAGATGCATTATTGATTTTTTTTTCTTATTGTTTCTTATTTATTTGAGTAATAAAAAGTAAATGCATATATAGATATATATATGTGTAAAGCAAATGAAAAAAAAATACAATAGGTTGCTTTGTTTTTTACTGGACAAAAATTTGTGGACATATAATTTTATTTTGGCATTCAAACTTATACTCGCAAGCTAACTTTAAGAATGGGATGAAATACCCTTTGAAAATAGTTAATGTTGAAAAAATATGCTTAAAAAAGTTGTTAATATTATTTCTTAACTTTAGCACAGTTCAAAAAAATATTGTTACATCAGGAAAGTGCTCGATATGCTTGGTTTTGTTAAACAGCAAATACTACTTCATACATTTTATCACATAACTTGAGTACAAAAATAAAATAAAATAAAGGGTAAAATATAAACCCTATTGAAGTATGTCCATAAGTATGCACTAAAACATATCAAGAATAGGTTTGAAAAATATATTTTCCGAAAATTTCACATAGGGTCGAAATAATTGACTTAGTAACTACTTAACTTTTATAGCAGGAAAGAGGGGTCATTCTCAGGGCTAAAGAGAATAGAAGGGCTAGTTCACTCCTTTGAAGAAACCCTAGCAGTGCCAATCATCCGATTTTCGCCTGTGACGTCACGGTGGCGCAAAGCTTGAACTTATACTTCAAGAACGGAGCTTTCGGTCTAACTAGTTCTAACTAATATTGGAGCATTCCTTTTTTGTGACATATTCCAAGACATTCGTTGTTTTCTATAATGATTTTCCTCAGTTTTTTTAAGTTAATTACAAAAATTTTAAATTATTAGCGAAATGCCAGTTTGTGCGATTGCAACTTGCAATAATTCTGATAGAAACACACAAGGAAGAAATATAATTGTCCACGTGTTCCCTAAAGTAAATGAACAACTATGTAAAGAATGGCTGCAACGTAGCAAACGAAATGAGCCAGTAAATATAAAATATGCACGAATATGCAGTAAGCATTTCTTGAAAGAAGATTATGAAGATTGATATGAGAAATCATTTGCTTGGATTGCCAATTAGAATGATTTTAAAATTGTCCTACCTCTATCAAGTGCTGTCTTATCGAAGGGAGGATTAATTGTAGATGCATGTGGATTATGAAAATTATAAATGAATTAGAGGGACGATATCCCACAGTGAATAAAACAGCAATACGCTTATTTTGTCTTTCAGAAAAATTTCTTTTTGTCTATTAAAAAATAAATAAATAAATAAAACAAAAAAATATGAAAAATTTAAAATTAAAAATTAAATAAATAAAAATTTGCTGCTTTTAATTCTTTTTAAAAAGTTTTGATGAATTATATATTATTATATTTTTTTCAATCCAAGAGCCATAACCATTATCTTTCGTAAAACTAAATTTAATATTACGTTAATTATTTTAATTTAATATACAGTGTCACTAAATCAATAATCCTCAGAAACTGAAGCGGGAAGATAAATCTTCAAAAAATATGAAAATAAAAGATGTTTTGAGTGCTCAAAAATTCACGTCACCTGTCATGGACATCTAGCGACCTCTGAGAATGGCAACGTTTAAAGCAAATGTTTAACGCGCTCAAAATTGGGCACCAACTTTTAAGACTCGGCTGACGTGAACGAAAAAAACTAAAGTGATTTGAAATATAAAAAATTTATGGCTGCTAATAAAAAATGCAAAATAAAAGTGAGAAAAAAAACTAGAGAAACCGTGCTAGCCGGGAGCGAAACGGAGATTGAATTCCTTGCCAGTGCTACCTTGGCTATATTGTATTAACCAGACGGGTTTTAAAATTTAGATTAAGGGAACACAATCGATAAGTCTCTTTTCAAGAATGCGATAAATCTATTGCTACACATTCTTTGCATCTTCGGGATAAATTTTGTCTCGATAATGACAAAATTCTAACAGTCACTACCACATCAGCTCATCTTGGTACCCGTTAATCTTGTTTTATTCATATGAATGCCGATTTCCTTGTTAACGATATTAGTTCCAAACCAACTGTCTATGGCGCTTGGAAATGCATTTTGCCCTGATTTGTTTTTCCTGGCTATTGCGGTTTTTCTTGTTTTGTTTAATTTTTCATTTTATATTTCACTCTTGGGGTACTGCGGTTTCTCCAGTTATATTTTCTACTTTTATTTATGTTTTCTCATTGTCAACTTCACATTTCTGTTTCATATCACTTTTTTTTCCTTCATTCACGTCATGCGAGTCTTAAGAAAAAGCGTTTATTTTCCTCATATTTTTTGAAGACAATAATTGTATCTTTGAACTTTTTTGATGAGAAACTCATGCTGAAAGAAGCAATCATCTGTAAATTATTATTTGAACAGGGTTCATGTGGTTCTTAAAACATTTAAAATACAGTGGCACCTATATTCAAATAAAGAAGTTATTTTTAACTTCAAAATTAAAATTTTAAAACTTAAGAATTTGTTACCAGATATTTGAAGTTATTTATTAAAATTGATTATTTAAAACTGTGGTGAATATAACTGTAATAAAATGCATTTATCCTCTAAGCTTTGCTGCCACTATACAGTTTCTTAAGGGCCTTACGAATTCTGTTTTGAAGTATGTATCCAGCGAAGGTTTGGCTTTTAGGTTTTGAAACCATGTTAGTTGTAAATAGTTACAAAACCGTATAATTTTGTATTCACTTTTAACCATACTTATTGTAAACAGTTTTGACTACCGTAAAAGTAATTAAATGTCCCTGAGTGTAAGCCTTACGGTAAATTAGGAGGATAGACTGTAATTGGTTATTTTATCGTAATACTAGAACGAAAACAGTGGATAATATGGTTCAACTAATAATCTTAGTAAGTTTAGTGAAAGTTTGAATAATATTTAGGTTCAACATGCTCAAAATTTTAAACATTCTAGACGTTGACGAGGTAAACTAAACATGCTTAAAAAAATTAACTACAAATTAATTTAAGTGAAGTTCAAAATAATTATGACATTTTTTTAAAAAAATATGCATAACATCATAAAAAATTAACTATGAAATATTTTTACATTTTAGGCAATGTGGGCTACAACGTGGAAGGTTGGATGTGGATATACTGTTCACAGTTACTCTAACGATCCAAGATTTCAATATGTTGAATTATACACCTGCAATTATGGGCCAACGTAAGTTAAACGAAGCTTCAATTTGTGCATTTTTAAAATTAAAACGAAATACAGATTTTGATTAGTTTAAAAAAAGCATTCCGGACTAAAATTTTAAGACATTGACTACTTTTTTTTTTATTGTAAAATATGTACAGATTTAATTTCATGATCAAATATGCTTTATCATTTATTTGAAGGAAAAAAAGATACCCAACTTAAAAATTTTTTTTAATCGATCGTATTGTAAAAAAATGGGATTACATCAGAACCCTTATTTTTAAAGAAAAAAAAAGTTTTTTATTTTTATTTAATAATACAGACATGTGATTGCAAGAAGAAGAATTTATATGAAATATTTTAGAAGTTTATGGTCAAAAGTTTCACTTCTAAACAAACCAATCTTGTTCATCGACGATAAATAATAAACTATATTTTATTAAAAATTAACATTTAAGGGGGGGGGGGAGGAAAATGAAATTTAAATAATTTTTTTCCCTAAAAGAATATATATTTTATTATTATGGACGATATTTTCCCATTTTTTTGAAAACAAATTACGTATTGCTTTATTTATTTATTTTTATTTATTTATTTTTTTTAAACAAAAAAGTGTTTTTTGGGGAAAACTTTAATAAAACCACGTCTATTTACAATGAAATCACATAATCCGAAAGCGTCAGAAAATGATAATTCAAATACACGTTTCAAAGTCAGCGTGTTTTAATAAATAGTATCTAATTAAAAATATCAAGATTTCAAACACTATGTGAAAATCAGAAGTGAAAGTTACAGAAAAATCGATAAAATCTTCATGAATACTCAGATGCGTAATTCAAATTTCCGTGAAATATGTGGAGCAGGGCTCGAAAAAACTCAAAAATTTTACCCGTCCCCGAGGACGGCTTGTCCAACAATGTACCCGTCCTCCTTTGAAACTAACCCGTAGCTTCTAAATAAAAATATAATTTTCTCTTATTTATTACAAACATTTATATAAATTGTACAATGAATTAGTAGTGACTAGGATTACAAATACTAGGATCACATTATACAGCAATAAAAGAAATACTAGGTTACGACTAATAGTAACCTAGTATTTCTTTTATGAAATAATTTATTTCTTTTATGAAATAATTTATTTCTTTTATGAAATAATTTATTTCTTTTATGAAATAATTTATTTCTTTTATGAAATAATTTAAATGACAAAGGTTAAGTTATTTGGAATGTCAATTAACGGGAAAATGGCCCCGCGCGGACGTCGGATTCGAGAAATTCGTTGTCCGCGGGGAATTTTTGACCGCCCAATAACTGCCGATAAAAAGATCGAAACACTGCATGGATTCAGCGCTATCGGGTGTTTCAAAAAGTAATTATTCAAATGCGAGAATTTTCATGTTTTGAATTTCTCTTGTCATAATAATATCAAATGGAAACATCGAGATTTTAAAAACCTAAGCAACTCTAAGAAAACGTTAGGATCGTCACGTCAAAAAATGTCTATTTTAATGCGAGATTTAAATTTCGTGTGTCTGAATAATATCAGAGTTAGAAAACAGGAGAAAATAAATAGAATAACTGCTGAAAGAAAATTTTAAAAAGAATGATAGAAACGTCGCATGGATTTACAATGAAAACAAGGGTATTGAAAAGTTATTAGTCGAATGTACGATCCGAAATTTCTATTTTGTAATACCTTATAAAAATATCAATTCGATCTGATTGTAACCTTGATCTAATTCTAAAGGGAGTAAATATGCCATATTGAATCAGAATTTGTAACAAAATACGTTTATTGAAAGATAATTTTTTTAAAAAAAAATGAGCAAAAGAACATGTTTTCTTGGATCAGAATCAGTTTTTTAATAATCAATTTTATACTTTTGCCATAGCAATTGAGTAATTTTAGCCGAAAGCAGTTATTACAGAATTTTTCTTTCACTTTCGAAGTATATCCGAAATTGCGTTTCGTTCTTATTAATCTGAGAAAAAAATACTGTGCGCCCAAGTAGTTCTGGTGGTTATGGACGTATTGTACCAGTAGAACTGTCACAGAAAAGTTCAGTTGACGAATCAGCATTTGCAATTTTTTTTAACTAAAGACTATGATCTTGGAACGAAATCAGTGCTATCGATTCATCATCTAGCTGTTAAATCCGTGTTGGGAGTGACTATAGTAGCTATGTGGGAAAAAGCATCAGCGGGAACATAATCGAAACTTGGAAGAAATACCTGTAGTGAATTGTAAAATTAAATCAAAAAGACGTAACTGACGCGAACTAGCTTTATATAACTTTAGGATAAATGCGAATAATAAAAGTTCATGGTCCGTGTACGGTATCAGTGTTAGTCCTTCAACCATATTCCTAAAATACTTAGTTGCGGAATATACTGCAAGTAGCTTTCTGTCAAAAGCACCACACTTGATTTGAACCAGAGTTGGGAGACTTTTGGAGTTTTGGAGAAAAAAAGTTCTAGGGGTTTGAAGTCAATTTGGGGAACTTCATTCAATGATGCAGCTATTCCAAAATCACTTGCGTCAACCATTCAGGCAAAATCTGCATTGTGGGAAGGATTGGGTTAAAAGGGTGATTAACCAATAAAATGAATGTTCATGCAACCGAACATGCATTTACTGGCGTTGATGTTCAATCCATAATCATCAGTCCATTTTAGGACCTCACTAACGTGAATTTTATGCGAATCAGCGTCATGCGATGCTATGGAAATATCATCTGCATAAACGAAACAATACTCTAAGCTCCATAAAGCTTCGAGTAAAAAATGCATTTAAGTTTGAGCAGCATTATGTAATCCGAAGGAAAGGGCATGAAAATAAATTCGAATTTTGTAACTATCGCCGTTTTATGTTTATAATCAAGGGAAATAGGAATACGATATTACGCTATTTGGATATAAAGTTTCGTAAAAATAGTCTTACTTTTCAGATTATCGTTAAAGTTAGTTGAATGTGGTATAGAGTATGTATTAGGTTTTGTTTGTTATTGAGAGTACGATAGTCATGGCAAGGGCGGTACAAATTCGCGTCTTTTTTTTTTTTTTTTTTTTTTTTGCAAACATGTGCCCTGTTTGAGCATATCGTATCCCGGCAAGAAAAAGTAACACAAGTCAAAAAACAGCCATTTTAAGGCTATGTCAATAAAAAGTATATATAAAGTGCCCCTTCAAAAGTGCCACCATACTATAGAGTACAAAAGAATTTACCACCATAAATACTTAACTGAAATTTATAAGAAGATTGTGGTATTTCAGAATAAGTTTTATAGTATTCTTTAAGTTGATTTTTCTCAAATGCTGCTTTATAGAGTTATGACACGGTTCTTGCCGGGGTGGAATATATTGAAACTTCTTCGTGGCAGAGAGCCACGCATTTTTTGAATACGTACGCGAGCATGCACTGGAGGATTTCTATGCGATATTTTGTGTTTAATTTTTTCATTAAATTTTCGTGGTCTTCTTAGAATGGGAAATTCTTTTAAAATATAACTGTATTTCGAAATAAAGTCTTAATTTGTAAACCTTGTCCCGTAAAATCTTTTGTTGACAGTTTCATTTCTGGAGCTATAGAACGTTTTCGTTTATATTCAATGATTAACACGAAATGACTGAGAAAATCAGAGCCAATTATGGTATATTTTATAAATACCATACCGAAAGTCATGGAAAAAGTCGCCTTAAATTTAAATCAAGTGTCCCAAGTAACACAGGGATATTGTTAGATACTGATTAATATCGATCGACATTGTGAACGTCGAAGGAGATCAAAGAATTTGTGACATCCTGAATACAATAATTGTACGACATCCATTGATAACGCAATTTCATATAATTTATTCCTGTTAGTTAATTTATTTCATGAGAAGCAAAATTAGCCAAAAATTCAACTGAAATATATAAAAGACTATAGTAATTCATGTTTGCCGAAAAAGACAAAGAGTCAAAAGTAAATATTTTTTAAGAATTAATTGTCGTAAACGACATTCCTCTCTACATTTCATATGAGAGCTAAATCCGTTCTTGAACTAAACTTTTTAAAAGGATGAAAACTGTTGCCTTCTGCGTATGCAGATAACCGCCAGTGTTGGAATAGCAAAAAGCGGTATGTATTTGCTGCTAAGTTTTATTGTTTTTTTGTGTTGTTTTAAAAACTATTTTACTATCAATAACTATAAAAATAATCATATATTCATCCAATAATGTGAATGCTTTATATATTTGATTATCCGTGTTGTAGGCTTAATCCGTAACATGGTTATATCTTGTCAAAGGGTGCTTTTAATATTCTTTTATTTCAAATTGAATCATTAAATTTATTTTTTTGAAGTTTCAAATGCAACCCTTTTATGTTTCATAATGTTGTTAAGAAATGCAGAATTTAAATATATATATATATATATATATATATATATATATATATATATATATATATATATATATATATATATATATATATATATATATATATATATATATATATATATATATATATATTATTTTAAGTTGCTTATAAAAAGTTTGATTCGTTAAAATTATTTTTAAAAAAAATTTTCGTATAGGCGGACATTTCTTAGTTTATGTAATTATAAAAGCAAACTAGTAATCTACTCAAACTTATTGCTGTTGTTATTTCTAATGCCACTTGTCATATCAGCAATCATGTTTGGGGATAGCAAGCGAATTTAAAACAGAAGGTGCATTTCTTGTTTCCCAGTGGGGCCATCTATGGTCAAGAATACGACTTAATCAACCACAAACACACGTCACAGCCTGTTTTTAAGGGAGGACCCATTCATACATCCATTCATTTATCCATCGATCGTAATTTTAACCTAACCCAGAGAACGACCAATCTCCAATTCAATACTTCTAGAGGTATTGTGGTATAAGGTATATGAGAACTTAGAGGGCTTTGTGACTCGGTAGCCTTAACATGCACTAGTTCCAATTTACAACATGGGGAGTCTTAGGATGGAGGGAATTGAACTCACGACTTCTTGTACATGGGCCCGACGCCCTACCAACCAAGCTATCCCGGCCTTAATGAAATTTTAGTGTGCATAGAAAGTATTTTGATCGGTTGTTTATTATTTACATTCAAAATCAAAAATTACTTAAAACATAAATGGGTGCTCTTCATGAACACTCCCCATGAGAAAACAAGTTGCATCAATACTTTTTCTGGCAAATTTCCAGAATGTTTAGAATTTTATTTATACTATGCGTTTTTAATATACTATGCGTTTTTCATATATCTTCAGTTATATTTATTTAATAAAATTATTTTACATGCTTATTATCAAGAGCTTCAAACATGACATGTAAAGTACCTTTTGCTTAATTATGTTGCTTTGTATTTAAAAAAAATGTTTAGTAATAACTCTTTAAAACATTCAGTAATAATGTAATACTAGAATATATGTGTAACAATAATCTAAACCAGTGATTTCTAAATAGTGTTCCACGAATCCCTAGGGTTCTGTGGAAAAGTTTAAAAATTCCAAAAATTAAGATTTTTTTAATTATAATTTTTTTTTTTTTTTTTTTTTGACATTTTGGAAAACTAAAACAGCATTTAGATCCAATCTATAGTCATTATTTACTTATATTTTATTTGCTTTAAGAAAATTATTAAAGTAAAATTCCAATAAGAAAGAAATGGAAAGCTTTTGTTTAAGAAATGTAATTTTTTTTAATTACACTTTATAGAATAAATTATGAAGAACTTATGCCTTTATTAAAAACTGCAATAGAATTTTTTATCACGCTTTTCAAATCAATATAAAATAATTAAATTCATTAAAGAAATATGCTTTCCTAATAGCCATTTTTAACGTTTATTGCTCTTATTTTTCTGCTTATTTTATTTATTATTTCCGCATATGTATATTATATATAAAAAATATCATTACTAGACTACATTCAGTTCCAGGACTGGGAATTCAACTGGCGGACTTAAAACCAAATGTAAGATTATTAATGAAAAAACGATGAAATATATTAATCTTCTTAAATATTTTCAAAATAAAATAGTCTTTTATTGATTAGTGCATTCACAGTTGTTTTTATTTATTTTGTTTACATTCTGCCGGAAGATGGTCAATCAGTTACGGGGTTCCATAGCCAAAAGAAATTGGGTACCGCTGATCTAGACAGCAAAAGAATTGGTAAATTAACAAAACATTTATCTCTGCATATTTGTATGCAGACAAAAAATTGGTAACATTCTAATTTAACTCGGTTTAAAGGAACACTTTTGTTTAGTCATAATTTAAAAAACTGTTCACAGTTGGAAGCAAAATTTTTTTATAACAACTCTGCTTGTTATTTTCCAAAGAAGAGAAATATTTCGACTTTCAGTGTTACTTCACGGAAAAATTGACCATCACAACACTGTGTATAAAGCAAGCCCAGAAGTTAAGACAACAACAGTGCAAAAATGTTTAATCTACTGTTCGATAGATAATTGTTATTTTTTTACACTTCATTTATTTTTTACAGATGGTACCATTCTCGCACAGATTGTTGAATTCATTGATGATTGCCGACATTGTTTGAAATATAAAAGCACATTTTGATGGCTAGCTAGTTTCAATGCGCAAAGACCACATTAAATTTCTGAAAAACTGGAGTTTAAAAGAATTTTACATCGGTCTTTTCATGCAATGGATACAGTTTTTTCCCCGTATATAAATCCTCAACGTCAGTTTCGTCTTGTTCTGGATGCTTGTACTGCAGCTGCGGGGGGCCACTTTTTAACTTTAGATTTGACACAACTGTCGCCCATTTACATTGTTTTAATATTGCTGACTCTTCCTTGTGTAAAAAAATAACTCCTTACATTACCTGAACTGGTTCCAAATTCTGTTTAGAAAAACCTGTGAAATTTTGATCAAAATAACAATTTACAATTTTATCCATTTTGTGTTATCAAATTTCTTATCACCTCAAATTCAAACAATCTAAAATGTTTTGCTATGTTAGTTTTGTAACATTTTTTTACACAATTCAAATACTAGAAAGATTGCTATTTAAAATTAGGAATTTTAATACAATTAGAGATCATGTTTGTTCATACATTAGAGTTTTCATGAATGCGATATAGTGTGTAAAAACTGGTAAATTTGTAAAGAAAACTAACAGCAAAAATTTTAATCATTTATTATTAAAATATGAAATTCGTTCATTTGGGATACCACTAATGAGTTGTATATACAATTGCTTTGAAAACATTTAGGTTGGAATTAAGATCTGATTAAACATTATTTGAAATATTATGCAAAATTCATGAGATTATTAGGAAGGATTCAGTTGGATTAAATATCTAATACTTTGATCTTGCAGAGTATTTAGCACAAAATGGCACTGAAAGAAAAATGAATGAACCGTCGGCGATTGCCAAAGCGGAATTTATTGGTTCATAAAAATTTTTATTCATTTATAAACTCATCCTCTGGTTCTACCATTAAATAAAATGACTTGGCAATAAACAAATTCACTATTTATTGCTACTTATTATTAATACACAGTTCACTAATCCACTTTTCATAAAATGTTTATGAATTATTACGCTAAATATATAATACCTTTAAATTAACCATAACTAAACTAAATTGGCCTCGTATTAAGTACAATTACAAAAGAACGGACGATTGTCATAGTAATAAGAAAATATGAAATGATCATTGTGATTAAGTAATTTTTGGAGAAGGTTAGATATTCTCTACCCAACTAATATAGGTTTGTAACACTAATATAAAAATAAATAAAAACCTACGTGCAACGTAAATTACAACAATTTTAAAGTTTAGAAAGATCTGATAAAGTTATCGATCACGCTATTACCAGAAATTTTAAGATAAAAAGAAGTCTTACTTCCCAGAAAATCTTTTAATAATTATTTTAAATATATATCAAAGAACAAAATATGTAAAATGTTTTAAGAATGAATTTGCGCTGTTAACACAAAATTTTCTAAGATCTTTGCTATCTTTACTAATTCTCGTAGAAATTAACGTTTCCGTCTTATTTCTAAATATTCCCCTCGAAAAATTCGCGGAAATTTGGGTGAAAAACTTGAAGTTATATTTTGGGGCGAAATAAAGGTATTTTCAAAATAAAATAGTTTATACCAAGAAATCCACATTATATGAAGGGTGCATTTGACATACAGGATAACATATACAGTGAGCAAAAAAAAAAAAAAAAAAAAAAGGAAGAAGAAGAAAAAGAAGCTAAATATTATACAAAAATTAATGATACATCAAAACGCATTTATGATTTTGTTTTAATTTTGATTAAAAAGTTAATTAAAATAAGACAAAAAAAATTCCAATTGCTTTAAATTCCAAAGCAAAAATCCTACTGATTTTCATAAAACTAACATGACATAACACATTAAATTGAAAGAAAAAAAATTTATACAAAAGTAAATTAAAAGGGATCAAAGTTCATATGCTCATTCTCTAAGGTCACGCTTCTCTCTGTTTTTGCCATGCATTACCTCTTAAGGAATATTGATATGAAGCTTAAATAAAATTTTTACAAAAAGAACTTTTAACCATAGAAAAAGTTTATCTAGGAATATAAAATTAAAAATACATGAACATATTTTTAAAACAAATAATTTTTTTTAAAAAAGAAGAGGAACTCAATAATTTTGTGAACATTAAATCTTGTTCGCCCCCCCCCCCCTCCTAACTGGTGTTCCCAGCCCTGTATCTTGTTTCTCCTGAAGTTGTGCATTAAGGGAAAATAAGTATACTTGGATTTCGCTATTGGTCCTTATTAAGTTCTTAAACCTTCACCAGATTGATTGAAAAATAAAAGCAAATGCATATTGCTGATTTTGTAACATCTATGAAGCTCATGGTTGTTTTATCAATTGAATTCAATATCCCACCATTTTTTTTATTTTTTTTATTAATAACTGAGCGTTTACGGGACCTTATAGCTGTCGTTTCTCCGGTCGAAAACCTTCAGTTGTGCATTAAGAAAAAATAAGTATACAAAGTTTACCATATACAAAAAAGCATGGTTGGACAACTAATTATTTATATTTTATGTACGATAAGAAAATTAGAGACCACAAAACAAACACAAAAACGTACTTTTTATTTATTTATTTTAATAGCTGGCCCTTAGGTCTATTTCCCATTGGCCTCAGAAGTGCCAGAATTGCTACACTCTTATCGTTGCCAAATGAGTACCTGTGGCTTACAATCACAACCCCGTTTATAGGACGGGTTACATTCACACAGAAGAAAGGACACAGAGAAAGTTATATCCATGCCTACGGTGGGATTCAAACCCACAACCACTGGCAACCTAGTCCAGTATAGTAATGACTAGACCAGTGTTCGGCAACTGAATAAATGTATCTGTTTTATTTTATGGTTTCTTGACTATCAAAATATGGAGATAAATGCAGGTGTCAGAATAATAGTCGGAAACTCGGACGATTTAATGTTAATTACACTTTTTCTGTATTTTGCCCAATCACGAAAACATTTTTGGCAAATCAAAAATTTGTTGCATACAATTATAAAAATCGTTCATCTAAAGATAATTCCACACAAAAATTATTTATAATTATTATTTATTGTTTTCATTATTTTGTTTAATATTGGTTAAAAAAAATTTGACCCTCAAGGTAAATAACTTCTTACAAAATTTTAAGCTAAATAATTTTACATGACGAAAAAAACGAAATTTAAAAGGTGTCCGTCGAGTAGTTTTGGAGGAAGTAAAATTTAGAAATTTGGCTTTTTTTAAATTTTTTAACTCAACAATCGTTCAATGATGCTTGAGTTTTAGATTTCTGTTACAATTTCTTTGTTTAAAATGGTAAAAGTAATAGATAATAAATCGGTTATAAATAATAGATAATAAAAAATAATAAATATTTATTGTAGATTATTTTGACATGGAATTATTTTTGAATAAAGGAATTTTACAATTGTGGGCAAAAATATGGAATTTTATAATTGTTTGCAAATTGGTGCCCGAAACATAACTGAATACGGAGAAAGCGAAATTAACATTAAGAGCCCCAAACATCAAACCACTCTCCTGACTATGTTTTCCATTCTCTAGACAGATGGAGCTATACTTTCAAGATTTCCTATAATATGATGAATCTAAATTCATCTAAAAAAAGATATGTTTATTCAGAGAAAGTGTATTTTGCGGTATGAATTTAAAATATTGTCTACACTAATTTATTAGCATTTCTATGGTCAGTCATTCAATTTTTATTGATTTATTTATTTTGCATCGCTGATATAGAAAATGATTGCTGGTATTTAATATATTATACATCAATGTGGGATTTAACTTAACAGCAAATTTAGCTGATAACTAGTTTAGTTAACGTATTAAAGATTATAATTAGAAAAACTTATAATATTATAAACGCATTCCTAACATTAAAAAAAGTGACATTCTGACGGTTTAGTAAAAGTGCCACTTTGGTGATTTCTATTACTGTATTTATCATGAAGTTGTTTGTTTGATATTACTTTAAATACAACCGTGTTAAATGGTTTTTGATGATAGCTTTTAATTTTTTTTCCAGGGGAAACTTGTACATGCAAGATATGTACAAAATTGGTTCTCCGTGCAGTCAGTGTCCTGATAATACTTGTTGTGGTAGAGAGTGTGAGATGATGGGCGTTCGTTCTGATTATGAAGGACTTTGTAGTGAGTACCTTATTACATTGAATATAAAAAGGAGGCTCTGCTTCAAAGCAAATTGTTGTGTCAAAATGCAAAATAAAGCGGCAAAATGAATATCAAGATTTTGTTTTAACGAATCATGAACATTACTATGCTTCAGACGGATTAAATTTACGTTAGCAATCAGAATTATGTTCGGTATATTGTTCGGAGCTTTAGTGAGGCTTGTTTAAGAATTCGCGAAAATCAACCTCCTTTTACTTTAAACTACGAACCCCTCTATAAACCAGTCTGTTACTATTTCGTCTTCTCATGCCTTCCAGACCGCACAGTCTTTTATAAAATGTAAATATTTTGCAACAAATCAGTGAGTAGGAAAAACCTGGATGGGTCAGAGTTACCTGGATGAGAAAGAATCTTGTAGATGATCTAGAATTTGTATATAATTCTTAAGTTTACAAATATACCTTTGCATATTACCATCCTTCAGTTAGTATATTTTGCCTAATGTCACCACAGCCCGGAAATAATTAATTTTTGTAATTCCAATAATTTATAAATAGTTAATAAAGAGTTTCTTTATTTTTACTTAGCTAACAAAATTAGGAGTTGACGCGTTTGGATTCGACTAAGTCTGAAATGCACTCAATTACATTAGTAAGTCACATTCACAAAGTCACATTAGGCATAAAACTTATTAAGAAACCGTTATTTTCCTTTACTGTTTGATTTTTCTACAAATAAAAGATTAATAATATAAAAAATTCATCATTGCGAACAAATATTTACTGATTTTTAATACAAGTAAACTCAGTTAAAAGCTGTTTAAATACTTTTTGTTGAAATCTTCTTTTTTAGATTTTCTTGGTATCATTTAACTGCAATTTTTATTAGACTTTATAAAGTTTGTTTTATTTTATATTTTATAACCGTCGTCGAACAGTCGTCCTAATTTTTTGGGTTTACGACTTCTAATGTTCAACTCCGTAGCCTTGCAATTTTGAACCCAATCCAGAAGACAAGCGAACTCCTGGATGAATTATTGTGAGAAATGAGAAATTTGCCTTCTTGAGACTTTTTGATGGAATTAACCCGCATTTGTGTTATATGGACAGGAAGACCACGAGATTTCCCACGGTTAGCCTAACGGCGAGGGGACTCTAACCCAAGATATGTCTACCACTGAGAATATTGCGCTTCAGCATTATGGTCAGTGCAAGCCGGATGCGGAATTCGTATCGACCAACCATCGCTAGGATTCGAACCTGGTTTACCTCATTGAAAGGCGAACGCTTTATCCCATGAGTCATCGCTGCTCAGAAGTAATATTTAGAGTATGATTAAATTGCTCAAAAGAAAAAAGGACCGCTTAAGAAAAGGATCAAATTGATAGAACATGAACCTTATGGCTGTTTTCCGCGCATAAATATTTATTTTCTTTATTGAAATACATAGTAAACCCATAGTAAGTTTTGATTTTTTCTCATTAAAACAATCTTTTTTACCATATATGCAATATGATTAGTGTAAACAATGTAATTAGTGTCATAAAATAAAATACAAAAAATTACTTTTAATAAAAACCTAAAATTTAGTTTTTTCATACATAGGTAAGGTAGAATTTGGTAATCTTTGCGTAACTGAATGCGATAATTATTTTTCCCTAGATCTCATTTAACGTGCGAGCGCTAATCAAAAAAATCGTTTCGACATAATTATTATTTTAATAATCTTTTTTAATATTTTAGCATTTATTTTGCGATAAGGCAAATTGTTTTTAAGTTTGTTACATAATTCCTGAGTAATAAAAATAGTTTTATATCACTATTTCACCGATTTCGTTCTTATTTTATATTGGGAATCATTTAAGAGGGTAATATCGATCCCAAAGAAGTCCAAATAATATTATTTAAGGTAGGTTTGGTTTTGGCTTCAATTAAGGGGCTGACTGATTATTGGGGACTAATGATATTCAACTGTAAATTTATAGATCACATTCACACATTGAAACACGATTATCAAAACAGCTTGAACTCTTCTGTTTTAAATTTTGCCAGTTTAAACTAATTGATTGAAAAACATGTCACGATGTGTTTACAGACCAACACTTTCTGATTTTCATTAAATTAAATTATAAATAATGTATTAAAATATGCGAAATATGTATTGAAATGCAAAGAAGTTTGACGTTGCCAGCCATAAATCCGAAAAATTATCGGCTGTTATAGCCAGGTATAAATGGAAAAAAATATAGTTAAGAGCGTAGTATTGTTGTTTTTTATTTTGCCTATTATACCCATAACTACCCAATTAATTCGAATTACTGACACTTTTCATAAAAAAATTTTTGATCATTTCTAAGGTTCAAGAGATTACATATCTAAATTCTAGTTTAAGGTCGTAATTCATCAGGGCTAAAGGTAATTCATACTAATCTTTGGAATTAAATAATTTAAGCAGCGTTCTTCGGTAAAGTGAATCTTCGGTAAAGTGCAGTGAAGGAAGTGATAAATTATAATTTTTTACTAAGTAAAAACTGACGTCACATCAACAAATTGATCGTCTGTTATTTCAGAGTCGTTTGTAGGTTATAAGTTATATTTTGTAAGCATACTGAGTCAAACGATGAGATAATGTATGCTATGAATCTCAGCAGATGAAATCATTTCTTATGGTATTTTTTTGTGCGTGATATTTTTTTTTACCAGTTTAATCTCAAGGTCATCTTGATCCTGATAGTTCTGTTATTTTAAGAGAATAAAAAAGAAATTTATCATAGCAAAAAAATATTCATGGAAGTATTAAGTCTAATAATTTCTCCTCAAAGGAAGTATATAAATAACTTTACATTTTACCTTTCAAGTGAAAAAAATACCTGGTTTTTATATGAAAAATAAATAAGTAAAAAAATTAAAATCATGAGGGGAAAAATTAAGTGCTAAATGGTAGAAAAGATCTGCATAACTTAAACGAATTTTAAACGTGCCTTGAAAACAACCAACCATTTCTTTATTAAAATTTATGAATAAGTATTCTAAATAACATTTAAGTTATATTAAGTAAATTAAAGTTTCTTTTTTTAACACTTCATTTATTCTCTGTGTTTATTTTCTCAGGTATAGTAAACAAAATGTTTGGGTTAAATAAATTGTCTGTCCCAAACTGTTTGTAAAATGGGAAATTTTTAAGAAATTTACAAAATAGCACCTTCATGCGTATGCCTTCATTCATGTATTAATTATTAAAGAAACAAACTTTCTATTAAATGAGAGTGTGAATAAAAAATATATTATAAATTCCACACTTAAAAAAAAAAGGCATGTTTGTCAAAATGAAGACTACTTTCCCTTTATTACTTCCCAAGCTTCAAGTTAGTGAAATTTATATATATTTTTTTTTTTACCCATGTTTTCATCTTGGCGTTCACGTCTTTGGCGTCTTTTGCATAAACAAAATACTTTCTAAGATTCTTTCGACTGTTTGTTATGAAATGCACTTTACTCTTTCTTCCATTTCGAAAACATTGTAATACTGATGCGTAGTGTTTTCATTCACTGATCTGAATAATTTTAAGACGTGAAAAAATATCTAAATGTTTGTTTAGTAAAACTAAAATAAGATCTTTTTTTCAGGAAATTCAGTTTTTTTTTAAAAATGCCACTCAATTAAATGTCACTTAAAATATGTCACTTAGACAATATATATGAAATTATATTAATATGAAATTATATTAAATAGATAAAATTCTGACTCTATTTCTTGATATTCTATTATTTTAATTATTCTTTTGAAAAATTATTTTCCTCACAGAATTAAAACAAAAAGTTACCTATAATATTCTATTGTATTCATTAGAATAATAGCTGATTGTATGTATAGTTTTTTTTTTTAATTATTTTTTGAATTATTTCTTTGAAAATTGATTTTATCAATTATAAACAATATTGAATCCAATTCTCATTTTCGTTTACCTTTCATACTTGTTTGAATCACAGGCTTGCGCAAGGGGGGCAAACGACCGAATAAACTTTCAAATTTTTTACGTCAAGAAATGAACAAGAAAATTAAAAATTACTTTAAAAAATAAATTATAAGAATTTTGATATTTCTTTCTATTTTTTAGCATTTGAAATTAGATGCAAATCTTTAAAATCTATTTATTTGTTTTTTATCAAAGGGTTCTTTTCTCATTTAGAAAAAATGAATATCATTAACAATTTAAAATTAAGAAAATAAAACTTTTTAAGATAAAGATTGTTGAGTTCATTTTTAGATGATGGGACATTATTTTCCAGGTAGCAACTACAGGGATGTAGATAGGGTCTCAAACACCCCATTGTATGCGGCAATTTTATGTTTTATCGTTTATTTTGGAGGATTTTTTTTTCTATTCAGTTTTAGAACATTTGTTTAAATATTTTATTGGGTGCAAAAATAAAAATTAAAAACCCTGGCTTTCTCTCAATAAAACGGTTTCTTCACAGATCAAAATAAGGTGATCAGCCTGAACTTCACATCGAAATCTACCCTTCGAATCACAGACATCAATGAGTAATTCCTTCACGAAAATTCGTCACAGAGGAGAATCAAAGTTAATACACCTTCTTCCCCTTTGATTTCTCAGCAATTCCCTCTCGAAAATTTGTCAAAGAAAGGAATTAAAATTATATACCCTTTTCCACTTTTATTTCTGAGTAATTCCCTGACGAAAATTCGTCAAAGAAGGGAATCAAAATTAATATACCCTTTTCTTCCTTAATTCCTCTGCGATTCCCTCACGAAAATTCGTCAAAGGAAGGAATTAAAATTAATATACCCTTTTTCTCCTTGATTTCTCAACAATTCCCTAACAAAAATTCGTCAAAGAAGGGAATCAAAATTAGTATACCCTTTTCCTCCTTGATTCATCAGCAATTCCCTCACGAAATTTCGTCAGAGAAGGGAATCAAAATTAATATACCCTTTTCTTCCTTAATTCCTCAGCGATTCCCTCATGAAAATTCGTCAAAGAAAGGAATTAAAATTAATATACCCTTTTTCTCCTTGATTCCTCAACAATTCCTTCACGAAAATTCGTCAAAGAAGGGAATCAAAATTAATATACCCTTTTCCTCCTTGATTCATCAGCAATTCCCTCACGAAAACTCGTCATAGAACGGAATAAAAATTAATATACCTTCTTCCGCTTTGATTCTTAAGCAATTCCTTCACGAAAATTCGTCACAGAAGGGGATCATTATTAATACACCTTTTTCCTCCTTGATTCCCATGCTTTTGTTACCCATAGAGTTTTCCAGTATGCACCTCATATTACTCTTTGGGAAAATGTTATTTGCTTCTATAAATTTTATCTATTGCTTTGGGCTCTTTTTTCCCCTTCCAAAATATTGGATACCAAAGAAATCAATTTGTTGTCTGATTTACAGTCATAAATAACCTCAAACTAAGAATTGTCTAGAATTTCTAGGACTACAGATATATTAACCTTTTACGGACATTAAAAAATTCTGTTGTCATATTTTTATGTCATTCTGATGGAGTCAGTCTCTGCGTTACTCATTGAAAAAGCAATATTTTTTTTCTTCAGCTTTTCAATGTTAAATTTGACATTTTCAATTAAAAACTTTAGTTTTGCTCCTTTTTTTAAAGTTTCTTTTATTTGATTTTGTTATTAAGCATTTTGCCTGGAACTATTAATTTTTTATCAAGTATTTTATTATTTATTCGCAAAAGTTTTAAATCACATTTTACAAATTAATTTTTTTAAATAAAATGTAAAAATTTTATTAGATACTCAACAAAGCGATTCATTTGGAAATAAGCAAATATTTGTTTTGATTCAGTTTATATTTGTATGTAATATTTGCATTGTGCAGCAAATTGATTTATTTAGTAAATTAGATTTGATTGTGCTTGCATGGTTTGAATTTTAGTTCCAGATTTTTGAAATTATTTCATATTTTTAAAACTAGACTTTTAATTTTTTATAATTTTAAATCGAAAATTTAATCATCTTTGTTATAATTCAAAAGTGAAGTGTTTATTTTACTTTTAATCAAATAATAAGCATAAACAATGTTTGATTGATTAATAAATGGCAAAGAATACTTTATCCTTCAATTTATTTTAGTATAAATGAGCAATTTATTTTAGCTAAATGAGGTTTGGAACGTCCCTTGTCGTACTACACCCTACATTCAGTCCAATTTAAATCAATTTAATCTAAACGTTGTAACATACGAAATTCTAGACAGAAGTAAAAACAAAATTAAATCAAATTAAAATGATTAAAAAATGAAGCAAGCCAAATAATGGGATTGCTCTAAACTTTGAAAAGCACTGGTCTTTAGGGTCAAGTGCCCAAATTCTGGGCACTTGTTTTAACAAATGCAGTTACCTACCGAAAATAATATAAATTTCTACCTTTATATATACCTGAAAAGTAAGTATTTTATATAATTAGAAAAAAAAATGTTTATTTAATCAATAATAATTTAATTCGACAAAAAAATTAAAAAGAGAATATCCAGATTAGTTGTCTTAAAAAGTTTGAAATCAAGTAATTTGGTATAGAAAAAATAAAAAAATAATAAAAAATCATCTACTTTTTTATGTGTACTGCACATGTAATGCTAATTAGGTAATTAGAAGTCCACTAAAAATGGGATACAACAGTTACATATCATTAACACCTAGATAGTGGGTACAGTTTGAACTCCCTGAATAACTTTTGATTTAATGATCAGTTTTTCCGTTCCAGGTTCAAATCTTTATGGCTCGAAAGCCTAGTCTTAAAAAAACTAATTAATTTACGATATTTTAAGTTCCAAAATCAGATGCAAAAATGAACTTTCTCTGAATAAACACCTATTTTTGGACAAATTTGAAATTTTGAATATCAAAATATGGGGGTAGCCGCATTCTGATCCCAATAATTTTAACAGGAAAGCAATCGAAATTTCGGAGCCATTAATGTAAATTTTATTTTTTGCTTAGAACACTAACTATATCCCGAGAGACTTTTAAGCCAATAGAAAAACTTTTGCACATAATCGTGAAATTCATTTTTAAAAAATAATTTTTAATTTATTTTTATTTAATTTATTTAATTGCAGTCTAAAAATGTTTTAATTGCAAGGTAAATAAATTTTTACATAATTTTAAAGTATGCAATTTTAAATGACAAAATGCAATACTTAAACGAAATCAGTTGAGCTGCTCTTAAGAAATCAAATTGGAATAATAATTCCATATCTAAGAAACTATTTTGATCGACTTCAATCAAATTTTTAATTTTGTCATTAAATGACATTTACTTTAAAATTTTGTAAAATTATTTATGCACCCTTTACAACTCAAGTTATACAACTCAGTTATTTTTAAATAAATTAATCAAAATATTTATTAAAAAAATATCATTTCAATGGAATTATATATATATATATATATATATATATATATATATATATATATAAGAACTATAAACATATATTTATTATATCGAACAGATCCTACTGTCAAGCATATATAAATTTTTTGCATTTTGCTATGAGAATTTAGTTTAGTGCTGCCCCCTGCCTTCCCCGATGTAAAATTCCTGTGAGCGAATATGGATTGAATAATATTTATCTATATCTTTATTTTCTATTTTTTAAATTACTTCATTGAAAAATATATAAAGTTTATTTCATACTATAGTTATGGAACGAAATAAATTGGATTGAATACTTATGACTGCTAAATCTATCTAAAGATTCACCATCTTAGTAAAATTGATTTTATTTATTGCATTTATTCTTTAACAGATGTCGCCACCACAGCAAGTTAACTAAAATGATTCAATGTAATGGACAATTACAGCATTTTTTTTTTCCAGTCCGAACATATTGAAAATTCTTTCCTGAAACTGAAATCTAATATTTTTCCCCTTAAACGTTCAGTTATTTAATTATTAAACATTTGAAATTTCCGAAAAAGGCTTCCGTATGTGATGCGATCAAAAACGACCCCTGATTAGTTACGAAGTCACGTGTGTTAAATGGAAACGTGCCGCCTCCATTCGCTAAGGCTATTTCAATGCTCCTTTTGTTTTGATGTAACTTACATCGTATGAACATCCTTTGTATATTGTTAGTAAAAATTTTGTGAATTTAATTCACACGGTTTGATGCAGCGTGCAAAATAAAAGAACAATTTTAAACACTTCAAACTGTTTATTTATTACTAAAATAGTTGAAGAAATTATTATTCAGCTTTACATAGCGAATCAACATTTCTTTTCGGATGAATTCAGTGTTGTTAAAGTTCATAGAAAATATTATCTTATTCCACTTTTTTTACATAATGCATAATAACAGCGTGATTACCTAATTAAAGTTAGTCGCAGATTGGATAGAAATAGTATATAATTAGATATAGGCTGGATGATTTTATTATTCGGTATTACACAAAAAAATTCAGATTTTTTTTATAATCCCTTGAAAAATATCTATCCATCATCGTTATAACCTATGTGCTAATGTTAAAATATTCAGGAAATCATATTTAGATTTGCCTTTTTTTATATTACAGTTGAAACTTTTATTTTTATATTTTTTAAAGTAAATATTTACTGGTACAGTTTATTTCTTCTATTTTTTTTACTATATATTAATATTTAAATACAAATTAATGCTCCAATCTATTCTCAATATTATTCTTTGAGTAAATAGAAATTTCGCTGCAGTTAGAAATTATTTTAATTTTTTAAATTTATAAATTTTAATTCCTCTTTCTGCAAAATTGTATTTACAAAGTATACTTCTTAACTTTTTTCCTTATTTTTGTAAACTATTTGTCAGTGCGCAAAGAAGAATTCTAAAATAGTAAAATAATGCGTTATACATTTTTAATGAAAAAAATAATTAAAATAGATGGAAAAAAATCTCTCAGGTTAATCGTTCTGTATGGCCGAAAACGAAGCAACACTTTTACGAATCTAGATCATTGAAACATAGCTACAATCTATGTGCTTTATTATGCTGTAAATTTCATTTATTGCTATTGAATTTAGCCACATAATTTCAGTGAGTATCATTAAGCTAGACATTTTCATTTCAGTAAGACTAAAGAATTAAAAAAAAAAGATTATAAGAAGAAATTCTATTGCACATTTTTTCTTATTTATTAAATAATTAATTAGACATTAATATTGACATCTCAACATTTTTTTCTAATTAACATTTTTCTCAACATTTTTGTTCTTTGAGTAAATAGGAATTTTGCTATATCGATTTCTTAATTTACTTTTATATGTAATAATAAAATTCAATTCCTGTTTCTGTTGTGTGGAACACAGAATACTCTTATAACATATATTAACGTTAATTAAAATACTGGAATATATTAAAAACTGGAATATATTTATCCCTTTTTTTTTTTTTAACTGAATTTCTGAAAGAATGAATAAAAGTTATGCTGGGATGACATTTTTTTTTTCAAAAGGCTACTGCTATGCTGAAGATAATTCCCTGCATTAAATTCAAGCTAGAATAAATAAATTTATTAATTAATAAATTAAGCTTTTCTACATTTTTAAAATCTTAAACTATTCTTTATAAAAAATTGATGCAACTTTTTTTTCACTTAATATGAAAATAAATCTTCGAAAAGAATTTGAAATATACTTTGAAATTTTTTTTTTTTTTAATTTTATGACCGTCGTTGAACAGCCGACCCAATTTTTGGGTTTACGACTAAAGTTCAACGCCGTAGCCTTGTAATTTTGAACCAATCCAGAAGACAAGGAAACTGCTGGATCGGTACCCCCAGAGGTATTGATTTGTTATGGGAACATGGAGGACTTTGAGACTCGACAGATTTAACGTGCATCAGTCACCATTTACTACACGGGGAGTCTTCAAATTAACATATGGTTAAGATCAACATCGCTGTTTTTTCATAACAAATTGTTATGAAAGAATAAGATTCTTTCGTATTTATAACGCATCATTTTAATAAGTAATATCAGGCATCCATAACACCTTTTTTACTGAATTTAAAAAAAATCTTACTGTTTAGAACTAGAAAATGTCTCCATATATTAACAGTGTTTCAGTAGGTACCATTAAAATTCAAAATATAATAAAAATACGTTATTATATGGCTGAAAAAAAGCTGAAGTCTCTTTCACCCACATTAGTAATTAACATTACATTACATTAGTAATTAACAAAACATAACAAACATAAAAATCGCTGTTTATTATTTTTAATAATCTGATTATTCCAAGGATGGGAGTGCCAATGTCTAGTTTACACTTTACTATTTTTTTAAGGTTGAGTGCCACTGACCGGTATAGACATAGACTTAGAGGTTAGGCAGGGCACATCGACCAAAGGTCTATTGTACCCAAACCCTAAATCGTGATTAGCAAGAAAGCCCTATAGCTGAAATAAAATTCAGCAAGCAGCTTACAGGAACATCTTGCAGTTCCCAGGCATTAACGCAACGCTGCCCTAAATGCTCAAATCTTTGAGCAGAATAGACATGTGTCGTGATGACTCTTCCTCAAGATGACAACCCCGACAAAGAGAATTATGTGTAGGTGTCTCCTGAGGATGCAGTGACCAGTAAGAAGACCTATGATCTTCCTGCCACTGACCGGTATACTTTTCGCCGGTATTTTTCATAGGTTACTCTCGCTACACCCTACACTGATTTTTTTTTTTTTTTTTTTTTTTTAAAGTTACGTACCTCTGCTTGACATTCGTTTGACCGGTATACCCAAGACTATTTTTTTAAGGTTAAGTGCCATAGATAAGGCTAATTCTACGTCACCCGACGACGTCAATAATGACGCCTCCCCCAACGGGTTCCAATAGTAAGACGGAACCGAACTCTAACATGGTGTTTTTCATTAAACCTGAAATGACAAATGTTTTTCGTTGAATTTTAATAACAAAATAGGTCATTTAAATATATTAAAAGACTGGATTAGATAGAAAATAATTGGTTTGGTATAATAACATCATTGATTTATAGTTTACAGCTTGTTAAATTGTAAAAAATATAAGATTGGTTATGAATCTCACTTTATATGAGTTTGGTTACGGATAACAAGTTTCACGGCATTCCCCGTTAATTTTACGAAATTTATTATTTGATTAATTTTTTCTGCTCATGAACCAAACTGAGAAACGGAAATGCTGTTTAAGCTTTTCATGTGAGTTTGCATGACAAAAAATAATTAAGAATGTAAACACAAGCAATTATAAAAATTATTTACTGAAATGTAACAAACTTATAATAGGTTTATAAAAAAAAAAAAAAAAAAAATAGCGCATAGCTCCCATTTTCCGCGTGATTATACGGTCTGCATGATTATACGGTCTGCGTCATTAACCGGTTCTTTTCATGCAGGGTAAAATTTTTAAAGATTATAGCATACATTTTTCAAACCTTAAAAAAAGAAATGGAGATATTAGGGGTTGAAATTTATATAAGTGTTAAAAAAAATTATCTAATATTATAATGACTCATTGTTGAGAATACAAAAACACATGCGATTTGCTAATTTATTACAATAACATATACTCAATTTTAAAAATATATAGTATTAATTAAATAGTAAATCTAACACTAATCTAATCTAACTTAAATCAGTAAATCTATCTATTAATAACGATTAGATATTATAAAAACTTTTTTATGCATGTAATATTTTTAAAACACAGTCTTTACACTTACACAATTATACTTCTTAACAGTTTTGAGAAATTTAATAACAATATGTGAGCTTAATATAAATATTCAAAGATGAGGCTGAGTAAATAGAAAATAATAGAAATAGTATAATAGAAAATAGTACTTTGTTTCTGTTTGTAAATTAATTACTTAATAACGCACAACATATTTAATCGCTGGGCTGTATGAGGCATTAATGTTGTTGGGAATTCATAATAGCCTGAAAGGAATTCTAACGAAATATTCACTCATTTATGTAGTTATAAAATTCTTATATATTGTGTATGAGTGTAGACTAAAGTAAAACACTGCGGTCATACTACCGATGTGACCACAGTGCGTTAAGGGTTAAAATTTTGAAATCGGCGGAAATGAATTGAATTAAAATTGAATTGCAATTCCAAGAGGAAATGATAGGAAATAAATATTAGTCCGTTAAATAGTTATCTGTTTTCATTTTGTTATTGTATTTTAGATAGTGTACCATGATACTACAAGTGAAAATCCAGTTAAAATGAGTTCCTTTTAAAATAAGATAAGTGACGGAACGCTTTGTTTCCAACCAATTACATTCTAATTGAACTATCATAGACTGATTATATATCGATTGCACTGTCATGCACCATTTTTAATTAATTAATAATTACAATTAATTCCCTTTTGTTTCCGCATTATCGGGAACATGTTAAAGTGATTGAAATTTTTTATATATACTACATAACCTTTCAATAAATTTTTTATGTGTGTTAACCTTCAATGTATCATGGTCAGACTGGTAGAATAACACTTGTCTACTTCCAGCTTATTAATATAACCAACATTTCTCAAAATATATGTAACTTTTTTTTATTGCCTAGAGGATCCCGAAAATTTCAAACGTATAAATAATCTTATACAGTCTTATTTGGAAAATTTTTAATGTTTCATAATTAGAATTTGAAAGAAGGATTAAGATATATAAACTTAATGCATTGTTATTTAAAAAAAAAATATTTTGTTGGAACTATTAAATATGTATTATTATATCATAAAATTTCTTATGAGAAAAATAAGATAAGTATCATATTTTTTAACATATAATAATTATAATAATAAAACATACAAAAATTATAAAATAAAAGTAATTACAATGTAAAATTTTTAAGTTTAGAAAAAATAAATTAATATCTTAGAAATAATTGTGTTCGTTTAAAATAAACTCGACACATACATACATTAGAGAAATACTCTAGTCAATACAACTTTAGTCAATGCAAGTTTTATTTAAAGTGCCGTGAGACTACTTGGTGCAGTAATATGTATCGCAAAAAGGTTCTAAAGCTTCACCTTATAATTTTTGAATTAATTTTTTTTTCAAGTGGGTAAAAGAAATTTATAAAGTTAAATATATTTCAAAATAAACAAATAAAATACGTATTTTAATTTATGATAAAAAGTATTAAGAACAATCGTTTTTCTAAAATATCTATCTTTTAATTAAATATCATTAAATCGAATGATAATTTCTGCAGAAATCGTAATTCTCTAAAAAGTCGTAACAATCTTTCATTTAGTTATAAAATTTTGTCAAGAAACATTCATCACTTTATTTTTATCGGGGAAAGTACTGAGTATTAAAGTACTTGAGTATTGTAAAAGTACGTTTATTGGGGATTCAGTTCAAGACAGTTTGGGAGGCTGAGAGGGAGGAGATGACGGTGCGATCTATGTTATCACTAACTCTGTATAACCCCTATACCGTTGATGTGAAGTCTTTGTAGTCCCGAATCAACTAACCGCGATTTTGTGCATTTTAATTACCCTCTTTAACGGAACCCAATATACCTGCGAATGGAAAATTCCATCCATAGTTCCTCGTTTCGGGCTTTTACAGTAAGGCGTTTCAGGTTTTACTCAAAGGCTTGATGAAAGTTCGAAATGGAAAAACCCAGGATTTGTCATACTTTTGCAGTAGAACTCGAAAGACTCAATTTATTTCAAAGAGTAAAAGTTTAGATTGGCTTAACCCTGTAACCCTGACCCACCCCCGTAGGAAGCATCCGGGGAATCCTGGTTGCCCGAAACAACTGAAGAGCGCGATCAGTTTGAGAGAAAAGGGACACTAAGAAGAGAAGGTAGATCACGATGGATGGCAACACTGTCGGTCGCTGAACTGACCGGTGATTTGGTCTATGGGAAACCAGATGCGGGATATGAATGTAAGGAGGTAAAGACTTTAAAGGTAACGAAAGTTACATATAGAATTAGGGAATATATAGAATTATATATAGACCATATAGAATTATAGAATAGTTACATATAGATTCTTTGGTCCAGGTGCTGCGTGCTACTAATTGCCCCACCCCTTTAACAGAAGGCTACAAAGAATTTATTAAAGAGTATTTAAAAGAATAAAAAATGATGGCGAAAGATTAAGCTCTTGTCCTTACTGAACTAACAGAAGTTTCTCCTGATTCAATTAAGCACTAGTAAACTATTCGTAATATTATGGCTCATCAATAATTCTCACTTTTAGTTAAAATTTAATAGCGATGATGTTTAAAATCATGCTATTGAAAAATGGGGGGAAAAAAGTTATTAGACATTCAGAAGCATAAGCAATTGGACAGTTTCCCCCCCCCCCTGCTATTTCTACAACATTTTATAAAATTCTGTGAAATAATTGTTTCAACACTGATAAAGAAGCTAACTGATAAACTGAACCTCCTTTAACTGATAAAGAAAGTACAAAAAACAAGCTTTTGTGTGTTGGTAGCATATTTAAATATTTACTATTTGCAATATTACAGACAGAATATGCTTTTCATACAACTTACATTTTAAAAAAATGTGAGCGTACAAAATAAGGTTTTATCTTTTCAACTTTTTGAAAAACTATTGCAATTTAATCTAATTTAAAAGTATTATGATTATTTTCTTTAAAAATCACTAAAAGGAGGTCCCCCTCCCTGGAAATGGTCAATTTTACGAAAAAATAAACCTCTCAGTAGTGCTTTCAATTCAAAATTTTTCATGTTCGGCTTTAAAATCCTCTTAATTTTGATGAATGACATAATATGGTAAATATGGATACGTAGATATTTCGAGTGATCTTTTTTATGCTATCACTTCTAGAATAAAAATATTTTATTCTGCTATCCCTTCTAGAATATAAATTTTCGGTTATCACTTTTAGAAAAGAATAAAATTCTGAGCTGTTTATTGATGCTTAAAGATTTATTGTAAAAACTATTTCGAGTCGCCGAAACAATTTCATGCGATACTCTGGGACATTATAATTGTATTCTCGAAGTAATTTTTAATAAAAGATATTGACGGTATTTTGAGGGGAGCTATAGAATAGGAGTCTTTCTTTAATGTTTAGAAAATTTTCATTTGAAGAACATTTTATACTATTTTTTCTTTTAAAATCTGGAGGCAAATTTTTCCAGACAAATTTATTCAATTCATACCTTCACAAAATAACAAATAAGAAAAGTACATTTATAACCATCGGTTTTGTTGTTTAGACATTTTTAATTTGAAAGATAGTTATAATCTTTCTAAGTGGGGTGTGTTTTTATTATAATTACATAATATTTTTCCATGATTTTACTATTAAACTTCTGTTATATACCTATTAAAATTCTATCGTTTTTAATGGAAAGTAACTGAGGAAACTTTTTTTTCAGAAACAGTGAACTCTTATGGTCCTCAGCCAGACTTTCCACGTGGTAATGTTTACTATTGGTGCAATTTTAGACATACGAACACAGAATGGTGCGAGTTTGTTATCGAAGGAGCTCGCCAGTGGAAAAGTAGAAAAGTAGGCACAGGTAAAATATTTTTTAATTTTTCATTGATTTGAGAAAATTTAAAAGAATAAAATCTCATGCTTACAAAAAGGATGAAATTTTAAATGCTTTTTTTACAGAAAAAAATAGAATCGGGAAGTAGTATTTTTTTATTATTTTATTAGTTCTCTAAATAATAAGTCAAGTTCAAGTTCAAGTCAAGTTCTCTCTTTTAATAGTTCTGTGTATACCAGATTAGTTGCGTGGTTCAACAATTTACAGTAAAATAATACGATGAAATGCTATTTGAAACAAAAGAGATTTTTTTCTTTTGATTTATTTTATTTAAAGTATTTATTTACTTTTTACAATCACCCTAATATGCTTCATAAAACTGTGCTTTGGATAAGAGATTTAAAAATTAATAAAATTTTGACAGCATGTTGTATTTACGTAATTGATTTTTTTTAATTATTTTTCTATTTTGCACATGATTAACAATGAAAAAAGTTTTAATTCATATTTAATGAAATGAATCCCCTGGTTTATAGCCGTAACCAATTTGCTTTAAAAAAAAAAGGATTTTTTTAAATTATTTTTCTATTTCGCACATGATTAACAATGAAAAAAGTTTTTATTCATATTTTATTTTATTTTATAACCGTCGTTGAACAGCCGACCCAACTTAATGGGTTTACGGCTACTAATGTTCAACTCCGTAGCCTTGTAATTTTGAACCCAATCCAGAAGACAAGGGAACTCCTGGATCGAGTATTGGGAGAAATTTGCCTTCGTGGAGGACTTTTTGATGGAGCTAACCCGCATTTGCGTTACATGGAGAGGAAGACCACGAGAACCTCCCACGGTTAGCCTGACGGCAAGGGGACTCTAACCCATGATCCGTCTACCACTGAGGATATTTCACGTCAGCACTGTGGTCAGTGCAAGCCGGATGCGGAATTCGTATCGACTGGGATTCGAACCCGGTTCGCCTCTTTTATTCATATTTAATGAAATGAATCCCCTGGTTTATAGCCGTAACCATTTTGCTTTTAAAAAAAAAGGATTTTTTTTTAATTATTTTTCTATTTCGCACATGATTAACAATGAAAAAAGTTTTAATTCATATTTAATGAAATGAATCCCCTGGTTTATAGCCGTAACCATTTTGCTTTTAAAAAAAAGGATTTTTTTAAATTATTTTTCTATTTCGCACATGATTAACAATGAAAAAAGTTTTAATTCATATTTAATGAAATGAATCCCCTGGTTTATAGCCGTAGCCATTTTGCTTTTTAAAAAAAAGGATTTTTTAAAATTATTTTTCTATTTCGCACATGATTAACAATGAAAAAAGTTTTAATTCATATTTAATGAAATGAATCCCCTGGTTTATAGCCGTAACCATTTTGCTTTTTAAAAAAAAGGATTTTTTTAAATTATTTTTCTATTTCGCACATGATTAACAATGAAAAAAGTTTTAATTCATATTTAATGAAATGAATCCCCTGGTTTATAGCCGTAACCATTTTGCTTTTAAAAAAAAAGGATTTTTTTTTTTTTTTTTTTTTTTGATGTAGAAATTCATAGATTTAAATATTTAATAAATGGGGACATTTTTATAATTTTTTTTATTTTTAAAAACATTACAGCCATTTTATTTAAGTATGCGCGTAATGCAACTGAAAAGGTGTTTATTTTACTTATATTAACAAAAAAAAATTCTGAGGGGGTACTTTGATTCCTTAATTATTGGGTAATTAAAATCAAATTTGCATATTTTAGATTTGGATGAGTTCTTAAATTTTATATGTTATACATTTTTTCTTATATTTTTATGTACAGTGTAGATCTTAAATTACTCCCATAATATAAAAAAATTAAACCATATCAATGGTAGAGATCAAAAAAAGTACATATTGGGAGCTACAAATTAGTATTTTTGCAAACAAAAGCAAAAACTATCAAAATCTGACAAATCACAGTTGAGGGAGGCAATTGAATGAAACACTAAAACCTGTTTCATTGCGTAGGAGATGAAAGATGTTTATTAAAAAAACACCTTCATATTTTTACCTGAAATCAAACAAGTTTTGATGTTATGTACGTACAAACTTTTTTTTAAAATGTCATTCGGCAGAAGAAAAAAACTGAAGAAAGGAATTTTCTGAAAATAACTGTTTTTCTTTTTTTTTCTTTTTTTAAATCTAGGGAGAAAGATAGTTATCAAAAAAATTTTTTTTTGATAACTATCTTTTACTAACATACTTAATATTTAAAATTTTTACTTTTTTTTAACAGTAATCACAAGATAAAAAAAAAGCTTAATTTATTTTAGAGAATATTTTAAAAGTTTGCAATCTTAAAGGTAAAACAACTTTGCGAAATCATTTTCCTCATTTTTATATTATATGCGTCATTTATTTGTAACGAAATGTAGTGTTGGTGTTTATATTATTTCCACTTGGAAATTAAGTATTTATCTTACGGTTCTTAAAGAACTCTTTGGAACTTATGTTAAAATAGCAATAGCAATAACAATGAATATGCCAAAAAAATTCGCATTTTTTCATTTGTCTTTTTGATATGACACATTCATATGACACATATCATATCGCACATTCTTATTTTCATATAACACTTTCTTATTTTCTAATATATGAATTAATCCAATATTTAATTATATGTTTAAAAAATTATAAATGATAATTTATATGAGGTCCATTCTTTTGTTATTGAAAATAATTAGGATGAATCATTACTTAAAATTGAAAGAAAAATTTTTCTTATTAAATTATTTTCCATTATGAAATGCAGATACTGTTGTTTCATAAAAACATCAAATAGTCCTACATGTTCATTTTATTGAGTTATAGCGTGATAAATAGCGTTGATTCATTTTAATAAAAAACTAAACCTTCGCCACTTAAAAATATTTAAGTGCTAGCATATTAGCTAAAGCAGAAATATTTTTCCTCACTCAAAAAATATTCGAACTATGTATTATAGTTTTCTCTTAATACAAATCTGATTACCGTGTACCCTAGCACTTCCGAGCATGACGTCACAGACTTACTGCCAGGCCTTGACTCTCAGTGGCTATGATTGAGCACACAAGAAATCAAACATTGTAGACAGAAGACGCTCTTTATTTAGACATTATGAAGAAGAGACAGAACAAAAAAGAACAAAAAAATCACACGCGTCGTCTTTTACCTAAAAGATTTTTTTAAAAAAAAGATCACAAGTTATCCGGAACACGTGTCTAATTTAACAATTATGATAGGTGTAACATTTACACTTGGAAACATCAGCTTACTGTATTAAATCACATTTGTATGTTTGGATATAGCATGACTTTATCTTATTTATCTTTAATGTTGAACCTATTTTAATTTTTCCCTTTTTCTAATTTTGGTGATTCCAATTTATTCAATTTGTTCAAACCTCACACTTTGTGACCCTTTGGACCTATTGGGTTATTGTTATCCCACATTAGCATTGTACTACCACTTTCCTTAACGATCACAGTCCCCTTAATTTAATACCCTTTTATAATTTTCGGCCTTTATTTGTTTTTTTATGACATTTCAATCATTTAACTATCTTTATCATGACTATATCCAAATACAAACCCTAATTATAAGTACTCATCCAAATGTTTTCAGCCCATCTATTTTATTAATACATAAATAACTTCACATTATACGCACCAACCAATAATTTTAATTTAACTCTAACAATAGGATAGAATACTTTGTCTCTCGGGATTTCATATTTCCTTATTATGATATTTATACTATAATAATTATTATGATAATTATTATATTTATACTATAATGATAATTATTTTGAAAATCATACTATTATGATAATTATTACATTCTTTACTTATTATGATAATTATCTTATTATGATAATTATTACATTCTTTAATATAAAATTAGAAGTGAAATACCGGATGTAAATTACTAACTATGAGAGCGCGTTTCGTTTTGAATAATGAATTTTTTTTAAAAAAGAGAATTTATACAAATAAAAAATTTAAAAAGCATTTGTTAAAGCTTTTTATGTTACATTTTCCCTCGCCGAAATGTTGTAATTTATTTACAACACTTTCCCTTTGTTCAAAGTATAAATTATATGAAAAGACTAAAATTTGTAATATTAACATATGAGCAATATTCCCATATAAAATATCACAAATTACCCATATAAATTATTACACTGTTTGATGCTTCCATCCTCCGAATGGGTTAAATCCCTTCCAGTGTTATCCATGTTTTCCCACTTCGTAAAGGCATTTGAACACTAAAAATAAATTCCCATAAAAAATATCACAAATTACCTATATCTATTATTACACTGTTTGACCCTTCCATCTTCAGAAAGGGTTAAATTATTTCCAGTGTTATCCATGTTTTGCCACTTCTTAAAGGCAGTAAAAATAAATTCCAATTATTAAATGTTACATTTAGAAGAAGAAAAAAATATTTTAATTGCTTATTTCTTTTTAACCCTAGGCACAATATTTGGACAAAAATTTAAATTTAAGTATTATAAATATCAGTCATGTAAACTGTAAAAATAAAATAGATAATGAATCCGCTTAAATATTTTCAGTATTGCTTATAATACACTCATATTACTGAATTAAGAGAAGAAAAATTTCAAAAATATCTTGTGTTTAATATTAGATATTAAATATCACCAATATCTAATAATAAACAAAACTATCAACACTGTGAATAAGTTCAATACATAAGAATATTATCAAAAGAAGTATCAAATATGAGAAAAAAATGTAATAAGTTTTAATCAAAATCAATAAACATTATTGTTATTTAAACGATAATTTTTCCCATAATTATTTCAAAAATTATTATTAGAGCAAAAGTACAGAATTAAATCAATAAAATCGATAATCATCAATATAAATACCATTGAAAAAATTAATACCATTTATCAGATAAATATAAACACAGGTACTATTTTTTTGAAATTATTTCAAAATATTTAAAATAAGCGGAAATCAAATTTAATAACACTTTTATTCCCGACAAAATTTCAAAACCTCATCATAACATCAATCACCACTCCAACTGATATTCTAATAACTTTTTACTTAATTTATTGACCACATTCTCTCAAAAGTATCTCTATAAAATCACACTTTTTATAATGCAGAAAAGTTTTCACTGAAAATTAGAAATAGCTTTATTTTTCATTAATTTTCAAACGGGTGCCCACCCAGCACTGAGGCACCGTTTCTTTCGTAGATAAACACACAATTCGTTGAATTTCTGCAAAAAGATATCCAATCAGATTTTGTGAAGACCGATTTTTACCCCTTTCATGATGACGTGGGCAGATTTCGATAACAGCACAATAATCAAATTTTCTTTCGTTTACACTTAAATAATGACCCACCGACGAACTCTTTCGCCACTCCTGCTCACACATTTCACTTACCATACCCTGCCTAATCAAAATATAAATAAATGAAACATGCTGCGATGATGAAGACATCGGCACACAGGGAGGAAAGACTTAAAGTGATTTGATCTCCTATACATTAAAATATGTGTAACTCGAAGTGCTTTAAAATGCTAGGGAAAATCTTGCAATCCCGATGGTTTCATGAGTCACAGGCAAAAAACGAATTATTATTTCTTACAACTCATTCAAAAAATAGGTCGAGGGATTTCTCCGTTTCTTACATTTGGTTAAAGGAAAAACTTAAAAAGTTAATTTTTGCATTCTTATGTATCTCTCTCTTTATATATATATATATATATATATATATATATATATATATATATATATATATATATATATATAAAGAGAGAGAGATACATAAGATTATCTTATTTTATGGGCCCCATCTTCTTGTAGATTATGCGAAGTTAATTAATTAGTTCTTATTTTTCTTTGTAAATATTTTTTTTCTTTTTCTGTCTCTTTATTGTACGGTGATGGTTTTTTGTAATATAATGAGATTGAGCCGCGATGGCTCAGGGGATAGAGCGTTCGCCTTCCAATGAGGCGAACCGGGTTCGAATCCCAGTCGATACGAATTCCGCATCCGGCTTGCACTGACCACAGTGCTGACGTGAAATATCCTCAGTGGTAGACGGATCATGGGTTAGAGTCCCCTTGCCGTCAGGCTAACCGTGGGAGGTTCTCGTGGTCTTCCTCTCCATGTAACGCAAATGCGGGTTAGCTCCATCAAAAAGTCCTCCACGAAGGCAAATTTCTCCCAATACTCGATCCAGGAGTTCCCTTGTCTTCTGGATTGGGTTCAAAATTACAAGGCTACGGAGTTGAACATTAGTAGCCGTAAACCCATTAAGTTGGGTCGGCTGTTCAACGACGGTTATAAAAAAATAAAATAAAAATATAATGAAATTGCACCGTGATGGCTCAAATGATAGAGCGTTCGCCTTCTAATGAGGTGAACCGGAACCAAATCCCAGAGATAGTTGGTTGATACGAATTCCGCATCCGGCTTGCACCGACCACAATGCTAACGTAAACTATCCTCAGTGGTAGACGGATCATGGGTTGGAATCCCCTTGCCGGGAGACTAATTGTGGGAGGTTTTCGTGGTTTTCCTCTCCATGTCACGCAAATTCTTGTTAGTTTCATAAAAAAGTCCTCCACGAAGGCACATTTCTCCCAATACTTGATCCAGGAGTTCCCTTATCTTTTGGATTGGGTTCAAAATTACAAGGCTACGGAGTTGAACATTAGTAGTCGTAAACACAAAAAAGTGAATCTTCTGTACCACGACGGTTGTAAAATAAAATAAAATAAAATGCAATGAGATTATCTCATATCTTAGAATTTGTTTTGAAGAAAGAGTAAAGCATGTGTATTTTAGTCGAAGCAATAACAAGAAATACACTGATAGTGAGATATTTTTTAAGAGTTATCTTTTTCTTTTTTAATATTTAGGTCAATCATCTTTACAAAAACATGCCTTGCAGATAGTAAATTGACTGTTAGTTAAAGGATGTCTTCTTTTTAACGTATTTATACCATCAGCGCAAAAATATTTCATCAGAAATAATTCTTTCTAAAATCAATACATCAAAAATAGAGAGCATTCAAAACGTTTTTTATTTAATACAGAAAATTTTACTGTAAAAACGCTTTTTCAATTTGTTCATGCAATATTTTTTTTTAATAATGCTTTATAATTCTGTTCTTTACGAAAATATTTCATAAATATTTTTCGTTGTTATTTCGCGCTATACTCACTTTAAAAAAAGTTTTTATAAATGTGGTACCAAATTTAAACATAATTCTTGTGTACCTAGAAGGTTCGTACCACCATTTTTCTTATTGAATAACACTGAAATCAGAAAAAAAATTGTTAAGAAGGAATTTAAAATGCATTCTTAAAATAAAATTAATTTGTTAATCAAACACAGAGACTATTAGCAAAAGCGGATAAAAATGTGAACAATTTTCTGTTATCCCCAAAATTTGCTAAAATAATGCATGAATGGAGTAAATGCATAGTGTAAAAACCAGGGATGGACAAACTGCGGCCCGCGGGCCAACTATGGCCCGTCGGAAGGTTTTATTCAGCCCGCGGATAGAATTTGAACTAGCCGATCCGTGACGAATATAAACAATATACATTCATTTTCTTGTCTACTTTATTTAAAGCTGTTTTTGTTCTTTCTTTTTCTACAAAGTTCTGATGACCTTTTTACTTTCTCTATTTTTGTTCTACAAAACATAAATTGATGGAAATAGCTAGCACAGACAACTTCAATTGGTAAAATGTTGAAAGAAAAAGCTATTTATAGAATAGCCATAGATTGGCTGAAGCAGTTGTTTCTAAATATGCCCAAATTTGAGTTTTACAAATCATTACCAAAAGCTAGTTTCCCAAATTTAATATTTCATGCCCAAAAAATCAGTGCTATGTTTGCTTCATCTTATATATCTGAGCAAGTGTTTTCAATTATGAACCTTAGAGAAAATAATTTTGGAAGTAGACTAACACTTAGCCTTGTACCTTAAAATATGTACATCTCACTTGGAACCTCCATATTAGGAACTTTTAAAAATTAAATCGCAATTTCATTCATCTCATGAAATATTTAAATTAAAACTTGTATATCGTTTTTCTATTATAGAAGTTTTTACTTAGCTCACCAAACTTTTTTTTCTTCGATTTTTTGCCCTCGACCAGAAAAGTTTGCCCATCCCTGATGGTGTAAACACTTATTGGTGTTAAGATATAACCCTTTAAAGTGTGTATGATTCGTTAATTAACTTAGGTTTACCAAATTCGGATAGGTACTGCACCATAATTTTTACAGTGTATGTTTTATCAAAACTTGGAATTTTGAGGCACGTTTTTCATTATTTCAACAACACTTTAACAAAATTAATATTTTAAAAAATGCTAAACTAATTGTATTTGTGAAATTTTCTTTCTCCGAAAAATCGTGTTTAAAAAATGCATTTTTGTTGATCTTTTTATCAAGATTTTCATCGTAAATTAAAAATAAAAAGCTCTCCATCAGTTTCTGAGTAGAGCGAATTTTAATTAACCATTAAAACGTCATGTCTCATAAATGATTTTTTTTCTTTTTAATGAAACAGGGATTTGAAATTATTGATCTTCACCTTGGGTATTAAAATGTAAGAATCACAAAAAACAAAATTTAAAATGTCTTTTAATTAGTTAAATTTATTTGTTAAAGAAAAAATTAATAAACAAAAATATTGGCAGAAAATGTACGATAATTTAAAATTATTTTTTAAAATATTTTAAAATAATCAATGTTTCATAATCTGTATAATAGACATAAAAATATTTAATAAAACTAGCTCAAGATGAAAGATGTTAACTATACTGCCAGTGATTTTTTTTTAGCACAAACAGCTGTTGTTTGCTAGTGTAAATTTAACAATTACGTATCTATTAAACTATCGTGACAAACGGAAAGTGAAACGGAAAAAAAAAGAAAAACTTGAACACTATTGTTACAGGAAAAATATTTACGTGTATCGTTATCTAATTTGTGATTTTATCAAAAGGTAAACATCTGTTCTTGTTCAATAAACCTTACGCTTGGTATAAATAAATAGTTAAAAATGGTAAAAGTAAACAATCAAATAGAAAACAAAACAGTTCAACAAAAATGAATCTTTTTAGTGCTGAGTTTTTACTTTTCCTATCAACGACGCAGACTATCTGCATTCAATTCGTGGGCCGACAAGGCATTTTTAAGTTACTATTTAAATTCTATTAGAAATCAAGGAAACTACTGAAAAGGTAGATCATCTCAACATATATATTGTTGAGAATGACTGAACAAAATATGTTACTGACAGTTTTTATGTATAAGTAATGACCTTAATCTAAGTAATAATAATTATATATATATATATATATATTACGGCTTTTTAATATATCATTTTTTTAAATACATTTTATTTTAATAATTTTTCTTCCTCTCTTTTCATTAATCTTTATTATTTTCGATATTTTCTCTATATTTCTTTATCTATAAAATTCGAAGTTGCGTTGCGACAGCGTATATATTCATCCGATATATTCTGTTTCCCGTCTGGTAATTTTGTGCACTTCAACTTCGATTCTCAATATTACAGTATATAGTTTTCATCTGAGTTGTTGATTTTATTTTGTTTTTTCTTGGGGCAATAGGGGTATGATTGTTTGCTGTCACATACAGCCAATCATTGAAACTGCACTGGCTGCATGGTAATGTCTGTCATTGCTTCGCACTTTGATTTCTTTTTAATATATTTCTTTTTGATAATTAGGTTACTATTTCCAGTAGTGCTTGGTTATTTAGTTTATTTCGTGTTAATGATATTGGTTTTCTTCTTCTGTTTTGATAATTTTAGTTCTCTTATGAGGTAATAACTTATTTAATTTTTAGAGATTTGTTTTGGGAATTCCGGGGAATCAATTAAAAATATATATAGCATAAAGAAAAATTTTTTGGCCAAATGACTGTGATTCTGATATTTAAACCAAAAACATGATATTTACACCATTCATTTTAGCGTTTGCCATGGTAACGATTTACGGAAAATTCTGATTTTCAAAATTTTATTGTAGTTTTTAATATCATGTATTTAGTAACAAATACAAAACCAAAGTGTAAATTTGCTTTAATAAAGGACGATTAAAAAATCTAATGATGAAAACTAAATTAATATGATCACTTAATGAACACAAAATTAGAATTAGAAAATTACATTTATATTTGTTTAAAGTCAATCAGGTTTACATTAAACTACTACAGAAACATCTGTTTATTGTTCTCATATTAAATTTGCTTTCAGTAAATGAGTAAATACAATTATATGTTTTGATAATTTTGGTTTCTATTTTATCAAAATCTTAGTGGACAACAGTTGCAAATAGAACATAAATATTTTCCTAAAAATGACACATTAATTCTCTTAATGCTATTAATAGTTTAAACATCATTGAAAATTAATTTCCTAGGAAATTAAAGTGCATGTTGAAACCGAGACGAGTGTTTTAACAAAAATTGATAACTACATTCTTCGAAAACAGTTTTTTATTTTAAAAAACATAGAAAAAACTTTTCATTTAAACATAACTCGACTCATTTGGAATCATTTACCCTATAAGTTGAATTGTGTTTATATTGAAAAGAAGCATACACGGCATTAAAATTGGCAATCGGTAACTTTAAACTAATTTTTTACTTGAAAGCCTGCTTCTTACTCATTAGTTCAATATGTTCAATTTCTAATCCTTTCTGGTTAAAAGTCTCTTACCGTCAGGCTAACCATGTGATGTTTTTTCTCCATGTTTCCGTGAAAAAGTTCTTCATGAAAGCAAATTTGCCTTTCGATTGTTGCGCGATCCAGAAGTTCCTTCATTTTTTGGAGGTTCAAAATTATTAGAATCGTAGCAATTCTGACAGATGTGATTTCTATATTCTCTTCATATATGATTTCTCTAGGTGAGAAATCATATATGAAGATTTCTCACCTAGAATCAAAAAGTCTAAAACATTGCACTAAAGTAGATCTCATTGCACGTCAATTACTCTCATAATAGTCATCGGGTGCTTAAAAATGGTAATTAACACATTTTCAATAGACCGTTATTTTATTAAACTTATCCTGCGTTTAACAAGCACGCGTTAACAAATGCTACTGAAAATGTAAACCAATGAAATGAAAAATAATCTCTTATAATGGCTATTATTGGCAGATGTCTCTTTTTCATAGCAAAGTTTAAAATTAAAGTTTCTGTTTTCGAAACTTTCATTTTAAATTTACTATATCAGAAACTTTTCTTAACAATAAAAACATACGTTTTTTTTTTTTTTTTTTACATAGATGCGAAATAAATTTCGTTTAAACTTGAAAAACATTTGTTCGGTAAGAAATAATAACATTTTTATATTGTTTTGCATAAATGCTATAATACATGTGACTGGGCAATAAATCCAAATTTTACCTGATACCAGGAACCAGTCAGGTAACAAAATATTGGCCTGTACACTGAACCGGCGAAAAAATGTTCAATTTTAAACGGGTTCCCGGCAAAATTTTTGAACCCGCTATATCTCTAATTCAGTTACATTGACGCAATTAGTAAAAATCAAAAAATTTAAACTATCATATTTTTGTTACAAGTGAAAAGGACTATTTCTACACGACAGATGATAATTGTTGAGATCAACTTTAAAATAAAAATTATTTTTCCTGTTATCAAAAAAGTATTAACAAACAGTAACTGATTATACTTTTACTTGAAATTCATTGATACTTTGTATAAGAAAATATTTAATTTCAAGTATCTAATCAGCGACTTTCTATGTAGCAACCGCTAGAAAAAAGCCAGCGAAAGCAACAGATTAACCACTGAAACAAGACACACACACATATAAAGAATAACATATAAAGACACATATAAAGAATAACTTTTATCTTAGGATAATTATTCTTTATTCAGAAATATCGCATTAATTTATACCAATAGATGTGTCTTGATAACGACTATTGGTTTCTCTTTATATTATTTTATTCTATTTTATTATTTGTATATATATATATATATATATATTTGACGAGTGGACAGGTGTTGGCTCTAACTCAGCTTGTATGCAACAAGTCACAGAGTCAAAGAACTTATAATTTTATGAGTATTTTTCTTGATAAACCTATTATTTACCTGAATCATAATCTTATTACAAAAAAAACTTACTATTTTCAGAGAAATAAACGTCTTTATCTTAACACCAGCAAGTCAACTTCTTTAAATAAGTATTGTGCTGATAAACTGATAAATTGTTACTTTTATATATATGTATAGTGCGTCAAAAAAATGGGCCTTCCAAAGTAACCTTTGACCTAACTATCGGATCTTCACGTTCCGGGACTCAAATTTAATGGTTCGACCAACTTAAGATACGATGACTCAATTAATATTTAAAACCTATTTTTAAACATTATTTCCTCTGCTAAATATTATAACCATATTAATTTTGTTTATTGAAAAAATAACTTTTATTAAAAAATATTTACATTAGAGTAACTTAACGATATAACACTTTTTAGAAGAATTAAATGTTCTTATAATCAAAATAATGACTAAAAAATGTTTTGAACAAGCTTAAAAATGTTTTGAAATTGCAATTATTGTAACTGTTTGTAGTTTTTGAGTTTTCAAGGTTTTTTTTAAAAATTTAAGGTTTTTTTCTAGATTAATTTGTGCTATGAAAGTTTCAGAGTGGTTTCATTTGTTATAACAAAAATTAAGTTAGAAAAAAAGTGATTTTTTTTAATGAAGCAAAATTAATAGTTCTCTAAATACTTTTATCAATAAAATAATCATCCATAAAAATCTTAAGAAAAAGAATTTGCATAAGAGCACTTTTTCAAACAAAACTAGGGCAAACAATATTTTTTGCAAAAGTTTAAAACAATAAATTACAGAAATTACAGTTTTGTAAAATGTTTAGCTGTGGTTTTCATTTTACAAAGTTTAAATATAGCCTCGATTAGATAATACTGCTAAAATGATAGATTATTTCAGGTGAATTTAAAAGTGCAATAGTTATCTAGAGAACATATAAAGATACGATATCGAAACAAAGTTGTCTACAAAAAGATTTTTATCTCTTAGAATCTGTATTTATTTGCTCTTGTTTATAAAATATTTAACTTTCGATTAAAAATGATTTACTTTATAACACCACTATATAAAAACCACTATATAAAAACTTTTTAAAGAATTGACTGGTCAAACATTGTGAATGAGGTCATAAAATATTTCCGAAAATTTCGGCGAAAATGAAATTTAAAAGTTTTGAACATTTCAATGAAATTATTTTAAATGTGAGACTTACGGTCCTAATGTCACTTGTGTTGTGTAGGTTTAACTGTTTTGTAATTTGTTCCATAAAATTATATCATAAAAAGGCTAGTTGCTTTTTTTTTAATTTATCAATAAGTTAATGGTTTTAATTAAAATTTTTATTAGTGAAATTATAATATTTTTAACTCCTAATTTTAGCTAGTATTCTATCAAATATTATGATTATGTTTTGTGAAGCTAATTTTGAGTAAATAATTAAACCAATTTTTAACATTCACTATCAAACAATACAATGAATATATGCATGTGCTACAAATTGTTCACATTTGTTTAAAAAATCTTATATTTTCTTTACAAAGCATTTTAAAAGATCTCTTGAAGATCTAAAAATAAAAAAAAAGGCTTCCATTGAATACTTAATGTAATACTAATGTAAACTCCAATAATTATAAATACCTCTGGAATATCATTGACGGAGGATGTTTGTCCATTTTGTTACTATTCTGGGATGTCTCCATATTCAGTTTACACTTTAATCATTATAGAAGGGCAGAAAATTCGTGATTTTTCACATGAACTATTTAAGGCGTTGATAAAATGTATTACCCAAGATCAACATCCTTATGAATTTCTAAACATTCAATTCGTCAATTAAATATCAAATGAAGAATAAATTTAGATCAGGACACATTAGAAAGATCACGAACAATCCCTTCTTTATGATAGAAATAACCCCTAGAAACTGAAGCGGTTAGATATTTAATATTTCATTCGCTTCAAAATAGGAACTCAAAAACAGGCTCCCATTTTCAAGACGTGTCAGACGTGAATCTGAAGAAGAAAAAGTGATTTGAAATATAAAACGAAAAATTGCCAACTAAAAATGGAAGGAAAAAAGAGGTGAAGACAAAAATTGGAAGAAAAAAAAAAAAAAACACAGAATCCGGGAAAGAAAAACAACGAAAAGGAGAACAAGAAAAATCAAAGTGGCAGAGAGGAGCGAATCATGGTAAAATGCATTTTCCGTGAACTTGGTGAGAAACTAATGTTGCTAACAAAGAAAATCAACATTCATATGTATAAAACAAGATTCCAGTTTGTTTAAATAATGACTGAGTTTTTCATTTTCCTTTAGCTAATAGTAAATAGAATTAAAGTAAATACTTACCACACATTATTTTAAATTTTCTTAATTCTTTACACTGTATCAACACTGTGAATTGAGGTAAAAAAGTTTAATTTTACAGTAAATTTTACAGTTTAATTTTGCAGTTAATTTTACGGATGCTGCACACTGGGTGCTTGTGCTTGTGCTTTTTTTACCGTAGTTCGATCTGGAATTTTTCACAGTGTTAAGGACATTTTAAGGATTTTGATAATTACGCGACATTTGTCATAAATTCATAGTAGCGCAAAAGTTTTTCAGCCTTAATGAGTTTTATCAGTCAAGCTATTAATCATGCTTATTGATAAAAAATGCATTAATGATTGATTAATTAATGATTGATTTGTTTATTTTCATTTAGCTAATTAGTTAATAGAATAAAAGCTATATCACAATAGTACTTATATCACATTATTTTATATTTTCTTAATTTTTTAGCCATTTGTATAGCATCTACACTGTAAATTGAGGCAAAAAGTACTGTCGCATAGGTTGCCAGTATCTTTTAGTGTAAAATCCAATTTTACCGTAAAATTTCAGGGAACAAAAAATCTGATATAGCGTAATTTTTACAGAATTAGAGTATTAAAATAAATATTACTGAAAAAATTACGGGATAAAGTCTTGTGCAATATATTTTGATGGTAAAAATTAATTTTACAGTAAAATGAATTTTACACATTCTGCACTCAGGGTGCGAGTGTTTTTTACCGTAATTTGATCTGGAATTTTTTACAGTGTATAAATTTTAAGGATTTTAATAATTTTTCATATAAAACAAATGTTTCAGAGAATTTAAACAAATTTTCAACAGATAACGCTACGTTTGTCATAAATGCATTGTACTCTAAAATTTTCAGCCTTAATGAGTTTTGCCAGTCAAGCTATTAATCATGCTCATTGATAAAAATGCATTTTTAGGAACATTTGATGAGCATTTTACTTGAATATTAATAGATTAAAGTATATCATAATTAGTGAGCTTCAAAACCAAAATCATTGATCATAAAAATACAACCTTTTTGCTTGATGTGCTTGTAAACCAGTATTAAGAGGCTTAAACAAATTAAAAGAATCGTTATATTAAAATAAATGATTGGTGATATTTTTAGGATCATATGCTGCAGTTGTACTTGATGGCGGACAAACTTCAACTTTGCATTTTACTCAGGAAGCAGATTTTTCTAAGCATACATGTTTTCAAATAGAATACAGAAAAGGACCTCACGTAGCTGGACAAAGATCTAGTAATCAATTAAGTGCAGTTTTTAGAAGTGCAATAGCACAAGGATATTATTATTTGAATATTACTTCAGATGCAAAGGACTGGACTTCAATAGAAATGCCAATATCGTGGTGGGGTGGACCAAGTTTAGTAAGTTCATTTGTTCATATTATTACAAAAGTTATTATTTTTCTGTTAACTTACATTGAAATGTTATACTTAAACTAAATTCTATTGAAATGCTTATGATTGAAAATCCATAATTCCTTTCACATATTCTATTATAGACTAAATTCATGAACCAAAATTCATAGATATTTGCTATTGAAAAATTTACAAGGGGAAAATTGCTTGCTACAAATGTGATATGTATGGTGCTTCATAATCAGCGCCTTGAATATATATTTATAGAATCTTTAGCCAAGTATAGAATCCTTGTTTAAATAAAAATGCCAAAACATTAGGGGTTGCAAGAAAATACTTATGAATACTTAGAAATAATATTGAAATCTGACGAATACATGTGAGGAAAGCAAGATGAAAACAAGTTTAGATGCTTGATGCAAGTTGGAGATGTTCGCATTTCAACTCCTTTGTACTTCGCCTGGGGATCAAAAAGGTTTCGATATTTTTAGATCTTCGCACTTTATTAGTGGTTCGACATATTTCAATAGAGTATTTGCTTATCGTCGTTAAAATAATGTGACCTTAATGAGTATGAGTATCGTGCCATTGTGTAATTAATTTCTGCAGAAGATTCTTAATTCTTATTTCACTTACTTTTTGCAGAGGATTCTTAAAATTTACCTCAAAGATGGTGGATACGGAACACCTTGAGCAGTGATAGCTCAGGGGACAGAGCGTATGCCTTCCAATAAGGAGAACCGGGTTCGAATCCCGGTGATAACTAGTCGATACGAATTCCACCCCCGGCTTGCACAGACCACAATGCTGACGTAAAATATCCTCAGTGGTAGATGGATCATGGGCTCGAGTCCATCGCCTTGCCGACAGCTAACCGTTGGAGGTCCTCGTGGTCCTTTTCACCATTTAACGCAAATGCGGGTTAGCTTCATCAAAAAGTTCTACACTAAGTCAAATTTTTCCCAATACTTGATCCAATAGTTTCGTTGTCTTCTGGATTGGGTTCAAAATTACAAGGCGACGGAGTTGAACATGAATAGTCGTCAACCCAAACAATTGGGTCGGCTGTTCAACGACGGTTATAAAATAAAATAAAATACGGAACACCTTGTAAGTGGGCTGTTTAGGGAAAGTTACTAAAGAAAATGAAATCCTTAACTAAAATAGCAAAAATGTTTCAAAGACAAAATTGCTTTTTTTATTTCTTAGTTTTGAAAACACCTTTGATTGTATGATGTTATTTAATATTCTGCATTCAAAAACGCAACCCGTTACCAAAAAAATATTTTTTATATGCTTAAATAATGAAATTGCTGAAAAACAGCAAGTCGCATGTTATACAATTAAAAAGTCAAAATGAATTTTTTTTAATATGTTTCTATGCAATAGAATTTATGATAAAAAAATTAATTTACTTTTTAGATGTCCGTATCATTTGCAGTCCCGTATGGATATCCACCACAATTTTTAGATGTCCGGCAAATAACAGTCAGTGATGGGCAATGCAGTAAGAAGGCTTATTATGGATAGGAAAGGAAAAGTAAGATATTTTAATATTATTAAGAAAAATCATTGTCATTTATAAACGATTTTTTGTGATTATTTGTAATATATTTTATGCGATCTTTGGAATAATTTCCGTAGTTTCTTTGAGTAAATTGTTATAAAGATGATACACAAAAAATAAAGTAATAATCAACAAACTATGACATTTGTCATCATTATAACAAATTGTTTTAATGACTGTTATTCATGACTTTTGGATAATATGAAGAGGAGAATGATGAGAATGATGAGAAAAGTCTTCCCAGCGTTCGTAAAATATACTAAGTTTAATAATTTTCATACAGGTAGGAAAAATCTTGGCCTTTTTTTTTTTTTTTTTTTTTTTTGTTAAAAAAGTTGTGTTTAACAATAAATAAGCTGTTTGCTAGTTATAAAGTCAAAATAGTTTTTTTCTACAAGATAATATAGCTTAAAATTTTGCATCGAGGCACTCAAACTGTTAGTTTTTCTTGACAAAAGTGCTTTAAAAAATCAAAACTAATTGATTTAAAATTCATTGAAATAGCTTACCCATTATTTGACCTTTTAAATTGAGATGATTTTCTAGAGAAAATATAAAAAAGGAATATAAAGTGGGCTAATTTATAAAAAAATGTACAAGTAACCACCCACTAGTATACGACTCTGACAAAGAAAATTATATTGAATAGTATAGAATCATCTGTATAATAATCAACTGCCATTTATTCTTAGTAATAAAATGTTTTCAGCTTTTTAAAGTAAATGATTACATGAGTATTAAAGATTTGTTAAAAAATATAACGTATTTTTTATATATGTGTTATTTATACATTACTACCTCGTTTGAAGGTGAGAACCTAAAAAATGACGTTATAAACATGTGTAGTTCAACTCATATTATTTAACTCTTGTTATTTAACTGAGAAAGAGCGCTATTGAATTCTGTTGAGTTAAAAAAAACACCAAAAATCAAATTTTATAGCCTATCTTCTCCGTGTTTCATCTAGCAATCTAAAAGTGATATCTTCGTTTTATACCCCTATTTTGCATGATTTTTATTTGACAACAACAATATATTTAGGTTAGTCATTACGGAACACCCTTCAACTAGGCATGAACAGAGTTTAGAAGTCAGAGTTTAAATTTGTGGTTTTCCAATGCTCTTACACTTTGAGAAAAAGTATAGTCAAAACTACAATAATAGAATAAAGTAACCATTTTTCTGGCACTATGGGAACACTAAAAAGCTCTGTAGTTTTTACCGAAGCGATTTTCGTTAAATTAACAATCAAATATGGTTTTATAGTATGTGGGGGATATTTGGTAATTTTATCATGATACCTTAGTGCATGGCATAAAAACTATCTATTCAGTTATGTACTTTTTACTAAATTTATGATAATCAGAATTATATTTTTGAAAACTAGAACTCCCGACCACATAAATGGAAAAATCTCCAAATGAACTGTTTAAGTATTGTATATTTTGGTGTAATTGATGAGAGATAACATTACCATACAGTAAGGTAATTTTTTCCTCCGTGTAAAATTAGTATGGGTAGCCCTACCAATTAGACCTAGAAATAAAAGCTCGAATTTACACCCCACACAAAAATTCAAAACTTTTTTAGGGGAAGCTAGGCAGTTTATGATAAACAACTATTATTTTTTATAAATGCTTTTTCTTGTTTTGGTTATCGCATAGTTCAATATTTCTGTAAAATTCATTATTGTAGATGAATAACATGCGATAAGTAGCAAATCTTTAATGTTAAGAATAGATACGTGAATTAACCTTCGATCTATTAAATATTCAGGTCAGCCATGATTCACTTTAAAAATAATCGAATTTAATATCACATCAGTAACTATTAGAGCTTATTTTGGAGCTTTTTTGGGCCATTTATAGCTCTTTGGTCATATGAATGAATCATATGCTATTTTTAAAACTGTTGCGGCTCAAGCGTTTTCTATGAATATTGTAAGTAGAAGAAAAGCTACAATTTCTAACAATTTAATCCTAAAATTATGCAAAAATTAAGAATTGTTTTTGTGGTCACTTCTTTGCAGATAACATTTATATCAGCACTTTTTATGCTAAAAATGACGTGAAGAAAGCCAACAATTCGTTCTATTATTTGAAACGTAGACGAAAATTGACGCGTGCAAAATTGTTAATTAGATAGAACTCAATCTACTAAGATTTCAGCAAAATATTTTTCAAAATACCGATATAAAAGTTTAATGTTGAACCAAAAATGTAAAATGACAAAAAGGAAACTTTTCTATTTGAAATTCTAAAGCTTCTTCAAACTTCAATTTTTATTTTTTCTCATTCGAATAAAAATTTTTATTCCATTTTCAAATTTAAATTTATTTTTTTTCATGTCATGTTACAGGTTTCTTTCCATGCCACGTGTACAACAACAGTAATTTCAATATTGGAAAATTGCTTAATTATTTATTCGTGAGTATTAATTATTCGTTACAAAAGTTAATGTAACCCAACGTTAATTATTTGTTTAACGAATTTTCGTAGTAAGAAGGAAATCAGAAAAATTAATTTTTACGTATTGGTCTCAAAATACAAAAATCAAATATCCTCCAAAAAAATGAATTATGGATAGCTTTTTTGAATAATTTTAACAAAATGTTACCAAGAATATTCATTTTCAATAATTGCGATTTCTGGCGTTTCATAATATGTCATTTCTCAATATATTATTTTTTTAAGTGTCAAAATAAACCTACTGGAGGGGTAAAATCCCCCATTTAAAAAAAGAAATTATTTTTTCATTCCCAGCGTTCTCGAAATCATTACAGTCGAGCATCGTTAACGCGAAATCGGAGGGACTATCATAATTATTTTATGTTAACCGAATTTCGTCTTATCCGATACATCATGAAAGCAATTTATTACGTACTATTAATACATGTTATGTACTACATTAATGTATGCAAACAATAATATTATGAACCAAACAAATTAAACTAAACGTAAAAGTTTGAACTACTTTATTTATTTGCTCATCTGCTACTTCTAACAAAGGAAGAAAATAGAAATAACATTCCTTAAAATGAATAATTGGGATTTTATTCACATGCTTATTATCTGTATAGTGTGCAGTTTTCTTTCATCTTAGGTAATATTAAGCTTGAATTTCATGTTAAACACGTAAAATACAACAATAATAGATTTCTGATACACGGGATCAAATATGTGTTACGTGTTAAACGGTTTCACGTTAGTTAGGATCAACCGTATAACTCAGTCTGAGCTCTTTTAAAAATACTTGCTCATAACCCAAAAGCCTAAAATTAGAAGAACATGGAAGCTAGAAATATTCATTATCCTGGCTATCATTTTTCAGGTGCAGGTCCGTTCTATAAATTATATTAATTAAGGCTATTAAACGAAAATTTTAAAAAAACTATTCTCAATATTTTCTGAAAATTACCTAACTATTGCTCTTCTGATAGAATTTTTACGTATAAAATTTAATGGTTGAATGGTTTTATCTGTAATATGTTCTAGGCTAACTAGAAATTAAAATACAAACAAAAAACATACTCTCTCTGAATGAATAACTATAAATATTAGGTTGTAGTTGTAGTTCATTTACGTCGCACTAGAGCTGCACAATGGGCTATTGGCGACGGTCTGGGAAACATCCATGAGGATGATCCGAAGACATGCCATCACAATTTTGATCCTCTGCAGAGGGGATGGCACCCCTGCTTCGGTAGCCCAACGACCTGCACGCGAAGTCGAGCATTTTACGGTAGCACAGTTTAACGAGGACCAATACCGCACACCCTCGATCTCTACGCAGACTGATCCAAGTGGTGACCCATCCGCACACTTACCGCAGTCAGTGATGCTTGACTTCGATGATCTGCTGGGAACCGTGTCTTAACAATCAGTCCACTGCGGGACCTATAAATATTAGGAGTGAAGCCTAAAAAGAGTCACCTAAAACCTTCTTTTAGTATCACTGTTTCATTCGCTAATAATTACAGATTTTTTCTTGTTTAAGGGGTTGAAAGTTATATATATATATATATATATGCTAAAAAATTCAGAAAAAATGGAGGGGGGGAAAAATTCTATATACTTGCAGCTTATGCGCAGTTTATATTACTTATTGATTTATTCTCTTCATTTTTCTCTTTTTTCTCTTTGTTTTTTTGTGCTATATATATATATATATATATATATATATTTGACCACATCCCATTCCTTGGCACACTTCATTCCGTATTACATAAACATATTTTTGCAATTCAGAAAAAAAATATTCCAAATCTTGTTTTAAACTTTTCTACAGAGTCATAGACTCAAAATGTTTATTTACATTTTTAAGTCAATTATGTAAATTAAATAAAGCTTTAAATTGACTTTTTCAAGCAAAATTAAGAAATAAAAAATTCTCTACTACTAATTATTTCGGATTGTGGGGAGTGAGTAGTTATCGACCATGTCAACTGTCATCTATGTAAAGGTACCCCTCCATAGAATCGAGTTAACATGTCTTATATACTAGTGAATTGGAATTATATTTTTGTAGTGGTAGATGAAATTACAGTACTCCCCCACCAGAACTATAGCTGTGATAGAATTCGATTAACGGATACCACTAGTTGGCTCATTGCTGCTTTGTGAGAAGCCGGGAGAGCTGTATTAAGATCACCGTACTTTTGCTGAACGTGAGAGCAGTATTAAGTTCACGGTCTTGGTTGCTCCTGCGTTGCCATTAACAGTCGAGTCCATGCAGGCCGACGTTGTGTGTGATCTAGACTGAGTAGCAACAGTGAGAGGAGGGGATAATGTGGCAGTCACAAGTAGCATGTCAACTGTTTTATTGTGGACAATCAATCGAAGTAGGAGTGCTCAGATCGAAGTGGGCGTTTCTGTCAAGATAGGCGTGTTCATATCAAAGTTGGAGTTTCTGTCAAGGTAAGCACGTTCATATCACGTCCGAAGGTCACCAATGTTGTTGTTATCGACAGTGTCAACCTTCATCGAGGAAAAGTTACCCCACCATCGAATCGAATTAACATGTCTTATATACTAGTGACTTGGAATTATATTTTTGCAGTGGTAGACCGTATTGTTATGAATATACAGGGCAAAAAGTAATGTGCATAATGTTTGTAAACAATACTACTCTCTATAGGTATTAATTAGGCTTGTTGAAAAAAAAATTTCTTTTTTAAGTATTATCTCGAATATTTTAAATTTAAAAAAAAATAGATAGTGTCAAGTTTTCTGTTAATTATTCATGTAACAAACATGAAATAGTTAAGTCTCGCGACTTTACAATGACACTTAAAGAAAGCATTCATTCCTCTCTTCCGATCATTTACGTTGTACAACGAATAAATTTTGATTTAATGATCGGATCTTCAGATTCAATCTTAGTGGTTCGAGGGTTAAATAGACTAATTAATTAGTGCAGATGATATTTTAAATTACGAAATTAGACACAATAATGTACTTTTTCAGAATAAACATACTTTTTTCTGACGGATTCGGATTTCAGACCCCCAAAATATAGGGAGTAGCCGCAAATCTGGGAAATATGGTTCTCTAAGTTTGATCAGGCCACCAATCCGATGTTTTGGACTGCTTAATATTAAGTTTACTTTTTGCGTATTTCACCATATCTCGAGAAATTTTTAAGCGAATTTTAAAAAATTGCACACAAATATAAAAATTATTTGTCCAAAGATAATCCCATTCAAAAAATAGGTTTTAATAATTTTTTATTATTTTATTTAATAATCGAAAAAATTTTGTCTTATAAGGTAAACATTTTTTACGCCATTTTAAAGTATGTAATTTTATATGGTAAAATACCAACATTTGAGCAAAATCAGTCGAATCGTTTTTGAGGAACCGAATTTTAAATATACAACTTTTTCAAAATTCAATTTCTCAGGAACTATTCAACCTATTTTGTTCAAATCTCGTATTTTGCCTTGTATAATAACATACTTTAAAATGCTGTAAAATATTGCTTACGTTTCATATTAAAATTAGAATTATTCGTATTTAAATAAAATTATAAAAAAAATAATATATATATACTAAAACTTAATTTTTGCATGGAATTATCTTTGGATAAACAAATTTTATAATTGAGTGCAAAAGTTTTTAAATTCGCTTAAAAACTTTTCGAGTTATTTTGAAACATTATGTGTTCCAAACCTTGGATAACTCTTCCGACCAAACTATGGGACCATATTTTCCAGATTACGACTACACCTCTGGAGTTTGGAACTTAATGTTAATTCTACTTTTAGCGTATTTCGCTAACTTGAGAACTGAAGCGAATTGAAAAATTTTCACACACAATTATAAAATTCGTTTATCAAAATATAATTCCATGCAAAAAAAGGACTTTTAGTAAATATTATTTTTCATTATTTTATTTAAAAATGGTTGAAAAAATTTTAAATTATAAGGTATACAATTTTTTGCATCATTTTAAAGAATCACATTTTATGTAGCAAAACGCAAAATTTGAGCGAAATCGATTGAATAGTTCCTGAGAAATTGAATTTCATAAAAGTCAGGTACTAAAATTTAATTTTTCAGGGACTATTCGACTGATTTGTCTCATCGATCGGATAAAATTACATTGTTTAAAATGATGCAAAAAATTGCATAACTTACAATTAAGAAAACTTTTTGACAATTTTTGAATAAAATAATAAAAAATAATAAGTATTTACTGAAAGTTTTTTTTAATGGAATTATCTTTGAATAAACGAATTTAATAATTGTGTGTAAAAAATTTTCAATTTGCTTAAAAAGTTATTGAGATATAGCGAAATACGCTAAAAGTAAAATTAATACTAAGGGGACCAAACTTGGAGCACTTTTTTGACCAAATTATTGCGACCATATATCCCAGATTGTGGGTATCCCCTATATTTTGGGGGTCAGAAATATGATTCTGTCAAAGGGTATGTTTATAGCTTCTGATTTGGAATATTTAAGGGTTTTTCATTTTCACTTTTATTAACTGTAACTGTTTACTGTTACGTTGATTATTTATAGTTTGCTGTGGAGGCGTTTCATTGTAGTGAATTTCTATTTTTGTAAATTTAAATGTGATTCTTTTGCAAATTTAATGTGATTTTTAATGTGGTAATTATTTTTATTCTCTTTTTTTTTTTTTTTTTTTTTTTTTTTTTTTGCTTGTATTATCATTAGGGGCCTCGGGGCACTGTTAGTTTTGGCTTCAGTCACTAACAACAGAAAGGCTCCTGTGTGTTTACAGACAGTGTGTCCCCTGATGAAGTGCTGTTCTGTAAACACACAATTACATTTTATTTTTTAGATATTAAATTATTTTTAAGTTATTTTAAATTATTTTCAAGTTATTTTGCATTGTTACTAAAGGGTATGTTTATTCAGAGAAACAATGTTTTTGTGTCTGATTTCGTGACTTAAAATATCGTCTGCACTAAATAATTAGCATATTTAAAGTCACCCCATGGAACCATTAAGACTGAGTTGTTGAACGTGAAGATCCGATCATTAGATCAAAAGTTCAGAGTGGTCTGTTTTTTTTTTTTTTTTTTTTTTTGATGGACTGTACACTGGTTATCATGAATTAAGAAAAATTTATAAAAGTAACCATAGCTTTCTCAGAAATAAGCCAATCTTAATGAAATTCTATTATGCGTCAAATAAGTGTTGCTAAGTAAAATTGCAACATGTACATTAGTGGAGCTGCAATGGAATGGCGTCATCTGAAAAGATCATAAATTTGCATGTTTGATCGCAGGCCTGCGAGTTTCGCTGTGTTTCTGAAGCTAGAAATTTAAGATAGCTAATTTATAATAACGACCTACAGGCATCATTGGTACGAAGAACTGCGATGAAGATCTATCGGAAGACTGGAGGCAGGACAAAGACCGATAGAAGTGGTCAGATAACAAAATATGAGTCCATCAGTGGTTCATATACCTTGTCAGCAATTTCTAACCATACGTTTGGTGTCCAGAAAGTTCAGCCAAGGTCGGCCAAATGCTACGACGATCGCCGATGACCGATATTTATCGTTATGTGCTAGAAGGAAAAAAGTCACATCTCCGCGTCAGCTCGGATCCTCTCTAAGTGCAGCCACTGAAAGATTGTTGTCAACGTCTACTGTTCATAAAAGGTTTAAAGAATGTGGTTTGTTCGCTGGCCGATCAGCCATTCGAGTACCACTCCATGCCACAGATTGGAACGTTTGAGGTGAGCTGACCAATAGGCGGCTGACCAATGGAAGGCTGTTTTCTTCCCAAATGAGTCCAGGTTAAGCCTACAAAGCGATAGTAGGCGATGTTTGATTTGAAGAGAATCGGGAAACCGATTCCATTCATTAAACATCCGTGAAAGAGATGCATGCCAAGTCTTCAGTGTCTGTGTGTGGGGTGATATCTGTTTGGGTGGATGCACAGACCTGTACGTCTTTCCCGGTAGAATCGTGAATACTTACGTGTACAGAGATGAAATTCTTGATGTTTATGTGCACTTTTATGCTAGTGCAATAAGGGATAATTTCGTGCTACAGGACGATAACGGAACGCCAAACAGGGTTCAGGTCACGGATAATTATTTTCTGCTGCGAGGAATTCAATGTTTGAAGTTGATAGCTGGATCACCGAACTTGAATCTTATCGAACGTGTTTAAGAAGCTATAGGAAGACGTATAACTGCTCTAAATTCTTCTCTACAAACCCTTGCACCGCGTGCAACTGCTTTACAAGAACAATGACTCGGACTTCCAACGGATCTAGTAGAGCTCACAATAGAAAAAATCACACATCGCTGTATGTGCTGTATTGCTGCTAGAGATGATCATAATCCATAGTAAAGGTACTTTTTCTATTGCAAACTGATGCATCTAATTTATTCATTTCATGCATATGCTAATTTCAGAAACACCATAATTGTCTGTTTAATGTTTTTTATGTTATTTTATACATCATTATGTGTACTATAATGTTTTCCAGTTTCATTAAATTATATACGTAACTTTTAGAGTTATGGTCATTTTTGATTTTTCTGATAGCCAGTTTACAACGCCTCATTTCTATTGTTCGCATGAAAACTATAAACGTCTTAAAAGCAAACACAGTTCAAAGCTCTAAAGAATTATGTCATACGTGCATTTGTATGAATCATAGCTATTTTCATTTCTATTGTTTACATGAAAACTATAAAAGTCTTAAAAGCTAACACAATTTAAAGCTCTAAAGAATTGTGCATTGTGTGTATTTGTATGAATCATAGCGAACTCAAAATCAAAGTTTTTCCTTGAGTAGTCGTTTCATTTTTGTAGGCCTACAATCGTTTTTGCAGCTAATTATTATATTTTCCTTGTTGTGCAAATTAAGAATGAAGATAATATAAAATAAAACATAATTTAATTACTTAACCAAAAGAAATCATTTTAAAGCTTTGTTATTAGGTGAAAAAAGTAAAAAAGTACTATTTTTACCTGTACTTCAGAAAATTATTTTTTGTACACCATTTATTCACAAGCAAAAATCATGAGTATTATACCCCTTTTCAAGTTAAGAAAAGACCATTGCAATATAGGATTTAAGTAATCATCCGTGATGGCATATAGTTCCGTTTTATTTCGTTATCAAATTTTACATATATTCTTTCAAAAAAATATAAACGCTTTTAAAAATTAAACACATCAGACAGAATTCGCGCTACGTTTTACGATAAATATCATAGAATTATTAAAAAAAAAGTTTCGTTGTCTTACTGGAATCCTAGACATGGTGACAAGAACACTCATTCTTGAAACAACTTTCAGACATTTCAAGAGCATTGGATATGATTGTAGTTCACTCCGCTCTTAGAGCTGAAGCTACGATTTCCCTCCTCATGACATCACTGTGTCCACAGATCTCGGAGATGGCAAGCAAAGATATTATGATGACTTTGCATTTTCTCTTTGTAAAAATAAGTTTGACTTTTTCTGGTTATTAGCTTTCAAACTTTACGTAATTAACACATTATTTCCGTTCATAAACATAGTTCAAAAAAACTTTCTTGGCCATTACATTAAAAAAATACCATTTTACAAGATGGCGAAAATGACACTATAAATACTTTATTTTAAAAAGTTCAGTTTTAACTTTAATTATTAAGAAAAATGAAAGCATATATCGACGCTTTTTTATCTACATATTATTTTATAACAATAAGTTGAGTTAAATTTAGAATTCCTGATTTTAAAATATGCCGTTAATAGCAATTTGTTCATACTTAATCATTAGGAAACATCAACCTTAAACGCTAATTACTGAAACAAAATAATAATTTAGGTTCATAAAGACATTAGAAATTTTACAATTGTTTATAGATATTTAAGTTTAAGATGATATAATTTATAGATATTAAAATTTAAGAGAATATAATTTTAAAAAAAATCATAAATATTTAGAATAACTACATTAAAAATATGTTATGAAATTAAAAGAATTTCAACTATACACTATATATTTTATTTATACTTTTTACTTACGTTTTAATTTCCTTTGACTTTATCCATTTTTAATTTTTTTCACCTGCCTTTCTTTTTGAAGTAACGAGGCGGTTTCTATTTAGATAACGAATTTTTATAAAAGTTCTTAACGATAGAAAAAACGTATTGCTGTTTTATATTAACTGTGTCATTTAGGAATCCATTCTTTACATAGTTGTTCATTTACTTTAGGGAACACGCGGAAAGTTATATTTTTTCCTTTAGCGTTTCTATCAGAATTTTTGCAAGTTGCAATCGCGCAAACTGGCATTTCGTTAATAGTTTTAAATTTTTGTAAATTCACTGCAAAAACTGAGGAAAGTCATTATAAGAAATAACAAATGTCTTAGAATATGTCACAAAAAGAAATGCACCAGTATTAGTTAGAGCTAGTAAAGCCGAACGCTCTGTTCTTGAAGTAAAAGTGCGAGCTTTGCGCCAAAGTGACGTCACTAGAGAAATTCGGAGGATTGGCGCGGCGAGAGTTTCTTCAAAGGAGTGAACCAGCCCTTCTATTCTCTTTAGCCCTGGATTGTACCACTAAAAATCTTATGCTGACATGCTCTTAACAAATCAAATGCGAGAATTTTTACTTTTGTTTCGTTGTTGAAGAAACAATATTTATTATTCTTTTATCAGTTTCTTTAAATGCGAACAGAAAGACATAGATTTGCTACGATATTTGGATAACATTTTTATTAATTCTAATTACTTGTTAATTGATTATTGTTGCAAAAAAAAAGAGAAAAAAAGACAAAAAAGGCAGCCGTTTTAAGACTTGGTGATGTTGACATCCGTTCGCTCTGGGATCTTGGCATTTATTTGGTGTGCACTTAGATGCAAACAGGTTATTTCTTAACTTGAACAGAGTATAACAACTTCTGATCTAATATCTTTGATCTAATAACTTTTAATCAAAATATTCCGACATTGAAAAATGGTAAAATCTCTAAGGGTTAAAAAAAAAAAAAAAAAACTTTTCTTATATTTGAATAGTCATGAAAATATTTGTATGAATGAAAGCACTCAAAGAATTATAACATTTCGAGCAGTTTTCATTCTATGATGGTTTCAGTGACAATTTTCATCGCGCACAATTTATTAAGGTTTGTCGTGAGCACAATTCATTGTGGAAACAATTCGTCATGAGCACAAGCATAATTCATCGCAGGCGCGTCGTGACATTTCATTTCTTGCGGTTTCATTAAAATACATCTATTTACGTTGTCTATCTAATTTGTGACCTTTCAAAAATACTTAAGAGGAAAGGTTTTTGTTACTTAAGAGGGAGGATGTGAATAAGCAATGTTTGCGTAATTAAAATTGATTGTTATGGCTAGTTCTTAGCGTTCAGCTTAATAATTTCGTTGTTTCTAGCTGTTTCATTGAACTCTATCTATTTACGTTGTCTATCTAGTTTATGGCCGTTCAAAAAATACTTAAGAGGGAAGGTTTTTGTTACATAAAAGGGAAAATGTGTATAAGCAATGCTTGCGTAATTAAAATTGATTGTTATAGCTATTTCTTAGCGGTCAGCATTATAATTTCGTAAAAAGTAAGTTTCGAGCTTATAAAATATTTTTTAACTAGCATATATCTTGAATAAGGAAAATATTTCTTTTAGTCGTAACATAAGTGCCGCAAGAAATAAAATATTCTACCCCTTGTTTTTGAAAATAATCTATTGAACAAATCCGCGGTGGTTCAAGGGTATTCAGAATCAAGGGTCATTGGGTCGGCTGTTCAACAACGGTTACAAGAAAAATTATATTGATTGATAATAATAATTTAATTTTTAAGCTTAATTTCCCTCTAAAACTTATTTTTTGTGATTATTATTTATTTTTTTTTCTTCTCGTTTGTCTTTTATTTAATTTAGCGATAATTTTTGAATTCAAAAAAAGGAAAAAGTAACTAAATTTAGTTTCCAACCATATACTAAAATAATATACTTTTACAACAGATACTACGAGCTTTACATCGTGCAAACTGGGATATTTTGGGATATAATACCATTCAAAGTTTGACACAAAAAGTTTTTAACAAAATGAAAAACAGAATATTCTAAATATTTTTTAAAAGATCGGATTTTTTGACATTACGGTGCTATCTGAATGATTCAAGAGGCAAACTTGAAATTGAGCTAATTAAACGCGGCAAGCGATAGATAAATTATGAAATCGTATGAAAACATACAGTAAAAGCTCGTTGTAACGAATACGGAACAGTACATTGAATCAGCTATTTTAGTAAATTTTCTAGTCAACGTCAAAATCCTAACATTATAGATAAAAAGCTATACGTTTATAACGAGTTAAAAATTGCTAGTTTTCCACAGTTGCAACAGAATTGTTGTTAGGAAAATACGTTTTCTTATTGTTTAAGTGAGCAATACTGCAGTGAAAATATTTAAATGGAAGACATTTTCATTTATTTTTGGTATCACTACAGAAAAACAAACATCGTTTCCTTCTTACAATTTTAAATCCATTATTTAAATAAAGCATTGCGTTGCATTGCTTTACCACCACCAGAAAGTTTCTTTTCCCAACAAAAGAAAACTATTTTTTAAAAATGCGTGCCGTGCGCTGCAAAAGATTATTGAGCATATGCTCCCTTATTTTTTCTTTGCGGCCTTCTGGTTGGGGGGAGGGAATCCTTGGATCTTGGTGAGGTTGCTGCTCTGCGCGCGGTTCCCAGCCTACATCATCCAGGGTTTCCCCACTGGAGTTGATTTTGCCTCCCTTGCCTATTATTTCGACGAATTGCCATAGATCGTCACCGAGCCTACCTAAATGAGTCCCCCGTTTTCTTGCTAAGTTGTCACTTACGCTGAGTTGTCAGGTACGTGGAAGCCCAATGACGGGGGAGGGACGGGGTTAAGCTTCGATGCTCCCTTATTTTCTAAATTACAATTAAAATTAACATTCATTGCTATCCACGACGTCAAAAGTTTATTTAATTTTCTTCTTATTTACTTTATTTAATTGAATTTATTTTATTTTATTCTTACACAAATTTGTTATGATTTGGAAACTTTTCCAAGCATTTCTGTTCTAGAAAGTTCTTTATTTTATAAATTAAAGAGCTACGCAATTCAGTCTACAACCTGTAAACAAAAACAGTCTACTCTAGATAAGTATTTAATATTCTACTCTAGATAAGTATCTAGATAAAATTTGTTCATTATAAAAGAGGTTCGTTATAACGAACTACACTTTCTCTAGAAAAACATATCTGATTTTTGACTCAAATTATAAGAAGTAGCTACAAAACTGTATCCCAAATAATGTAACTAAGAAAGAACTTTGTGTTAATTTTACTTTTACAGTTTACTTGAGGCATTGGGACTTAATTAAATGAAACAAATCTTGAGGACGAATAGGTATATAAGTTTAATTTAGAAAAAGTACAAATTACATTGCCATTGTATGTTACATTGCTATTGCTATTATCATTAATCAAATTAGACAAAAGTACGAAATCTTAAAGAATTAAAAACACTTCCTTTGATATGTACTTAGTTACACATTTAACATTATTTAAACATGTAAATTTTTCGATGTAATATTTTTTATTTATTTAGATAAAGTAGGAATTGATTATATACGAAGTATAAGGGTTTCGTGCATAAGAGGTACTATCTTGTGTAAGAAGTAGCACTTAACAATAAGATGTAGCACTTGTACATGCATCTCACTATTGCTATACAGGAAAGTGAAGTATTGTTTCCTATGCATTTTTTTCCCGCCTTATCGAATGAAAATATTGCTTATAATTTCTAAGCTATTTTAAATTAGGAAATTATAAGCAATTTAAATTATTTAGCTAAGTACATGTGTGCATAAGTACATGTGAATAGAAGCACTTTTCATAGATAAAGCGCTTTTAACTTTTAAAACACTCAGCTTATTGACTCTCATATCAAGATAAGCTATGTAGCCTTCACACGAAAAAGGCATCTTGATCTAGGTAATGTATACTACCTGGACCATAAATTGGAACTCTCCTTGAGTTTCTCGGGTTTATTTTGACTCCAAACTAAATTGGGGTTATCATCTTGAATATTGTACCAACAGGTCCAGAAAGATTTTCTGGTCTTGCAGAAATGCTATTGGTAGAACCTGGGGATTATCCCCCCAAAAAGTTTACTGGATATACTCAATGATTATTAGTCCTACCATCACTTATGGTGATGGGTTCTACTTTTCCTACCTACCTACTTTTTCCTACCTACCTACTTACCTACCTACTACCTACCTACTTAAAGGGTCCTACCTACTTTTGGTGATGGGTTCGCCGCTCATCGTAAAATCAAGTGTATTTCATTTTTGTTATCTGTTTGTCTTTAATCAATTGTGTTTTTACTTATTTTGGAAGTGAACTGAATTAAGAGTTCTGACGTCATCATATTCTTAGAATTGTATAAATACCAGCACGCATATGGCAGCCAGCCCAATATCTCTCCCATCACCTGCTGTGGTGATGTTTCTTGTAATTCAACCCAACTTGTATATACTGTAAATATGTTCAATAAAATATTAGTATTAAAAAGGAGCTATCTTCGCTTGCTTCAATGGTGACCCGAACGTCTGACGATACAAGCAACTTTTAGTTTTCATCTTTCCTGTTTTTGCTTCTTGTATTAGTCATGGATTAATAGGAAACTGCAACTATGGCGGAATCGTCTGCAGTAAAAATTCCTATCTTCAATATCTCCGATCCACACCTGTGGTTCCATATGGTCGAAGCAACTTTCCAGCTTGCGACACCGAAGCCGATTACAGAGAGCAAAACAAAGTTTAACTACTGCCTCGCCCACCTTCCTCCCGAAGTAGCCGCAGTTGTAAGGGACGTCATTATAACTCCTGACGCAGACGATCCTTTCAAAAAGCTGAAAGAAGAAATTATTACACGCTGCGGAGAAACAAAGTCCCAGGAAATTCGACGTTTACTCTCTGGAGAGCAACTAGGAGATCGAAAGCCTAGCGAACTCTTGCGCACTATGCAGAGAAGAGCTGAATCTCACGAAATCTCAGATTCCCTACTTTTGGAATTATTTCTAAATCAGCTGCCGCAGCATGTTCAGTCAATATTGGCCGCAATCCCTTCGCTGAATGCAACAAGAGCTGCTGAAATTGCAGATAAAGTAATGGAAGTGTCAACTTCAAGTGAAGTTAGCGAAGTTTCTTCAAATCAACAATGCACCTTTGAGCTTTTAGAAGAAGTTAAAGCACTACGAAAAGAAGTAGCAGCATTGCGGACACGCAGTAGGTCTCGCAACCGGAACTATGCACAATTTCGTAATCACCAAAGCCAATCCTCATCTCCACATCGAAATTCCAAAATGTGTTTCTATCATCGAAAATTCAAATCGGAAGCTAGAAAGTGTGTCAAACCCTGCATCTACCAGAAAAACCAAGAAAGGCAAGAGTGAGTGCGACTAACATCTTGCCTCCAACAAATTGTCGCCTTTTTATTAGAGATAGACAATCTAACAAACAATTTCTAGTGGATACCGGAAGTGACTGTTCAATCATTCCAGCAAATAAGGAAGAAAAAACTCTTTCTCCGATACAGACCTTTAAAGCTGCGAACAATACCATTATAAAAGTATACGGTAAGAAATTATTAACTTTAGACTTCGGTCTTAGACGAAAGTTTAATTTTCCATTTTATATTTGTGATATAACTAATCATATTATAGGTGCAGATTTTTTATACTATTTTAATCTAAAACCTAATATTAGAAAACGTTGTCTAAATGATATTAATACTAATTTAAATTCTCATTGTATTTTTAAAACTGCTGACATTATTTCAATTAAAACTGTTCTTGGTGAAAATGATTATGAAAAATTGTTAAATGAATATCCTGAAATAACGAAACCTATTTGCTCTGACCAAATTATTAAGCATAATGTTGTACATCATATAGAAACTTTTGGTTCACCAGTTTTTGCTAAACCTCGGCGTCTAGCGCCCGATAGGTTAAGAATAGCAAAAATGGAATTTCAACATATGTTAGATTTAGGCCACATGCGCCCATCCAAAAGTAATTTTTCATCACCTTTACATTTAGTTCCCAAGAAAAATAGTTTGGACTGGCGTCCAGTAGGTGATTATCGAGCTTTAAACGCTCAAACTGTAAAAGATAAATATCCAATTCCTAATATTATGGATTTTACTAGTGAATTACATGGAACTAAAATATTTTCTCACATTGATTTAATTCGAGCTTTTCATCAAATACCTATAGCCAATGAAGATGTACATAAAACTGCAATAATAACTCCTTTCGGGTTGTTTGAAAGTACTCGTATGCAATTCGGTCTTTGCAATGCAGCCAGTATTTTCCAACGCTTTATTGACGAAGTAACTAGAGGCTTAGAAGGCGTTTACGCTTTTATAGATGATATTTTAATAGCTTCCGAATCTCCCGAAGAGCATATGACATATTTAAAATCACTTTTTGATAGACTGCAGTATTATGGTTTAACAATAAATCCCTCTAAATGCTTATTTGGACAGAATAGTTTACAATTTTTAGGTTTCAAAATTTCCGAAAAAGGTATTGAACCTTTAACTGATCGCGTTAATGCAATTCTAAATTTTCCAAAACCAAATACGATTACTCAATTTCGTAGATTTCTAGGATTATTTAATTTTTATAGACGTTTTATTCCTAATGCAGCTCATATTTTATCACCTTTAACCAAGTTTTTAGAAGGACAACGAAATATTAAGAAATGTAACAAATCATCAAAAAAATCTGATTTACCGTTAATTTGGACCGATACTTCAAACAAATCTTTTTCTGATGCAAAACTAGCAATAGCCGATGCAACTCTTTTAAAATATCCTAAGCCTGGTGCTAATTTAAGTCTGTGGACTGACGCGTCAGATTTTGCAATCGGCAGTTCTTTAATGCAATATCATAATAATGGGTGGGAACCAATTGCATTTTTCTCAACAAAATTAAATAAAAGTCAGCAAAATTGGTCAACATACGATCGCGAATTATTGGCAATATACGCGTCAATAAAAAAATTTCGTCACATGCTTGAAGGTAGAGGTTTTACTATTTTTACTGACCAAAAACCTCTAATTTATGCGTTTAAACAAAAACCTGAAAAATGTTCCCCGCGCCAATTCAGATACCTTGATTATATTTCTCAATTTTCAACAGATATTAAACACGTAAAAGGAAAATCTAATTCAATTGCTGATACTCTATCGCGAATAGAAATAAATGCAATTTCAAAACCTCCATTAATAGACTTTAAAAAACTAGAACAGGAACAAAATGAAGATTCTGAATTGAAAGAAATATTAAATTCCAATAATTCATCTTTAAAATTAGAAAAACATTACTTTTCTTTGGAAGATGTTAATTTAATATGTGATTTTTCAACTAAGTACCCTAGACCTTTTATTCCAAAATCATACAGGCAAATTATTTTTGATAATTTACATTATTTTTCTCATCCTGGAATATATTCAACTACAAATTTAATATCTAAACGATTTGTGTGGCCCAACATGAAAGTGGATATCAAAAATAAAGTTCGTTCTTGTGAGAAATGTCAGCGAGCTAAAGTTTTCCAACACACTAAAGCTCCTTTCAGCACATTTGCTCAACCCGACGCAAGATTTTCCCATATCCATCTGGATTTTATTGGCCCACTTCCTATTTCTGAAGGGAAGCAATACTGCCTTACAATAATAGATAGATTCACGAGATGACCAGAAGTTATCCCTACTACGGATATGACTGCCGAGACCACCGCAAAAGCACTTATTCACGGTTGGATCTCTAGATTTGGCACTCCCGTTACTATAACTACCGATCAAGGCCGAAATTTTGAATCAACTCTTTTTCGAAATCTCACTAATATCTTAGGCAGTAACCACATCCATTCTACTTCATATCACGCGCAAAGTAATGGAATGATAGAGCGCTTTCACAGACAACTTAAAAGTTCTATAATAGCACAGGAAAATAATAAATAGACTGAAATTTTACCAATTGTTTTATTAGGTATTCGCACAGCTTTAAAATCTGATATTAATGCAACTTGTGCACAACTTGTTTATGGTACTTCCTTACGTCTACCTTCGGATCTTTTAAACTCAAATTCTTTATCTCCACCGGTAACAGAAAATTATGTCACAAATTTAATGGCCTCAATGAGAAAATTAAGTCCTGTAGCAGCATCAGCACACAGTAAAAATAAGTTCTATATTAATCCTAATTTAAAATCTTGTTCTCATATATTTTTAAGAGTAGATAAAATTCGTCCTCCACTATCACCTGCATACACCGGACCACACCAGGTAATTGAACGTTCTGATAAAACCTTTGTTATTGATTTTCATGGTAAGAAAATAACTGTCTCCATAGATAGAATAAAACCAGCTTTTCAAATTTCTGAGAAATTAAAAACAAATACAATTCCAATGGTCGAAAAGCAATTATCTCCAAAAAAGGAAGAAAAACCAATTGTTACAAAATCTGGTCGCCGTGTGCATTTCCCAAAATATTTAGTTAAAGAGTATGTAATATAAAAGCATCTAAATATTTTGTATCTATTAATTGTATTCCAATTTCTAAGTTAGAAATTTTTTCCCAATTAAGACATATAGTTCAATTTACTACTTTGTATTTTATGATTGTTTTTAAACAATCATTATTGGTATCGTGACTTTGTCACTGGGGGGATACTGTGTGGTGATGGGTTCGCCGCTCATCGTAAAATCAAGTGTATTTCATTTTTGTTATCTGTTTGTCTTTAATCAATTGTGTTTTTACTTATTTTGGAAGTGAACTGAATTAAGAGTTCTGACGTCATCATATTCTTAGAATTGTATAAATACCAGCACGCATATGGCAGCCAGCCCAATATCTCTCCCATCACCTGCTGTGGTGATGTTTCTTGTAATTCAACCCAACTTGTATATACTGTAAATATGTTCAATAAAATATTAGTATTAAAAAGGAGCTATCTTCGCTTGCTTCAATTATTAGTCCTACCATCACTTATGGCGCAGTTGTCTGGTGGTCTAGGACTAGATTGAGCTCCGCAAGGTCTAATCTTAATAGACTACAGAGAATAGTCTGGGTAGCCCTGTCAGGCTGTCTTAGGACCACTCCTACAGCTGCTCTAGAGAGCTTACTTGGGCTTCTTCCATTGAACTTACGCATTCAAGTTGAAGCTCAGACAGGCATAAAGCGTCTTATGTACCTTGGCCTATGGAAAGAGTATTCCAAACACTTGTCATGGGGACATCTTGTTTCACAAGTTATGGATATACCCTTTTTATTATGCCTAGTGACTATATGTCACTAAGATATGCTTTTCACAAGCCTTTCAAGATCCATTTTCCTACCAGAGATGAATGGTTTAATTCTTCTCGGTGGCTTAAAGACAAATGTCTAGAATGGTACACTGATGGTTCAAAGATTGGTGCCAAATCAGGAGCAGGAATTTACTGCTCCAATGACGGTACCAAACTTCACTTTCCCCTGGGAAACTATGCCACTGTTTCTCAAGCTGAGGTCTATGCCATTATCCTGTGCTGCAGGATATGCTTAGGCAAGGGATATCAAAATACGACTATCCGTATCTGCTCAGACAGTCAGGCTGCTCTCCTATCACTGTCAATGTGTAAATTCTCCTCTCTGTCAGTGTGGGAATGCTTCTCAGTCCTCTGTGACCTATCCACTCATAACAGGGTATCCCTGCATTGGGTACCTGGACATATGGGTATCGGTGGAAATGAGATAGCTGACGAAGCGGCACGGACTGGCTCTAATGAAATTTTATGGGGTCATGAACTTACATTGGGAATTTCTCCCACCTCATTTAGGGCATCCATATTCAAGCTCTATGGCAAAATTGCCCATGAGCAATGGCGCGCTGCTGACGGTCAGAGACAAGCTAAGGAGCTAAATCGTGACTGTCCTAGTGTACGTCAGAAAGAGCTTTTAAAGCTTAATACAAACAGTTTAAGGAAGATCATCGGTCTTCTTACTGGACACTGCATCCTCAGAAGACACCTTTACATAATGGGAATAGAATCCTGTTCTCTTTGTCGAGGTTGTCATCTTGAAGAGGCGACATCACGACACATACTCTGTGATTGTGAGGTTTATTCTGCTTAAAGATTTGATCATTTAGGGCAGCATTGCGTCAATGCCTGGGAACTGCAAGATGTTCCTGTAAGGTGCTTGCTGAACTTTATTTCAGCTATAGGGCTTTCATGCTAATCATGATTTAGGATTTGGGAACAATAGACCTCTGGTCGATGTGCCCTGCTTGTTAGAGCTGCCCAACCTCTAAGTCTAAGTCTGACTCTCATATAGTCTGACCCGATTCAATGTGAAAACTGCATTGGAAAAAAATCGCTCACTTTTTAGATAACAATGTCAGATACGCAAATAGGTACAAATACTATATTTTTTTATTGTATATAAAGCCCGTATAACTTCTAAAATATTAGTCCGATCTTCTTGTAATTGGTTTCATGCAATTCAGCATAAAAACTCCTATAGCTGTTGGGAAGAAATTCAATTCTTCAGCTCAAATCCCTCCCATATCTCTCAAATAAGGAAGAAGAGTACAAAAGAAAATTAGGTAGTATCCAGATGTCATTTTTAGTTTTAATTTATCATTTAATTTTAAATTTTAAAAAAAATTCTTTCGGTGTTAATCATTTTCAAAAAAAAAAAAAAAAAAAAAAAAAAAAAAAAAAAAAAAACTTTTTATTGCTATAATTATCAAACTAAGATGTATTTCAATGAAACAGCCAGAAATTGGGCTCATGACGAATTTTCGCAATGACGAGTCGTACTTGCGACGATTTGTCGTTACGACTAATTGTGCCTGCGATGAGTTTTGTCCACGATGAATTGTGCCCAAGTCGGATTGTCCTAGGTCAAATTGTGCGTGACCACTACTTGTCACTGTGACGAATTGTGCACGACGAATTAACGCCGAATTTTAAACCTGGGAACTTTCAAATGTCGAATTTCCATTCACCGAAATTTTATACATAGTTAGAGTAATGACTCTGAAGCTTTTCGTGCCCTTTCACCAATGTTTTCGTACATAAAGATTTTAATACTTTATAATTTGGGACTTATTGGTTTGCGATAATATCTTTCAATTACTTGGAGAATATTCACTTTCAGAAAAATTGGTCCGTTATTGAAACATAATATTGGTACCTTTGACCTTAATTTGGTGAAAATTTGCTACATTCTTGATGTATTGTTGAATGATATTTCAGTTAAACTATAATATCGTGTAATTAAGTTTAAGAAATACAATAATATGATTAAACTATGCACCATATAGAGGTAACATTATGCAAGATCTCTTAATCATTGTCTTAAACGCTTAAATTATCAATAATATAACGCTTATTTTAATCATTAATTCAACCCTTTCTCTGTCGTCGTCGCATGCCAGGCGACGAAGAGAAAAATTGCATAATTGAAATTGAATTCGTCGCTACTTACGCGTCACTTTAAATGCCGTGATAATTTTTGTAATTCTGAATATTGCTGAGAAATGGAGTGGCTAGTCTCACTTTCTTCACAATTAAATTCTAGTCTTGAATTGAAATCAAAATCTTTTGGTACTCTCTAAAATTTTGCTTTCATTAGTTTTTTGATAAATGTGATTTTTACGCTCTCATGCCGAAAACTGATTGCAAAGCTATTTTAACGGTTAGATTGGAAAATTATTTTCCAAAATATATTTTACCTAATTTTAATAATTATTTTACGTAGATATTTATATTATTACCATCTTGAAGCAACAGAGTTAATAAATAAGTTATCACAGTGTATTATTTTAAGATAAAACTTGGATGCATTGCAGGGGAAACTGGAGATCAGTAGATCTCATAACATATTTCCCCACCAGTAGGTCAAGCAAAAGCTGCTTGCTGACAAAAATATTTTGCATTTCCGAATTTAGGATAGAACATATATTAATTTTCAGCAATGAAAAACATACTACTTTTTGGTTTGAAATTCGAAAAATATTACCAACAGAGAAGGGATTAAAATTACCCAACGAAACGCTGAACTCCCGTAACTGACCTGTCAGGATTTTCTCGCTTATATATTCATGCTTTGTATTTACTTTTCAGTGAATTGAAGACCGTAAAGATAACTGAAGATATAAATAAAAGATAAAATGAAAGTGAATGCCCTAATTATAAGAGGAGAACTTCGGAAATCTCCTCCCCCCTATGTCTGCTATTTAATATCTTATCTACTGGTTTCATCCGCTTCTCAACTTTTACTAAGTAACAACCTTGTCAGCTGTTCCAAATTCAGTTATCTCTCTATACATAACACTTAAAACCACTTCAGAGACAGGGCTTCTTTCTCTACAGGTTGATGATAATATTTCTTTTTTCTCCTTACTGCACAGTAATTCAATTGCATGTTATCAACTAAGTTTAAAACACGTGGAAGTCACTCATTGTATGAAGCTTTTTACCATGAATGTATATTTTATTACGAGAATTACCATAAACTTGCTTTTTATTTTTTAAAGAGTACCGTTAGAAAGCTTTAGCAGTTCATTTATTTATTGCATTCCTTTAACTCAAAGCCGTTTATAGAAAAATAAATTAAAACTTGGTGAAGAAATATACTCACGTGCACGCGCGTTTCAAGCTGTAACAATCTCTGTCCAGTGTCTGTTAGCACAAACTATACAAAAATAAATTTAAAATTGGTGTATAAATATTTCACTTCACACAACACTTCAAACTGTAACAATCTCTGTCCAGTGTCTGCTACTCAAATTATGCAAAATTAATTAAAAATTGAGATATAAGTATTTTCCCACACCACTTCAGGCTGTAACAGTCTCTGTATAGTGCACAAATTATATAAAAATAAATTAAAAGAAAAGTTTTTTTTACGACATTTTAGATCGTTTAAAATATTTAAAAATGTTCCGGAAGTATTTTCAACTCCAAACGCTGAATTAATCTGTATATTTTTGAAACATATAGATAGAGCGTGAAATATATTTTTAAAATATCCCAAAAACGCTGCACGTGATTTTATAACAACACTATGTAACGTTTTTTTAAATGCAAAGAAAGAAGAACCTAATATGGGTAAGAAAAAACACCAATCTGGGTTGAAGGATACTTAGGTATCCAATTTAGGTTCATACTAAATTGGCATGCCTGTTTTGGTTATAACTGTGTACCCATTTTGGGCATCTCAAAACCCATTCTGAATACCTCTGTGTAACCATTTAAGGAGTGTTTAATATTATCCAATTCGGATATCGTAACATCCAATCTGAATACCACTTAGTACCTATATTTAAGAACACTCAACAGCCACTTTAGATATGTTGACACCTATTTTGAACAATATTTTTCAGGACCCATTAATACTCAATTTGGGAGCCTTAAAAAACCCGATTTGGAGAAATTCCACATCAAATTTGGATACATTTAAATATCTTTCTAGGCACATTTCGTGTTTAACAATTTATTTTGAATGTTGATTAGCTTACAGCTTTATTTATTTATTGCTTTTATTAAAGCATTACAATTAAAGTTTGAAACTAAAATGTATGTATGTCCAAAAACTATTCATGTTATTAAAAAATTATGACACTTAGCTCAATTTCTATCCAATAATAAATAATTAATTAATTTTTTAGTGTTTTTCGAAACTTTCTCTATCATATTTAGACTGTCCGAGATCTTGAAATATTCCCATGTGTTAAAAAATTTTTGGAGATTTTATCTCCCACATTACATGGCAATATAATCGATAATTTATAACTTCATTCAAAATAAAATTTCAAAAGCAGTAAACACAAAATACAAGCAAAACCATCAACCTAATAGTAAAGAATTATTAGTTATTTTTATTAGAATTTGGGAGAAGGGGATACTCAAACTTTATAGAGTAGTTCATGCAGGCATGAGTGAAAAATAAATAAAAAGGTAGACATTTTTTTTTTTTTTTTTTTTTTTTTTTGAGGCTCATTTACGGACACAGATTTTGCTATAATAAAAATGATAAGCAAGAACAATGACATACATACAGGAACAAGGCATACAATGTATCATTTAATTTTTATTAAATTTTTAATTTTAATCGTTTAAGCAATCCAACAACTACACCACATTTTTGTCAAGTCTTAATAGAAAACGTTTCTCTCAGCAACGTACTGCTTCTTAACAAGAAAGAAGGAAATTCTATATTAAAATCCAGTAAGTATCCATGATCAAATATACACCTTTCACCTCTTTATTCGTTGTAAACAAGGAGAGGAAATAGACATAGCAGTAGAAACATACAATATCTTGAGTGCCAATGGTTCAATCTTGGTGACTCAGCCATCTGTAGCCACTGTCTCTGCAATGAAAGTATTTTCTATTAATAGTAAAAGACATTTTCTTATATTTTCTTACCACTTTCAGAATTTCTCAGGTTAGAATAACATTGTAGTAAAATATCAAGAATTTAAATGCCACTTGAAAACAAAAAAATGACGAGAAAATATCTGGGATTTACAATAAAATGGGCACAAATAAATTGTATCAAAAAGTGATTATTTGTATGCGGGATTAGAGTTTCGTGTGTCATAATAACATCATAGTTAAATGACTGGATCGTCAAAACCACGTGGAAAAGTATAGTAATAATTGTAACACAAAAAAAAAAAATATATTAATTAAAAAGTTCTTTAACGAAAACCACGCAACTCTATGATTATTCGCAAACACGAATTAAACGCTTCAAAAAGAAATTACTTAAACTAACGATTTAAAATTCTCATGTCATAATTAATGTATCGGAATTTTTAAAACCACTTTCGGAATGCATAGCAATAACTACCGAAATATTTATCGTAAAATATCTCCGATTTACTATTAAATCATCACAAATAAATTGTGATTATTAAAACTAACTATAACTTTGAGAATTTAAAACTCACGTGTTGTAAAAATACCGTAGTAAAAATACAGGATTTTCAAAATTGCATTAAAAAGCTTAGCAATAAGAATCGAAAAATAATTTAGATTTACGATAAAATCGGTGCAAGGAAAGAGCGCTAAGAATTATTATTTAAATGGGTGAGTCAAATTCGAAATTCATAATAATATCGTATTAAAAATATCAGTATTTTCAAACCCATGTAAAAATACATTGTAATAGCTTTCAAAAATGACTTGAGACTTACGATTGAAACGTCACTTGTATTTAAGATGTAATCGTTAAAAATAAAGCGAATCAAGAAGCAATCACTCAAATTTGAAACTCGCATATGGTAATATCGTATGAAAAATATTGCTCTTTTTAAAAAAAAAAAATCATGTGGAATACGTAACAACAACTGTACTGAAAGAGCGATTTAGATACAATAAACATTTACCAGAGAATCTGTTCTAATTGAGCTCGTCAAAAAGTGAGGACAAAAATGTCTGATTCAAAATTTTCGACATTTCTTTATTTTTGAAGGGGGAGAAAAAAAAAAAAAAAAAAGAAAGAAAGAAAAAGAAAAAAAAAGAAAAAAAAAACATGGGGTTTGCAAGTTTCCGAGGGTCGCAAGTTAAGTAACCCTAATCACAATAATTATTTATTGAAAATCAAAACTATGCTTGCCATTTTTCTTAAATGCTCCTCTCCTTTAATGCTTTGTTAATTTCGACAGTCTCCGTGTTTTTCTGTTCGATTAAATACTAATTTGATTTCTCATTAATACCCCTAACGTGTATACTTTTGTTTTACTTTACTTATAAGAAGGATTCAAAATATACATATAAAAAGCTGTCGTTGCAGAAAATCTCAAATATTTTATGAAAAATTTTCCGAATTTATATCATAATTATAGATATAATCCTTTTCTAGAATTTCACTATCCCCTTTATCGGTATATATAAACATGCTGATTACAGTTTAAATTCAATTCTAAACCGGGTTTCAATCCCAGCGATAGCTGGTCGATGCGAATCCGTCTCCGGTTAACAGTGCTGAGAACTCCAGAAAACAGTGCTGACGTGAAATATCCTCAGTGGCAGACGGATCGTGGGTTAGAGTCCCCTTTCCATCGGGCTAATCATGGGAGGTTTTCGTGGTCTTCCTCTCCATGTAACGCAAATGTGGGTTAGTTCCATAAAAAAAGTCCTCCTCGAAGGAGAATTTTTCCCTAATAGTTGGCCTAGGAATTACCTTGTCTTACGGATTGGGTTCAAAATTACAAATCTACGAAGTTGACCATTAGTTGTCGTAAACCTAAAATTGGGTTGGCTGCTCAACGCCGGTTATAAAATAAAATTAGAAAAATGATTTAGTCAGCTGTCAACACCGTTTTTAAAAATAAGTAACACATAAAATATAACATAAGAATAAAGAAATTCTTTCCTCGTGGAGGTCGTAAATCCAAAAAATTGGGTCAGTTGTTCAATGACTGTTATAAAATAAAATTATTAGTAAATTATTTATATTATTATCATATTTGTGTTATTTCATATTATAAATAAAAAATCTAATTTTATTTTACAAAATTTGAGCAAAATTGATTGAATAGTTTCTGAAGAATTGAATTTCATTAAAGACAGATACCTAAAATTTGATTTCTCAGGATTCGATTTTTCAGGGTCTCATCCAATCGATTTGGCTGAAATTTTGTATTTTGCCTTATAAAATTACATTTTTTAAAATGATGCGAAAAATTATATACAATTGAAAATTTTTTTGACCATTCTTAAATAAAATAATAAAAATTTATAAATAGTTACTAAAAGTTATTTTTTGAATAAATTATCCTTGGATAACCGAATTTTATAATTATGAGTAAAATTTTTCCAATTCACTTCGCATTAAGAGGTCCAAACTTAGAAGCTCTCTCCTGACCAAACTGCTGTAACCCTATTTCCCTGATTGCGGGTATGCCCTACATTTTGGGAGTCAAATATCCGCATTCGACGAAAATAACTTATTTTTATTCAAAATCACATTTCAAATTCACAAAATCACAATTCATATTCAATTTCACATTTTTACACAGCAATAGTTAAACGAAAATAGCATACAATTATACAGAACTGAGCAATTTTGTGGCAAAGTTCTGCTTTTGATAGAAAATATTGATTTTTTTAAAAAAAAAACTAGATTTTTTTTAAGAAAAAGGAGAGAGAAAAACCATCTTCAAAACAAAATAAAGAACTCTTTTTTTTCTATAAAAATGAGTGAAATTAAAATATTTAAAAAAATATTCTGGAATATTTTAGTCATGATCGAAAATTTTTCCTCTACAAATAACCAGTTTTGATTTCGTAGCAATATTTAATTTTATTAAATGTTACCAGCAAATGTGATCCTTTTTATAATCTTGCTATCTGCAAACTGTGTTGGAACGGCGTATTCACATAATTTTTTTAGAACCCACATAAAATTGTTTTTGAATAATATAACGTCTAGTTTTGCATAGTTCGATAAAATTTAGATTTTTATTTTAAAAAATGTGTTATTAGTTTTACCCTACAAAAAAGAACATTTTCAGAAAATATGACATCCTTACATTTATTCAAACCAGATTCCAAAACAAATCGCGCATTAAGTATTGTAAACATGGAGAAAAAAATTCTTCTAAAAATATCGTACTGTAAGGTAATGTGATCCTTCTGATAAATAAAAACCATAATTATGTTTAATAAAGCCAAAATATGCGTTATTTAAATAATTCATTTGGCAATTTTCCGTTCATATGGTAACAGTTTACCGTAAATTCTAGTTTTCAAAATTTTTGTTCATATTATCATACATTTAATATACAAAGCTGAAAATAACCGACAAAATAGTTTTTGTGCCATGCTGTAAAGTATTATGATTAAATTACCAAATTTTTATCACCTATTTTAAAACCATTCATTTTATCGAAATCATTACCTCAGCGCCTCAGTAGAAAATTACACTATTTTGATGCTCCCATTGTTGCAGAATGATTCAGTGATGAATTGGTGCATTAATTAATAGAAACCATATTTAATAACAAACAAATTTAATAATAAAAACAATAAAAAATATATGATACGAAATGGGGCTCTCCAATGAGCCATCCAATTCAATCCATTGCCTGCCACATAAGTGATTACAGAAATATTTTGAGTGATTACAACGCCCTCTTCTGGTCAGGCAGAAATTTGTAACACTCCCCCCCCCCTTAACTCTTTTGAGTTCACTTACCATAATTTGCATAACAAAATTTTCTCAGGAACAATATTAGTTGAAATATAAAAAAAATTATCCTTAGCAGAAATTTGCAATAATTATAATTAAATGAATATTCAATAATTAAGATAACAATATAAAACAATCAATTATAACATACGCATATTATCAAAATATATATATTTTACACATTGCAATAAACATTTTCGTTTATGGGTTAATTTCTAAATTACTTACAAGTTGAACTGAGCGTCTTATATCTCCTTTAGGGTTTTTATCGAAAGAGAACAAATGTTCCCATCTCGTCCTGATGCACTTCCAAAATTCTTCCCAGCATCCACATATTTCTGGGATAGCGCTCATCATTGATTAAAACAATATCATTTACCTTAAATGATGTTATCTTAACTGGTGGTGAAGAAATATAAGCAGATCTTAAATGCTGTAAATATTCCTTCCTCTACCGATTCCAGAAATGATCCAAAAGTGTTTGTTGATATTTACACCTTTTAGTTAAGGAATCTCTATTTACAATCAAATCATTAGGTTTATACTTAACAACAGGTAAAGACACCAATCTTTTACCAACTAAAAAATGAGAAGGTGTAATTGGAGAAGGTTCTGAGGGTTCCTTATATAGTTACGTAATAGGCCTAGAATTTATCATGGCTTCAATTTCCAAAAAGACAGTTTCTAATTCTTTAAGAGTTAGAGCAGATTTACCAATAATTTTCTTTAACCCACTGGCGGTTAAGAAAATGGGCGAAATTGGGAGAAAGTTTCTCCCCTACACACAGTTCCCCTATCTATTAACATTGGAAAACCGGTTTTGCTATGCAGTGAAGACTGCAGGTTAAAATACGACTTTCTACGTGCAGAACCGTCAGTGGGTTTATTTTTACGAACAAGTTTTAACCGTACGTAACCGTCGCTCCCAGAAACCTCCCCACCATGGACTTTTTTCTACAATAAATTTCCAAACAATATTTTTAGATGCAAACATATTTTTTATCTGAGGATCATTAATTTGATTCCACCATTTTTTTTTTAATTTCACTATTTGCCTTTTTAAAGGCTTTTGCATTATCTGAATACAAAATTGAACACAATCCTCTACGAGAAACAAATCTTCTGAAGCCCAATAAAAAAAATCAGTATTCATATTAATAACTAGCTCTAAATGTACAGCTCTACTGACTGCACAGGTAAAGATTAACAAATAACATTTATTACTAGAGTCAGTAACAAAAAAAGGTCCAGAGAAATCTACACCAGAAACATCAAAAGGAGTTGTTCTTTAAATCTGTCAAATGGTAACGGAGCTACCACTTGAGTACCTGGTTTTACCTTATAACGTCTGCATATTAAACAGTTTCTCAAAATCTTTTTAACAAATTGTTTACCTTTGATTATCCAATATTGTTCCCTTAGGTGAGTTATAGTAGAATCTACACCTAAATGACCCATTTTAACATGAGCATCTAATATAACTATATCAACAAATTTATGATTAGAAGGAAGCAGTACAGGATGTTTTGTTTTCACATCATCGCTTGAGAGCTGCAAACGTTCCCGTAAAAATAAAAGATTATCATCATTAAGTTTACAATTGAGATTGAATATTCGTGAATGTTTACTCAAAGTATTTTGAGAGAGGAGTTGTTGGATTTCACTCTCATAATGCAAGAGATGAACAGTTTTAATCGAGGCATGCAAAGCATTCTGAATTTCCGATGCACTAATCGGTCCTTTCAACTTTGAAGAATCTGGCTTGGCATTATGGGCAAACCTTTTTACCCAAACTGTTACTCTTAAAAGTCTAGTAAGATTGCTATATTTATTGACATCAATAGACTTTGTGAGAGAAATGTCAGAAGTCTTGTTTTGAGTCACAGTGTTCACCACTACAGCTCGTTGTTCTTTCTTGTCCACTTCACTATAATTGTCATCAGGATGGTTGCTAAAATTCACTACAGGCCACAAGTTGACTGGATGGGACAACCAAACTGGTCCAGACTACCACAGAGAACTTGACACGATTTTAACTGCAGATTCTCCTCTAGTGATAAAATCAGCAGGATTTTCCACACCGCTGCAATGGTTCCAACACTCTGGAAGCGTAAGCGTCTGCACTTCTGCGACTCGATTAGGCACAAATGGCATCCAAAGTTTTGAAGATCCTTTCACCCAGTGAAGAATAATTTTTGAGTCACTCCAATTGTATATTTGTTGAGAGAAATTATGAAAAACGTTTTGCAAATATTTCCCTAATCTAGCACCAACAAGAGCTGCCATTAGTTCCAATCTGGCCAAAGTCAAAGTTTTTAATTGAGCAACCTTGCACTTAGAAATTATGAATTTAACTTCGATATGTCCTTCAATTGCTGTATAACGAAGATATGCTATGGCTCCTTAAGCCTTAGGACTTGCGTCTACAAATATGTGAAGAGAGACATCACTGATATCCATCGTTGAACATAGTTTTCGTTCTATTATAACATAATTGTCCAAATCAGTAATTTCAGAACACCATTTTTTCCATTCCTTTACTAAATCGCTTGGCAAGTCTTCGTCCCACTTTAAACCTCGCTCCCAAATTTCCTGCATAATTATTTTAGCTCTAACTACAAATGGACTAATGAATCTACATGGATCAAAAATTTTAGAAATTATTCTCAACCTCTTTCCTGATTCCAAGGAATGCCTTAAATCCTTTAAATCTAACTTAATTTTATCCTCAATAGGATCCCACTTTAATCCTAAGAAACCTACTCCTTGCCCAAAATCGGTATTTTCCTCATATCCGTTTTTACACCTAAGTTCATTTAGTTCCATACAATTAGTTTTCATTTTCCTTAAATTAAATCCGGCGGCGCGTAATATTTCAAATGTCGATGAAGATAATTGATACGCATCCTGAACAGTTTTAGCACCGTAATACAAATCATCTACGTATAGAGAATTCAACATTTCATAACAATTCGGTTGATCTTCTTTAATTTTCCTAACATGAAATTTTAATACGCAAGCAAGAACAAATGATGACGTCGTTAATCCGAAAGGAAGGCGATTAAATTGAAGTATTCTTTTTGAATTATCTGTTTCATCCGATATCCATAAAAATTTTAGATAATTTCTATCCTCCTCCGCAATTTCTATCATGTGATAGGCCTTTTCCAAATCTCCGCAAAATAGGACTTGATTTTCTCGAAATTTAAGAATTATATCCAATAAATTTGGATAAAGATTAATTCCCGATTCAAGCGAATCATTCAAAGATTTTTTATTTTCATTTGCCTTACTACTACAATCGTGAACAATGCGAACGCGACTTGTTTCTTTATCATTCCTAATTACAGCACGATGAGGCATAAAATATCCTGAATTTAAGTTTTCATTTACACAATTCCCTGCAATATGACATTTTATTTGTTCCGAAACAATTTGTTTATACTGATCTAAAATCTCAGGATTTTTATTTAATTTATTCTCTAACGAATCAAAACGCCTTTTTACAACTTCATGATTAGAGTCCATTTCCATAGGGGGTCCCAAATTATCCTTCCACATTAATTTACGTACGTAACGTTCTCCATTAAATCGCAAAGAATCCTCGAAATTTTTTATTAATTGATTATCCTTTTCAGAAAGACATATTTTTTCATTCGGAAACTCTTCTACTTCCCAAAATAGTTTAAGATCAAATAAAATAGAAGACAAGTCCATAGTTAAGCATACATTCTCACAACTTTCGGCTGAGTCATGACCCAATTTATTATACCCAGATAGTAACCATCCAAAATAGGAATTAATTAAACATACATCTTCGTTTAATTTCATCCTTTTATTATGAACAATTTTCCAAAAAATACCACTCTCTGTCAATAAATCGCAATTCGTGGTTTCGAATGAGGCAGTGAGTTCATATCCTTTAGTTTTTAACTCATTCATTAAGAGCGCATCTGCCTTGTTCAAGGTTAAATTCGAAATAAACTGTGTTACTAAATATTCGATTTCGATCCACTTAGAGCTATCACTTTTATTTATGAGTTTTAAAGATATAACTGGATAATATTTTTCACATGCTTTGGTTTGACCAAAAGAATAAATTGATAATTTTTCATAGCGTACTGGTTTTAATTTTAATTCCTTAGTTAATTTCGAACTTATAAAATTCCTATGAGACGCATTGTCAAGAATTGCGCTCGCCAAAATAGAATTTTTATCCGAACAAGCTAATACAGAACATGTTTGTAGAAAAGCTTTATCTTTGCAAAATATATTATTGTGTGAAGCAGAAATATTCTCTTCCTTTATTTTTGAGCTATGCTGATATTTATTCGAATTACTATCGTTTTCAGAATCTTTCGTTTTCGTTTCATTAGCTCTGTTTACATAATTTGGGGGTTTAAGAGTTTTCCTGCAAACTGATTCGTGATGATATTTAGAATTACATATTTTACATACAATTCCAGATCTACATAATTTACTGAAGTGGTTCCTTTTGAAACAAACCCAACATCGTCCGTCAGACATTAGTTTACCAATTTTTGTTTCAACATACGATTTTTTATAATCAACAGAATTATGCGAATTTTCCAAACCACAAAAAATACAAATATTTTTTGACTGAGTATACAAAGTTGAAGCTGTGGCTACATTTTTAGGTTTAGAGTAATTCTTTTGATAAGTTTGTCCACTTTGATAATTTTGAAAAGGGGTACGTTTAGTTTCGTAATTTTTGGGGCTACTCATTACAGATTCACAAATTTCTCTAGATTCGACCTCGTTCCTTAAAAATGTCATTATTTCCAAAACTTCACAATTTTCATTTTTATCACGTTTCCTATGAAATTCTAAAACTAAATCTTGGGGCAATAATTTCAATAACAATGGGTTTAATAAATGACCATACGATCCCTCGGTAACATTTAAAGCGTGTAAATTTCTTATGTTTACCTCGATTTCATCATATAGTTTACGCAAACCTCTGACATAAGATGAGTTTCTTACCGGCTCCAAATTTAGTAATTTAGTCATATATGAATTTATGATGAAATCAGTTCTACCATAACGCTGTTTTAATAGTTTAATACAAGAATCGTCATTTTTATCATTTAATTCAAATCCAGCAACAACATTATAAGCGAAGGGAGAAAGAAGGGATTTTAGGTACTGAAATTTTTCAATTTTAGAAAGGGAATCATTTGTACCTATCGCGCTATTAAAGCAGTTAAGGAATTCCGTGAAATTGGAATCACCGGAAAAACGGGGAATTTCTAATTTAGGTAATTTAAGGGCCGAAAAGGTGTGTTCTGAAGTTTCAGTAGAAGTATGACTTAATTCAGTTACATGATTTATTTCCTTGTTCATTTGTTTAATTTTACTTTTTAACTTTATTTTAGATGTAAGAATTTTTTCCTCGTACTTTTCTGATTCTTTGATTTTAGTTTTAAATTTTTCTGGATCATTAATGAGATCTTCTATATTCGAATCATGTTTTTTAAGAATTTGTTCTTTAGTTTCTAAAAGTTCGAGCAATTCTGAAAATGGTGTATCAGTTTCCGCTTGCTCTTCGACCGAATTTATTCTTTCAATTAATTTCGTATACCGCTTCTTTCACTGCTTCTTTTTTCTATATGTTTATTAATCTTATCCATTTTCAAAATAATAATATAAGTGATAAAATCTCCTACATTTCAATCCAAATAATGTACCAAATCCAATAATGTAATATTCCAATTACTTCCTATTTTTGAAAGATCGGTAGTCCTTATTCACTAATGTTGTTAGAATTCCTCTTTGTACGAACAACCTTTCGTGGTACAGTTCCAGTTTTTATTTTATTTTAATTAGCGATATTCACGACTGGTATGCCATGTTGCAGAATGATTCAGCGGTGAATGGGTGCATTAATTAAAGAAACCATATTTAATAACAAACAAATTTAATAATAAAAACAATAAAAAATATATGATACGAAATGGGGCTCTCCAATGAGCCATCCAATTCAATCCATTGCCTGCCACAGTGTTGCCAGAACTTAAGATTAAAAAGTAGCGAATGGGAGCTCCAAAAGTAGCGGATTCGAACATTTTGTAGCCCAAAAAATAAATGAATAAATAAAAAACGTTATATATATATATATATATATATATATATATATATATATATATATATATATATATATATATATATATATATATATATATATATATATATATATATATAATATATATATATATAAACAAAATTAATAGCACAGTATAAATAAAGAGTAAAGTTTGCCATGTTTTGAGTGCCTGATTTATTTGGCTATATTTCTGTAAAACAGCGCCGTTTGCTATATTTTGGGTAGCATCTTAGCAAGCTTGCGAAGTCTCCCGAAAGGATGGTGTTTTCAATATAAATGTAAACAATAATAATCTCGAGCTGCATACCTGCTCTAGTTCCGGTTAGAAAGTTTGCAACTGCTTACTACAGCTTATTCTGCGAGGCGATATTTTTCAAACAGATAATTTAGTTTTCAATAATAGAAGTAAATTAGATAATTTCTGAGTTCAAATCTGCCGTATTTCATAAGATTGACGTCATTAAGTAATTCTGGTGAGTTTGAAGTGAAGATTTGTTTTAGTTATGTAGCGTATCTAACACCACAAAAATACAACTACAATTCACTAGTATATAAGACATGTTAACTCGACTCTATGTAGGGGTACCTTTTCATAGCTGAAGGTTGACATTGTCTATAACTACTCTCCCCACATTGGTGACCTTCGGGCGAGATGTGAACACGCCTACCACATTGAGCAGTTGACTTGCTACTTGTGACTGCGACATTATCCACCTCCTCGCGCTGTTCAGTCCAATGTCGGCTTGTACACACTCGACAGTTAAAGGCAACACAGGAGCGACCACGATTTTGAACTTATTACAGCTCTCACGATCAGCATTCGAAAGTACGGTGATCTTTATACAGCTCTCCCAGCTTCTCACAAAAAACAGCAATTAATCAATTAGTAGTATCCATTCATCGAATTCTATTCCAAATATAATTTTGGTGCAGAGAACTGTAGCGTATCTACCACTACAAAAATACAACTACAATTCACTAGTATGTAAGGCAAATTAACTCGATTCTATGATGGGGTACCTTTTCATAGATGACGGTTGATATTGTCTATAACTACTCTCCCCACATTTATTTATAAATATATTGTTAAGAGAGGTGGCATGGTTGCCAGATTTTGAATAACTCGCTTTTTTGGCAGTCCTGATTTGGCTTCTTTCCTTTTGTTTATTACTGTTAGTTCTTGTTGCAAGCTGTGCACCATCTTACGTTAATGTTAGCACCTTTAACATAGTAAACACAAGTATTGTTAACATTGTAAACTAAACACAAGTAATAAAATACCACGTTTGCAAGAATCTCAAAACACAATGATCACGTTGTGAGCCAAATGGCTTAAAATACACCGGAAACAGTAACCCGGAAGTATATGCGGTATGGAGCTTACAGCGTTTCCTAGTGTAGAAAACATCATCCATTCATTTGTGGTTTGTTTTGCTGAAAGTTAAATTGAAAGAACGCGATATATGGAAAACACTTAAATTATAATAATATTGGATAGCGCCTTTTTTTAAGCTTATGTGTAAAAATCAGTCGGAAAAAGTAACCAGGAAGTCCTACAGCGAATATGCCATTTACGCTTAGCTTTATAGGGTCAACCATTCATTGCATTCCTTGGCCACCAGAATTGAGGTATATATGTATCTTCTTCGCAAAGATTGAATTCTAATAAGCTGAATTGTCAGAACGCAGTCAAAACTCGGTAGTTTAAAACTCTGTTCCGCGATTTACGTAAACCCGGTCTAAACGAAAAACGAAAACTTCATTGCTCAAACGTGGTTTTGCCGAGGTTTAACGAGACTGGAGCAAGATCAAGCTTATCGGATGTATTTGCAGTAAAACTTTGCCTGGTTGATAAATTCACCCCATCAGGTGGAAGGAATCGCATCTGTCACTATTTGGAAAAGTCTTGGTTTACATTTTGTAGATACGATTTAGGTGTGAAAATAAAGTTAGTTATGTTGGAATCATTGCAGTTAATCAAGAAAGAAATATTTTTTATGAAATAGAATTCGGTTTTGTTAAATGTTGTCGTTGTAAAAAAATTTCTTATGCAAAACATTATATTTCAAATATTGAGCAATATTTCAAATATTATTGGCCTATATGTGCTGCGCAAGAGCAATGAAATAACACGCATTTAAATTTAGTTTTATAAAAAATAAAAACATCGCGTTGCTAAGACAACTAATAATAATTGGGTATACTATGAAAAAAACACAACTACTTCCACTTTGAAAATTTTACTGGGAATAACATTCACCTTTTAATTTAATTAATAAACTGAGTTTTAAATATGTTTACTAAATTCATAAACTTATATAAAACAACGATCGCGGTTGATCGCCAAGCTTGGCGATCCACCGCGATCACAACTTGGCAAGAATCAAGGCGCATCCTCAAGTATACTCTATCTACTCACCTTCCTTTACAACTGGTGACCTCAGGACGCGTTTACTTTAACATTGCGAAGATTTTATTTGGATAGAAAAAGGTTTGTAATCAATGTTCATCAGCAAAACAAATCCAAAACTAAAGCGAAAGCGTTTTCAACAACAAAACAATGTCCTTTTTAAAAAGGGTAAAGAAACTGCAAATTTTCAGAATCATTTTGTAATGGTAAGGGGAAAAATTAAAAAATATATAAATATTTCTATAAGAAAAAAAAGTAGCGCATTTTTAAGATTTGTAGCGTTCGAAAAATAATAAGTATCCCAAAAAGTAGCGAGTAGCCCAAATTCGATTTTCAGTAGCGGGGACTTTTAAAAGTAGCCCAATCCGCTACTTGTAGCCCAATCTGGCAACACTGGCCTGCCACATAAGTGATTACCGAATTATTTTGAGTGATTACAACGCCCTCTTCTGGTCAGGCAGAAATTTGTAACACCCATAGAGACAGAAATACAATAAATTTAACCATATCCTGGTAGTTTTAGCCACACTCTGTGTATAATTTGTTTCGTAACTCCGTTAGGTGGTAGAAAACTCACGTTATTTCTCACGGATATAAAATTTGACTTTTATTAAGGTAATAAATAATATGTTTTACCGACGACTTATACCTAAAACTAACTATATTTAAAGAACTTACAATTTTATAATATAAAAGACTCCTTTTTTATAATCTTCTATCCTTTAATATAATCAAGATGGATTGAATTTTTAATACTTTTTGTTTGCTTCAAAATACATATTTTAAGCTATTGTGTATCATTTGTTTAAAATTTGGATTGGCAAAAAATAAGTAGTTTTGTTTGTTTAAAAAAATCAGATTTGTGTTTTTTTTTCTTTTTTCTTTTTTTTAGAAAAATACTTCACATAGCTCATGAAGCAGTTAAACGTAATTTCAATACTAACAAAATAAAAATAAATAATAAACAGGAAATTTTACTTTTGCTTAGAAAGTGACTGTTGAATTTTTTAAAAGTTAAGCATTAATATGCAGGCTAAATTTAATAACGATACATAAATTTTGAGTCATAATATAAATTTTGATTCATACATTAATGATAAGCTAAGGTGAGGTAAAGAAAAAATCAACAATCTAATACATACAAATATTTTAATTCGAAAAGATAAAAAGGAAAATCACTATTATTAAAGTTTGGAAAATTACTTGAAATATGCCTTTTAAAAGGCATTTTTTTAAAATTCTTCTCACATCAGAAATTTTATAAACTTTTTTTAAATTGTGAAAAATATAACATTGATGCTAAAATAATAATACAATTTAATATGATAATTAATAATAAACGTTTAACTTCATAAAAGTAACTCATTTGAAAGAATAGCTTCCTTTTTAGATTTTTTTTCCTTTAGATTTATAATATTCAGTAAATAATTTTAATTTCACCGATGACTGAATTTTAGTCGCATACACCAAAGTATACTGAAACAGAAAGAATTCTATTTTATTCTTCTTCTAAGTATTACTTGGTTAGGAGGCCTAATAATTGAGAGCAAAATGGCATCTCATTAAAAAAAAAAATTTCTTTTTTTTTAAATTTTAGTCACTTAAAGTACTCTTTAGTAAATTATTTGGAAAATTACCTATATGCTACACTGTAAGAAATGGTTCCTCAAAATTAAGTAAAATTTTATTAAAATAGCTCCGAAACAAATATAGTCGAACCATGGATTCATAGTACTGACATGATCAAAATAGTCTCGAAAACAGCATATTTTGGCAAAATTACACATCATCCTCAAACTTTATTAAATTATAACAAACAAATATTCAAATTATTTCACGAATATCTTCGGGTCGGTAATCGACATTTTTCTACACTGTGAAAGAATGTATGGTCAAAATCTACCAGAATATATTAATCGTGTTTCTGACTTACACTGAAAAGCAAGGTAATTCTTTCCGAAGCACTTCGGTAAAATTAAACGGTGAAGTAAAATTTGATAATTTTATCATGATATATTGAAGCATGGAAAAAAAAAACTATTATAAAACTATTAACTATTATACATTTATTTTTCCGTTTTATATTTTTTACTAAATGATTGGAAATGAGATCTATAATTTGGAAAACCAAAATTTCCGGTAAATCGTTACCATAAAAACTGAAAAATTACCGAATGAATGGTTTAAATATTGTATATTTTTATTGTATTTACCAGAATTACGGTTATTTTTTATCAGAAATGTCTTTGCCATAGTGTACTGTAATTTTGCCAGAACTTTTTTTTTCTTGTAAATGAAGACATATTTGAGCTGTCGATTCAATAGTAAGTGCATGGTGTTTTCAAAATCGATTATATTTGTTTTGGAGTTATTTTGATACATTTTTGCTCAATTTTGCACAATTGGAATTAAATACCCATTCTGTAAGCTAAGTTAGGCAATGATTCTAATTTCTACAAATAGGTCAGTTTATTTTCCTCATATGAAAAGCACAAATTTCCGCTTTTCTCCATTGACGCCATCTATGCAGGGCCCGACTTCGCCTAATTGGGACCCGGGGGCAAAAACTTCTTTGGGGTCCCCTCTGCTTCCCTACTTCAGTAATAAAGAACTGAACTTGATGGAGGTTTTTAAATTTTCACCTGACTGTATAACATTTATAACAAGAAAATTTACTAGAACCTAAAATAGTTATAAAGTACCCCCTCCCTCCAATGGTCATGCGATATATATTGTTCTATTCATTTTACTGATTTTCTGACAATTCTATATCCATCATGCCGAAAGCAGTTTTTTGATTGTTAACTTTGTCATCTAACAGCGAAAAATTCACATCCTTGCTGACATTAGGGCTGAATTCAGCTAAATATTTGCAACTCTGATGGCTCAATGCCAATCAGAAGCCTGTATTTTTGTTAACATATGGCATTTTGCGATATGTAAAAATACAGACTTTTAATAGGCCAAATTTGTCCAACGTAATTGCGAAAATTTAGCTGAATTCCGCACTAGAAAGCCGTGGATTTACGAATTATAGATTTTTTGTGTTCATACGATAGATTAATGAAAAAGCTAACATAACGGACGGATAAGTGCTGATATTTTGTTTAAAAAAGTTCATTAAAGAAGGAAACCTAAAATAAACTTTCTATTCGATTTGGGGCCCCCTCCGATGTGGGGCTCGGGGCAACTGCCCCATATGCCCCTGCCTTAGTCAGGCTCTGCATCTATGCACAGAACATTTTTCAATCTATCGACTCTGCTTATAAAACTCTTTGGTTACAATTTATTGCAATTGTATTTTTAGTTTTTATTCGTTTACTCTAGACAAAAAGCATGAACATTATGTTTTAATATAAGTAATGCAAAGCTTTTCTCGGTGCCAATTTTTTTCTTGAATTATAATTTATGATTTTGTTGATAAGAATTTTTCACCACTTCTTCAGAGAACCGCAAGTCGTATTTTAGATCACAGCATGTAAAACCAGAATGTACACTTTTAATTTTCTTTTTATAGCTGTTTGCATGTCGCTTAGAAATGTCGTATGAGGTTTTTTAAACTCATATGCTGCTTAAACAGCATTAAAATTACACAACTAGATAGTAATGTTAACGTAAACTACTTATTACCTATAAATATGTTAAAAAGAGTCAGCAAAATATTCAGTTCAAAATCTATTAAAAACACCATATATCTAATAAAATCGAAATTGCTTTCAAAGCATAATTAGGATTCTACCTTAAAGTGATTATTAAAAATATTCTCTATTTACTTTATTTGTTGTACTAACCGTTTAAATCTTACACCAGTAATTTTAATTTTGTTATTAACAAACGTTTTAAAATCTAGCGTTGATAATTTTCATGTATCTTTTAATTGAACATTTCAAAAATTTTAAAAGCATAATTTTTTAATTTATGATAAAACATGTATACAAAAGTCATTTTAAGTAAAAGTGGCAAAAATATGGTTTCTTCTGAATTTTTTATTTCAATTATTTAAAAATAGAATTTTTTGCAGATTGGAATCAATAATATTTAAGATGCTGTAGAAACGTGAAAAGAAATGGAAAATAAAAAATTAGAAGAAAAAAACATTATTGCTGTTAAATGAAAGAGCCTTGAAAAGTTCAACATGTTCAAATTAGCTGTCATATTTATATGTTTTTCAAAAACATGCCTTCTTTAAAACCGTTTCTAACAGTTTGAAATTCAAGCCCTCAAAATACTATATTTGTCATAGAAATTCTGCTCAAAACATGAACTTAATTCGTTTCGCGATTATCGTCTTTCCGAGTTAAATAAAGTCTTTAGTTTATGAAGTTACGTTATAAGAACGAAATAAAGCAGAAGTAATAACCGAGTAATTAATTGTAACTTTTTAAAATAAATTTGTATCACGTTTTTATGAAATTTTATAATTTAAGTGATAAGAAATTAGCTTGCCTCAGATTTTCAGAGAAATATTTTTTTGAATTAAATAGGGATGCACTGCAAAAAAATTTGGATCAAATTACGGTAACTAGTAGCGGCACTCGAAGTACCGGTACTTTTTACCGTAAAATCCATTATTATCGGATCATGTTGCGGAATGGAAAATCTGATATGCAGTAATTTTACAGTAATAATCACTGAATGTCTCTAATTAAATAAAAATTACTGTAAAAATTACGTAAAAACGGATTTTACGGTAAATGGATTTTATGGATGATGCACTAAACTCTATTGTGTTCCTTTACAAAATTGTCCACTGTTAGGAACAAGAAAAAAATTTGGGGTCAGGGGAGGATTTCCAAAAACCTTTAAAACTAAATAAGAGTTATAAGATTTGATGATATTCAAAGACAAAACTAAATTGCATTTCTAAAGTAAACTGTTTACAGTGCATTACGCTAAGAAACATATTAAATAGGCATGATGTTTGCAGTAAATAGCCGCCGCACTATTGTTCAATAACGGCTGAATGTGGTTTAAAGAAATATATTTTCTTGTAAAAATGAGAGGTTCTCAAGTTAATACTTCTTTCCTATCCCTAAGGAAAAAAAAAGGCTTTTTTAGATGTGAAATGCTTATTATGATTAGTGATTCTCCGTATTTATAAGTCTGTTTGTTGATAACTGTAATATTCAAACGAACTTAGAAGTTTAAGTTTCAAGATAATAAAATAAACATTTATTACTCTGAATGTAAACCAAAGAAAAATATGAATCAAAACAAATACAGGCAGTAAAATATGAGTGTGAATCACGACTTCGCACATTAAAATCAGATCAAATCTGATTTCTAAGTATCAATATATAAAATCCATCTACTTTCAGATGACAATTGCTACAGCTATGATAATGTTAGGTATGATTATTTTAACCGTGTTTCCGAGGTTAAATGCTAGTTAATTGCTTTGTGCCATCAAACAACAAGAGGAAGCAGGAAATAACGTTTCTATATCTAAATTTATAGTGACCTTGAGAAGTAAGAAATATGATTAAATTTTGGTATGAGCGGAGTTGTTATGCGCTATGGACACAGGAATGAATTTATCCTTTGAAAGAGCAACAGACTCGACTAATGAATCAAAAAAGGAGAATATTTATTTTTCTTTCGAAATTCAAATTCCATGCGATGAGCAAGTCTTAAGAGTTATCATCGCTTTCGTTTTATTAAAAATAATATTGATGACTAACGGCATAAATAAGGAACAAATGCAATATTGAAATTAAGAGAGGGTTTCATCGCTTCCTATTATTACAAGCTTAACTCGATTTTATAATCTGATTAATATCTATGAATAATCAAGTAGATGTTGTGCAAATGCTAATTTTGGTTTGAGGTGAAGTAATTTATTTTTTTTACTTTTAAATGCTTCATTTGACAAATCGATGAAATCCATTTTTTGGATTTTTTTTATGTTAATTTGAAAATACTTGACCCATTCCTAGTTATATACATTCAAATCATTTCTCTGGCAATAAGTATTAGCATCACTACCTGAAAAATTGTTTGAGCCATTATGCAATAAATAATTTATTTCAGAAGTACACTAGTATAAGAAATTAAGAGAATTTGCCAACTTGGTCGATTATCTCTAGAACTACTGGACCGATTTTAATGAAATTTGATATGTACATACAATGATACAATATAAAACAAATAACTATTCAACAATTGTAATATACACGTATGATCTTGCGTAACACTCGTTGGAGTCGGAAGGTATGAAATTGCTTCAGGACAATTCAGGCCAATCGCCACAAGAAATGATAAACTGCCTTATTTCAAGTATGAAATCACGCTGCGAAGCCTGTATATCTGTAAGAAGGGACCATACCCCTATTAACCCCCCTTTTTTGTTGTTCTGCAACAGCTGTTTCATACCTCTCGACTCCAATGAGTGTTACGCACGATCATTCGTTCGTATTGCAATTGTTGAATAATTATTTGTTTTGTATTGTATAAATGTATGTACGGATCAAATTTCATTAAAATCGGCCCAGTAGTTCTAGAGATAATCGACCAAGTCTGCAAATTCTCTTAATTTCTTACATTAGTTTATTTATTTGTAGTAATTATTTACATTTAAAATATAGTTAATTTATTTGAAAAATAAGGCATTAATATTCTGCACGAGTTAGATGAGTGACTTTTTCTTGTCCAAAACGAAGACATAGTATATCAGCTGAATAAAATGAGCCCTTTCATAGCATAAATTGATCGAACTCCATAAAAGAAAATGCGATAAATAATACAGTTTTAAAATATCTTTTATAAAATAATATAAATTTTTATTGAAAAATTTTGCCGTTAGAGATTTTAAATTTTATTATTTAGGAAATTCATTATAAATATAAAATGCTATGACTGAACCAAGAGCACTTAAATTTAAGATATTTCAAAAAATGGAGTTGATTGATTTGTGCAATGAATGACTTAAATAAACATCAAAAAAATTAATAACTGCAAAATTTAATTTAAATTCAGTTACAAGTTAAATGTTATTTTTTTCTAAATGCTTTAAAATGTATGATGTTAAATGTTTTTTTTTCCTTCTTTTTTTTACAGATCTCATATCATTCAACTCTGGTCCAATCTATCATTAGTGGAGGAATTCGGGAATAATGTTATTTATATTTAAATCTCAAAAAATAAAAAATTATTTAATTCATGGTACAGTTATTTATTCATTTATTTATTGTCAAACCACCCACATTTTTCAGTTCTAATTATTGAATTTCCACATTCCATATATGTAGTATGTGAATACTACATACATATTTTATATTATAAAAAATTCAATTTTGAAATTTTATGGATGTTCTTGATTTTTAAGAGCTGCATTTTTATAATCTCATTATAACTAACTTTCGTAGAAAAATAAATATTTAACATTTTTTTAACAATATTTTTATTTTTTTTTTTACAAAAAAATTTTTATGCATGATAAATAAGAGAAAATTAAAATGTTAATAAAGTTATTTCGATGATAATATAAGAATGATTATTACAGCAGAAACTATTTTATCAATGTTTTATCCTTCAATGCATAAAATAATTTTAATTTGAAATTATTTAAAAGCTCACTAAGTTATTTTTTATTATATGTGCTTTAATTCTTTGAACTGTAAAATTTTGGTAAGAAATGAAAGTTAATTAATTATTAACTGTTTCAATCATTAATTGTTTCATTTCCAACCACGATAATTTTAGATTTTCTTATATATTTACCATCAGACGATTCCAAAATATAAATCAGACGAAAATTCTTTATCAGAAATACTGATGGTCTATTTATTACATTTTAAACTGTATACTCGTTATGTTTTTGAGTTGTGGTCTATTAGACGGGTTCGAATCATTTCCTTTAAAATTATTGTGGTTATTATTGCAAAGTTGCATTCAATTAAATACTGTATAAAATAGGACACACTTTATTAGACTTTATAGCAAATTTATTTCATAAATAGTTTGTCAGCATGAAAATATTTTAAAGTATCAACTTGCAGTAGTGAGCAAAAACTTCTTCATGCTTAGAGTAATGCAATTTTACGAAAATTTTAAATTTGATAACTGCCTGAATTAATTGCTAAAAGAACGATTGACTTATTTGCAAACTATAAGTAAAACTATCGTCTGGCAAATTGAAATGAACTGACAACGCGTGTAATTGACAGTAGGACTATTTCTATTCCTAAGACGTTGGGGGCTCATTCCAAGCTTATGGTTTAAACCCGTCACCGAGTTTGAAGTTCGTTATGTGACAAAAAAGTTTCATCGATTCTGCTATTCTGGAACAAGGCTGAACTACATCGTAACTTTGGGTCTTTTTAAATGCTAATGTTGATAATTTTCACCAAAACTTTTAAAGCAGTAGTCGTTTGTAAATTCGTAAATCGTTAAAAGATTATTTGATTTAAAAAAAAGGAATTAAACTCAGTAGTTATAAAGAATTGATTATCATTGCACATTTTTTTCTATATTTTCTGATTGGTGATTTTATTTAATTTCTTTATCGGAATTTTATTCAGACTGATATCTGTCTGTCTCGTTAATTTGAAAAACGTTGGAAACAAATTTGTTGTTTTTAATATTCTAAATTCAATGAAATGAATTAGCATAAAATAAGGAAGATAAAAGTAAAAACAAAAGTCACTTAACTCAAATTTTTCAAAAGTTTATTAGAAAAGTGATAGTGTAGCTTAAAATTGATATTTTATAAATATTATTAGTGTTTTGAAATAAATTTTTGATAAAATATTTAAAAAGAGTTAAATAAGTGTCAATAATTTAAATCAAATGATTAAAAGCTGTGATTTAAATTGTAATTTTAACAACTTGATTTAAAAAAAAAAAAAAAAAAAAAAAAAAACATCTAAGTTCTTATTTAATGTAATTTTCAGGATTCCTTTAAATTTAAATAAGATAACATTTATAAGAAATTTTTAAATAATCCATTATATTATGTTCTGCAGCAAAAATTTTAACATACTCTAATTAACATCAGAAGAGCCCTAACAAATCTCAGCAAGCAAATCTCAGAAGAAAAAACAATTTAAAAACATAATGGTTTGCGACTAGTTGACTTTTTAATCGAAAGTTACTACAACACTTTTTATTATTCTAATTTTTAAAAAAGGTTTGATGAAATTCTAAACACAAATATAACTATGAGAAAAATCACAATTAAAAATGAGCAACAACCGAATTATTACCGAAATTCATACAAAACAGTAAAATGTATGAGCAGTAAAAAACTTTCTAATATTCCCGATATATTACTAATTATAATGTTTTAAGAAAAAGAATAAACCAAATAAAGTTCTTCTGAAAATGTAAATCGAAGCTAGTTTTAAAATAGGAGAAAGCTCGGGATCTTTCGAAAAGTCATTCTACATATTGAACTCATAAGTTGACGATTTTGTAGGAGCTCAACGCCTTAGACATCGGATCAGTGAGTCAACGAAAAATTAGAATTTTAGAAGCAAGAAAAAATATGAAGAGTGTATTGATGATTGTTTAAGATCGATATTATTAATTATTCTTCTATATGTTCATTTTATTTATCAAACCCTTCTTAAGAGTCTTAGAATTTATGGACTCTTAATAATTTTCACATTTTTAGCAAAATTTAAGAGAAGGTAAGAGTCAACGTCCTCTCTATTATTCTGTATTTAATCTTACTCACGACACACGAAATTTAAAAGCGTATCATTACTTTTGATTTAGCGTAATTTTTATTTTTGGAAGAGATTGTTTTAAGGTCTATGAGGTTTACTATAATTTGCAGCAGCTAGATCTTTTTAATTAGTCACAATAGATATATTTTTAAATGTAATAAGAATTTTTGATTTACTTAATGCATATTTGCGCTTTAAAATTTGAAATCGTTAGAATCCATATGCATAGTTATTTCTGATAAAGTTTAAATAAAAATATAGTCTTCTGTTAAGATAAGGTCTAGTTGAATACATTAAGCAAATGTTAGGTTATGCTAGTCAAAAACATTGTCACTTAGAGCAAGGGTCCCCAATCCCCGAACCGTGAACCTGTCCGTAGTTCCATGGACAGACCTTGTGTGGTCCGTACCGGGCCGCACAAAGAATATTAAATTATTTCTATTTTCTCTGAGTTTCCATGGACTGAAGATTTATTGGAGAGGTAGATTGTTGAAGCTAAAAAGCAATTCACTGTTGGTGAAGAATTGATATCTACTATAGAAATTTTATGTAGGAGAAGCTCCTGTGGAAGAGATAGCAGATGTGGGTTAGCACTGTGACTAGGTGCATTGAGAAAAAAGACATTGAGACACAATTGTTAGAGAGGATTAGTACATCACAGGTTGATGAATCTACAGATGCCATCAATACTACTTGTTTATGTGGGATATCTATATCAAGAGGATGTGCATGCGTGTTTGTTATGTGCACTATTTCTGCTAACCAACACCACAGGTGTAAGCGGGACTATTCCAGTCACTGTATGGTTACATATCAGGACAATAAATGGACTTGTCGCGTAGACAACTGTCAGGTTGAATTACGCGGATTCTGCACCTGAGAGTGAATCTACACTCTGTCTCATTCACAAGGAAATCTGAAAAGCCATAAAATGTCACCATAATTTAACAGATTACCGAAACACAGGTTACATTGAGAAAACTCGAAAATCAGATTATCTGAATTACGAGAGCAACAGCAATGATTTCTCTCAGAAAAAAAAGAAGCCGCTGGCAGCACTTTTCAGTGACAAGGTATGGGTCGCAAAGCTGGCTTACTTGCAAGACATATTTAACCTGCTTAATGAACTAAATCTGTGCTTTCAGTGGAAAATGCTTTAAGATGGCAGACAAAGTAGTAGCTACAAAGCTGAGCTGAAGTTGTGGGAACAGAGGCAGTTTAGGCATAATTCATACATTTACCCCTAGACATTCGAAGACGTCTGGGAGACGTCATTTGTTTCTTATGTCAAAAAAATAATTGGCGTGTCTCAAACGTCTTCAACACAGAGATGCCAACCTGCTCCGGACAGCAAAAAAATATTTTAAAGTGGTAGTTTAACAATTGTTATTCTTGGTTTAATAAATTCAATTTAGTAGATTTTTATCCACCACTATTTCTAAATAATTCGTAGGCTTATATAATTCACCACTTTACAGCAGTTATGTCATGCTATACCTTTTAAAAAGCAAGCAAAAATAGTCAAATATTTGCAAAATTTCGTTTGTAGTTACATACCGTTTTTTAAATTATTTTGGCGTGTCCGGAGCAGTTGGCATCTCTGTCAACTTTCCTTTGCGAGTTGTTGTTTACAGTGCAATCAAAGATCATTTCTATATCAAGAAAATGATATGTAAAAGGGTTAACTGCGGCCGAGACTGAGCCTGAACAGTTATACTCCAAGTTGGTGCACGATATTAATCACAAATTAATTATACACGCTGATTCCGAAGCACACAAAAAAAAAACACAAGCTGATAAGGCAAAAATTTTAATAGAAATTTCTACAAAATATTTTTCAAATGTTCATAAGCTTGAATAAAGTTTCATTATGGCAAATAAAGAAAACCGTTTAAAATTTATATGATCCTTTCTTACTACATTGAAGATTATTTTTTTTAAATCACACTTATTTGTACATACATGAAAACTGTCGACGACAAACAGGTTTATAAAGAAAAGGATGATCAATTAGATATTTCTCAATGATTTTATTACTCTGTTAAAAGACACGAAAGTATTTTATCTATTTGAATCATCAATGTTCTTAAAAATAACAAACAATTTAAAATTGTCGAACAAGTGAGGTAATGAGTTATCAGTTTTATTTAGTCATGAATATTGGAAATTTTATTTACTAAACGATCAACAGATAGGGTAATGATATTTTTTAATTCTCTTTTCGCAAAAAACGGAGCTGTAATTTTTTTTAAAAAAATGATGATTAATAATCGACTCACTATTTTTTTTATTGAAGTGATTTTATGGGATTCGCAATTTATTGTCCGCTGATATTAATAGAAACATCGATAAGTTTTGCTATTGGGTTGAAGGAAAATGACAACAAAGATAAAAATAGGATAATCTAAATATTTGTCAAAGGCTATTGAGATAACTCATCAAGGACAGTTTTAGTCTAGCTACAAACTTTAACCATGACTTTTCAAAGAGGAATTTCTTTATGGAAAATTGTGTAAAAACATTTTTTTTTAACAAAAACATAGTTCTAAAATTATTCTCATCCGATAATCATATGTTTCAGGTATCAGCAAATCCAATATTTTGTAAGGTGCTTCAAAATAAAGAGATCATTTTTATTTTTATGATTTTTCAATCAATCATAACAACTAATATTTCTTTTAATTTATTCACATCTAATAACTTTATTTTCTGGATCTAGTCCAATTATTTTGTAAGGTGCTTTGAAATAAAAGGCTAATTTTTATTTTTCTGATTTTTCAATTTATCGTAACAACTAACATTTATTTATAATAATAACCATATTTTCTGAATCTAAGTAAATCCAAAATTTTGTAGGTTCCTTCAAAATAAAAGGAGAATTTTTATTTTTGTGATTTTTCAATGAATCGTTACAACTAATATTTCTTTTAATTTATTCACATTTGATAACCATATTTCTGTCTCTTGGAAAATCCAATATTTGGTAAGGTGCTTCAAAATAAAAGAATCATTTTTTTTGTGATTTTTTGATTAATCGTAACAACTAGTATTTCTTTTAATTTATTCACATCTGATAACCATATTTTCTGGATCTGAGTAAATCCAATATTTTTGAAAGTGCTTCAAAATAAAAGGATCTTATTTTATTTTTGTAACTTTTTACCAGATTCTCGCTTATGGCAATCAATATTTATTTCAAATTACTCACTTCTGATAAGCATATTTTGTAGGTATTAGTAAATCTAAAATTTTTGAAGTAGCTTCAAAAAAAAAAGATTATTTTTATTTTATAACTTTTCTATTAATCTCGGCTTGCATGAATTTAACTCATGGGTCACACCCTATACATGGTGTTCCGTAAATACCACCCTCAATATGTATTTTTTTAAAACCTTATAAAAAATGAAAACAAGGAAGAAGACTCGCATTGGTGTGAATTCTTTTTCTTTTTTGTTAAGGTTTCTAAAAATACGTATTAAGGGTGCTCTTTATGAAACATCTTCTAAAAAATGCTTATATGATCTATTTATCTGTAATTTTTTTATTATGTCTAGTAATAAAGCATATAAAACTTATAATTAAAACTTAATTAAATATCATTAAAATTCTTTCACCCATTTATTTTTAATGATTTAGCATTACATTTTTAGTACCTCTTCCCTCACCATCTTGGGTTATAGGTCAAATTTTTAACATGTGTTTTCTTGTTTGTTTTTTTTTCACTTTATAAACTTTTGATTATATAGTATTATTAGACAGCATAATACTTTTCAACAATACATAAAAAAGAGAAGAATATTAATATCGTCAAAAACAAAAGTGTTATTACCGGAAAAAGTTTTTAAATTAAATATACTTACAAAAATTATACAGGAAATTCAATCATATACCGAATTTCATAAAACAAAATAATTATGATTAATTATGAAAATAAATACTTATATTGGGAACAACTCGACTATAACTTGAACTAACGTGGTAAAAGTGGAACGAAAGAAAAGTTACCTTTAAATGCAACAAATTAGTGAAATATTTTCTTCTAATATCTTTTCATGAGATTAAAAATATTATTTTGGTAAAGACAAAATTTAAATCAGCAATAGTAATAATAAGGTTTAAAAATTTATATTATATATTTAAATAAAGAATTCACAATATTTAATCTTTTGACTGACCAGAATCAGAATATCAGGGATGCAAAATACCCTGGTAGTAAAATAAATAAATAAGCAAAAAGGGCTGAATACTTCTTTTTTGAGAAAAATCTTGCAAATTTGGAACCAAATTTGATCAGCTGCTATATAGTAAATTAATAAAAAGCACCATTGTTTAGAAACCACGTTTATCAGATAAAAGAAGGAACAGAAAAGACGGATTTCCAGATTTTTTAAAAAAAATATTTGATTAACTGTTCCAAAAATGTGGACGCAGTGCAATGTTTATTTTTGAAAATTCGAAATAATAAATTTAAACGCCAAGATCATCAAAAAATTTAATTTATCCTAGTGCAATATTGAAATTAATTCTTTTACATGAATTAAATTATTTATGTCCTATTGTATAATTATTTTTCACTCTTTTTAATAGCATATGAAGTATTTATTGCACAGAAGCAGAGAGTTTTTCAGTATTTGTTCATTTATTTATAACAAAAAAGGTCCCGATGGAAAACTGAATGTGTTTTTTTTATGGAAAATGCTAAAGAGCAGGGTAAGGTTGCACCATTATTAAGTATTTTTAAAGTGCCAAAAAGCAGAGAAAGTTAGCATCATTATTAAATATTTATAAAAAAAAGAAGATAATTCAAATCGAATTATAATTTAATTATTTAAATCTATAAAAGTTAAAAAAAACTATTTTTATTAAAACGATGTGTTATGTAATATGTATATATATATTACATAACACATCTAGAATAAAAATAATTTTTTTTAATTTCATAAATTTAAATAAATTATAATTTGATTTTTATGAATTTGACTTAAATTATCTTCCGTTTTTTTTATAAATATTTAATAATGATGCTAACTTTCTCTGCTTCTTGGCGCTTTAAAAATATATTCTTTCATATAAAAATTCTTTCTTTCTTCAAGTTGATATATGCAAAATTTAAATTCTTTTTTGCGTTTTATTCGTTAAAGCACCAACAGATGCTATAGAGTTAGTACCGTTAATGTTTCAAAGAGAAAATAAAAAAGAATTTTAATTTTAGTCTGAAGCAAATTCTTATTACTATGTATTTTGAAATTATTTTATTATTTAAAAATGAAAATATTACTTTCACAAATAAAAATTTATATAAAAGAGTAGACAAATATTGGATTGGTCAACCCCCAATCTCTAATTAAGGAAACAGTCCAATATTAATTACATTGGCGTATGAATATAATAAATTTGAAGTAAATTAAGAAGTGTAAAAATAATAACATAGCTTGAAAATATTAAGAAAAAATATACAGAATATTAAAACATAATTTATTCATTTACAATCACTCTAATGTTTCTATACATAGACTGAATGTAATAATTTTTATGCAAAATTTTTAACTTTAAATATATTATACTTTTTATGCATATCACATCATTCATTAAAAAAATATAAAATATTCACTCAAAAATATTATAGATAGTATGTTTTTGTTACTAAGAGAGTGCATTCAATTCAAACTTATGTTTAATTTACTGTAGTTTAAAATAAAAATTATGTTATGCCTCAATGTTTACAGTTTTGAAATTTGGGATCATCTGAAAATAATTTTCAATATTTTTAATAAGATGCTAAATTTCTTGACATATTCTGCCTCATCTGAATTAAAATCTACAATATAGCTAAATTACATGCTCACAAACATAATTCACTACTTGATAAAAAGATTAAATTTCCCACAGTTTGGAGAAAAAAAACTGTAATGTTTCTTACAAATTAGTAAATGATGATGAGTATTCATTATTATAGATTTTCTGGTCTAACTATATCACATTTTTCAGTTGATGGTAAAAAACACAACAAAACTTAAAAACATTACACACAAATAAAACTTTGGAGCCAATTCACAAAATAATAATTGTTTTTCCAAACACAGGTTCTTCATTCTCGAAACTTGAAACTATACACATTCCTTGTTTGTAAGCTGTTCTTGAAACTCGAACTTTTCGAGTGTGAAAAAACTGTTTATAACCTTCTGGAATTGTGGTAATTTCGGCAAAAAAAATATTTTTATCAATAGGTTGGGCACTGGTTATAACAATATTTTTTCCTAAGTCTCTTTTTTGACTTAAAGCATTGCAGTTGCTGGTGCCTTTGTGCTAAGGAAAGAAGATTAAAAATAATGTAATTTTTGCTAATAAAATGTACAGAAGAAACAAAAATACTTTTTTAAAACATAGAAAGATCAATCAAAGCTAGTCATATTTTAATTACTATTTTTAAAATACAATATTAAAAAAAATTGAGAAATTGTAGTTCTCATGTAAAAAAAAAAAGTTAAAACATTTCACTACCTAAAAACAAATCTTCGAAATCAACTATTTATACGGGGAGGGGGGGGGGGATTTTTATCTTAAGCCACCTTTCACCCACAAAAATCCCGGAAAGGAAAGAAAGATACTGATGTTTTAAAATATTATTATTATTGTTATTGCTACAATGCGCTAAAGCACCAAAATAGAAATTGTGAATTAAATTTCACGCAGAGACTTGGACAGTTGAGTCTTAAATCTCCTTAACCGTGCACAACTCTGTAATTTTTCATTCGTAACAAAACATCCTCTAAAGTATATTCAATTACTATCTATCATAGCTAAATATTTGAAACATTCTTCTCTAGTCTTTCAATCTAAAACTAAGTTTTACATAATGATTGATCTTGCAACAGCATAAAGCACATACAGAAGGAAAGAAAACCAGATAAATTTAGTAAATAACAGTAATTTATTGCAAGAAACTTTTACAACATGTACACCGACAAATCATTAACAGCAGAATCAAAAACCCAATTACAACTATTATATCCATCTGATATTACAATAAAATATTAAGTGACAAAATTTAATTTGTTTTCTGAATAATAATTCAAGTTAGCTCTCTCTGATAGTTTTATTTTCTCCATGTTGCAATAAAAGTTTTCTCTGCAAATAAATAAAAATTTTACATTTGAAATGCATTACAATTTATTATAACCCATATATTCAGCAAAGTTATATTAAATTCATTAACACAAGATTTGACAAATTTCTGTTAAACCTAAAAGTCTGTTTTAAATTTTGGTTACTTTAAATATATTTCCATTATATAGTATTAACTGCTGTAATGCATACGTGAATAATGTCGTTCACCTGAAGCTGATACTTATCACGTGGTATCCGACGATAATTTTCGCTGTTTTTGGAGGTTTGCAAGGTTCGATTGCAGTACTTGCATCAGATCTTTTACTTGAAAGGGAGGAGGGATACAGAATTCGAACAGTGAGTTGAATCACTTGATTAGAATCACTGATGCGAATCACATGATTTGAATCACTTGATTCGAATAGATATTTGAATCATTTGAATGGAATCACAGATCAGAATCGTTTGATTCGAACCAGTGATGACCATAGAGATTGTGACTTCTAAATTTTGTGACTAACGGCATGAATGTGGTATTGTGGTCCAGGGCGTTCGCGTTATATATAGAAGAAAATAGCTTGTGGCGTCATCACAGACTCATCACACAGAACGTCACACAGGGCGACATCACAGAAGTTTCCTTCATTCCAATGCAACGCGGTTGGAAGAAGCCGATCAGCCAAATGCAAATCAGCTTTCCCGAACGGCGCGCCTACACTCAACGAGTATAAAAAGCAGCTTGCCGTTGGTCAGCATCCCACGCATCACCACCACATCCATCCCAGCCTCCGAGGATTAAGGTTGTCTTATAACCGAGCTCTGCGCTACAATGGCATCACACGGGTTTGGCCGCGGAGAGAAGGCTTTACGTCCCTCTCGCGAAGGGAATTTCGATGACACTGCCCTGATGGAACGCATGCGTAGCTAAGGCTATTTCAACGCCTATTTGATGTATTCTAACCCCGACATGGTCAATGATGAGTACATAGTGAAATACCAGTCTATGGCAGATACCTACACTACATTGACTAAAGAGAATCCTACAAATCCTGAATACCTTGAAAAAGATATGAAATGATCTACACAGTTGAAGCACTGAAAGCCACGAGAGAAATTCAGCCTTCAAGCCTTAGAGAATTTGATCAGAAAATAGAACTCGCAGCAACTGCGGACCAAACAACAACACCAGTTGAAACTCCTAAGGACTTAGAGGAGCCAATCCCAGCGGATATTCCTACAGAGATAATAAGACCAATCTCAAGCAACAACTCTGAGATAGCATCACCAGCAGAAAAACAAGTTAAGAAAAAGAAGAAAAGGAAAAAGAGCAAATCAACTCGGTGACATTAAAAAACTCTGAATGCGAACCCGAAAGTGAACCACTCCACCCGGAGAAAAAGATAGCTCCCGTACCAGCGACGGAAGAAATTACGCAAGACCCAACCATCCCTGAAGTCCTGGCTACAGACGAGATACCAGTGGAAAATATTGAACAGATAGAGACTCTGCAATCCACCAGCAGAAAGCTAAAAATACTCATTCGAGGACTTAGAGCCGATATCGAGATTCACCATCTCGAAAGAGACCTTACAGATTTTGGTCTACGGGCAATAAAAACTGAACAGATGAGGAAGAGGCGTGGCCAGTACTACAAGCTCCTCCCACTCTACCTGCTTATCCTGCCTGGTGATCCCAGGCACCGGGCACCCAAGCACCGGGAAATCTTCAGAATCGACAGATTACTGGACACACCCGTCCGGGTGGAAAGATTTCGTGGCAGCCGCTACGTAATCCAATGCTATAGTATAGGTGTCAAGGCTTCTGCCATACACAGAAGAACTGCACCGTTGAGCTGACTTGCGTGAAATGCGCAGGCGCGCACTACTATGCAAGAAGCCCCAGACTACTACTATGCACCCAGATCACACCAAAGCACAGTGAGCCAGCATCCAAGGTTTCGTGGCCAAAATTAATATTTCAATAAAATTTGTTTCAAAATTTGGGGGTTTTTATGTGCAGGTAAATTGAATTCATAGGTGAAATTTTGAAATACACTAAAAATACCAAGAAAAAAACAAAATGGCGGCTGAAATATGGCGAGCAAAAATAAAAAAAATAATATAGTACGTTTAAATAATTAAATATAGCAATGAAAATATAATAATTTTCGTACTTTTATATTAAAAATGAAAAGTAAATTATATTTCCGAAGTAATATTACAAAATAACGCGAATTAATTAAAAAATAACGCGAAAACATGAAAAAAAACCATAATTTTGTTTTTCGGTATATTTAGTCCCCCATTGCAATATGGGCAAAATGGGGCAGGTTTTTTCGAAAGAAGAAACATCAAAGAAGACAACAAAAAAAAGTTTAGCTAATTACCTCGTGGAACTTTTTGGAGATAAGTTTCGAAAGTGATTCAAACATTGTAAAATGTCAAATGATAAGATATAAGCTATAAGTTTGTCAAGAGTATTAACAAATCCAACAAATTGAAAAATTGTACTATAATTTCAGACTAAATACTTTGATAAAAATGTAACAGTAAGGTGAAATTCCTATGTATATTTCTGAAATATAAATTTAAAAGTTACATTAAAAAAAAATTTAACATATTTTTCACTACATTGTACTTTCGTCGGTCCAAAAAGTAAATTATAATGTTTGGAATGATTATGAATACTTAATTTGGGCGATATTAAAACTGCCTACACATAATTTAGTTGAAAATTTAATTTTGACTTTTGACCAAAGATCATGGTCTTCTGGCCCACTGTGCAACGAGGAGACAACAACATCGAACAGCTGTCAACCCAGTAGGCAGATTTACTCACATCATGAGAGAACTACAGGATCTCATGAAAGATGCGAAATTAGTTTCCCTGATCCAGTCCCTTCTCCCACCTCCCAGGACATAGACACGGAGAAACAGCCAATGAAGACGACCACAGATTTTCATTTGTGGAATTTTTACTTTTTCTAAAGACATTTAGTCACCATTGCCTTAGGGGAAAAATTCATATGAAGAAGTGAGATGCCCGTTTCACGGGTAGGTACTTTGTTCAACATCATATCAAGTCAAGTCAGCATCCCACTTCGACTTCAGTCCTCACCTGGAGATGTGTGCCTGACCTAACCAGCCGAGTCCGGAAATATTGATGCCGCTTCTACACTTAGATGGTTGACTTTACTTTGTTCACTTTTAGAATTTTATTTGTTTATGAAGAAAATAAACGTAGTTATTTTTATGAAAAGTTTCTGGTGTCTTCTAATTGCTAAAAACGAGAACCACGTTTGTCATTTCATTGGGAGATGACCGCTTTAACCAATAAGCCAATGCGGCTTGCTAAGCTATTATTGGCGTTAAGGAGGCTTAACTAATTGTAGTAATAGGAAAATAATATACTTAATTAGCATCAAGTGAATAAGTTTCTTTTTTGTCCCACCAAAATGTATATGATTTATATGATAAACATGTTTCATAATTTTAGATTTTTGTTTTAAAAAGTATACCACATCGCTTGACAATGCATGGTTTACCAAATATAAAGAATCAGTAACGTTTGACTATTGTTTCCTAACTGAATAAACGCTAAAAGTAGCAATCAGGAATTATTACAAACAATGCACGACTATAAAAGTAACTTATTACACTGCAAACAACTAAAAATAGTAAGCTCTAACCACTCTTTTTGACATAGAGAAAAGAACATTTTCTTATTCTTTAAGAGCTGTTGCCATGAATTGAATTGAATGTACGCGTGTTAGTATTCATCATTTCAGTCAAATATGGTCATTGATTACTTACGTGATATTGTAAACAATGTAGTGAAACTTAAGTGCCAGTGAAAAGAGAAAAGTGTTAAACCTTTTCATGCCTCAACACCCAGTGGTCATTGGCTTTCTGATAACTCAAATTCCGATTCAAATTATGAAAATCAATTTTCTGCCTTTATCTTTCCTTTCTTAAAAAAAGATAAGAACCAAATATAGATCGATGTTAGTTTTAATAAGTTTGTTTTAAGATGTCCTCGAATACTTACGTGAAAAATGTAGACAGCGTTCGATTTGGATTGAATTTTCACAAAATAAAGAAACCAAATTAGTAATGACGTTTTGAAAACTAAAATAGATTTTATAAGACAATTACTAAAGTTTTCAATTACTGTAGGAATATATTAAAATCATGCTGAGAAAAAAATTACCAGATTAATTCAGAATTAATTCAAAATTATTTGTACACTGAGGAAAAAAAGTATGGACAAAGCTTCTAGAATGAGGTAAATTTACAGTATTTCTGAATCTATGGGAAAACACCAAAAAGCTCTGTAATTTTTACCGAAATGCTTTGGTAATAACTTTGGTCAAATCAATAATAAAATATGGTAGAATAATATCTAATAATTTATGGTAAATGTGGCAAAATTTGGTAATTTTTTAACGTGATACCCTAGACCATGGCATAAAAACCATTTATTCGGTTGAATTTCAATTTCAGTATTATTATTATTATTTCTTTTTTTTTGCTAAATATGTGGTAATAAAAACTATAGTTTTGAAAACCAAAATTTCTGAAGAACCACCTAAATAAAACAAATGAGTACAAAACCTTTACTGAATTTTAAATAAGTGAATTTAAAAGAATGAATTTTAACTTTTAAAATTAGAATTTTACTGAATTTTAAAGGTTTTGTTAAGGAAATGTAAAGAGAATGTAAGAAAAGCACGCATAATGTTTTCGGTAATACAGGTCTTAAAAAGGTTTTGTAAAGATTTTCGTCAGCAAGTTTTTCCTTGATTTTATGGTTTAAGGAACTTTGAAAGAAGTAACTCTTCATGTTGCATTAGCACTATTAAGGTTTTGTAAAGGGTTTAAGTCAGCAAAATCTATTTGTCATAGATTTTTTTTTAAAAAATAAATTCGTTCAAACCTTTTGACAAAAAATAGTGTTTTCATTAAAATTTTAAAAATGTAAGAAAAAACTTACATTTTATTTCTAAGAATATTAAAGTTTTTTTTAACGGAAATGTGAAGGGGATAGGCAGATTTCATAAAGGGGTGTGAATTATGTAGATTTTATAAAGGAAAATGTAAAGAAAATGTAAAGAAAAATTTTGAAATATTTCATAAATAATAATTAAAGAATTATTCTATCAAATGAATATAATTTTAGCTTAAATAAGATTTTATTAACATTTTGCTAAATTTCAGTGTTCAAATTAAAACTTTTATTTTCTTGCTGAGAATGTGTAAGATTTTATAACGGTTTTGATAAGAAAGAAACTCTAATCAAGTTGCGTTCGATTTAGTTTGTGAAATGCACGAAACTGTTCATAAACAGTAAAGTTTGACTAAGATTAAGATTGAACTTTTAAAAATGGTTAGTTGTGTTAGGAAACGTTACTGAAATAAGCAATCCAAAACATATCTCAAATATGAGCATGCTGTAAAGGTCACGTATTTAGTTTACAGTTTAGGTCTAAGGCAAGTGTTTTTATTTTAGTATTTTTAATAACAACTATTTAAAGACTTGTTGATTAAATTGTTCTTATTATCAAATATTTTTATTAAATAATATATATTCGTATTATCCCCAAAGTATTAAAAAGTGACTACAGTAGTGCTTTTGCCAAGTAACTTACAATGTTTCTTAAATTTTTATTATAATTTGTTATTATTAAAATTGAAAGTGCAAACAAATTATGACATTTTTATGTTATTGGTTTTATTAAGATTAAATAATTTATTTTGTTATTAAAAGGTATCTAACACGTCGTTAAGAAATTAACTTTAATCAGACATGCTAGTTTTCCGCGTATTTAAGGAATTCTGCTTTTGTTATTTGCTTGATTTCTGTTTTAAACAATTCTGAAATAGCATAAATTCAAAATAATGCTGACCATTCACATATTGTTCAAAGTAACTTAGTATTGGAGTAACTTATTAGTTATTTTACCCGATATGATGCTTCTGAGTTTTAATAACTGTTGAAAAATATATGAAGGAAAAAGAAAAAAAAAATTTCATAAAATTTATGAGGGTGAATTGCGAACCATATATTAATTTACTTTTTTTAAATAAGGATATAAATTTCAAGCCGTTTTAAAAATCTGAATTGTTTTCTTTATTGAGTTTTTTAAAAAATATTTTTATTGAATTAACATTCAATATATAAAGAAACTTTAAAAAATTGTAAATTAAGGTGTCAATTACAAATTGATTTTTGTTTTAAATTAATATCTTTATTTAAACTTAAAACTATTATACTTTTTAAACTGTTTTTATTATTTATTTTTTACTGTTTTTGTAAGAAGAAATAAAATATTTATGATCGGAATTTTAAGTTGTTTCAAAAATTGGAAATGCTCTCTATATTCAGCTTATTTAGTATGATTTTATTTACTATTAGGTTTATTGCACTCAAAATTAGTGAAACACTTTAAAAGTATTAAATAAAATTCTAATTATTATATCTTAAAAATTTGCTCGTAGCAAAAATTTATTTTAATTGAGATTTACGTAAGTAATATCACAAGTAACTATTACAAGAATTTTATAATTTAAAGTGAATTAACTCTAAATATTGGTGTGAAATATTTCTAAAGTGCTGATGTTTACTATTTTAAAAATCCTTAAGAATGTTTGAAATTCTTGTTGAAAAACTTTTCGCGCAAAGACTTAAAGAAAAAACTCTAATAATTTTAAGTGTTTTGGAACAAAATTCCGCACTTTTCGTTAAAGAAATCAAAGTTTTCTGAAGCTTTTTTATACGGAAAAAAACTAACAAAATTTACTTTTCCTTAATAAAGACTGCGGAATTTTGAGCCAAGACCCTTAAAGATATTTAAAGTAGTTTTTTGTTCTTTTTACTTTTAAAGTTTTTGTGCTGACATTGCTTTGGGGGTTCCAGATGAACGGGAAAATTACTAAATAAATAGTTTGTATACCGTATATTTCGCTTCTATCGACCTGAATTATGGAGTACGGTAAATTTACCAGAAATGTTTTTCTCCGTGTCGACAATGAAGTCCTCAATTAAGTATATATGGCTTTGACTTCCTGCCAAAATATAGGGTTCGTCTGCACGTTGCGCAACAGTTTTAAATGCGTAAATCTAAAATAAAAAAGTGGGTATCATTACTATCACAACAACATAGCACGAACAATATATGCTAGTAATAAGGGTTCTATGAAAACAAATTTAGTAAACATTAATAGTGATAAAAATCGCATGATCTGAATGACTGATCTGAACTACTTGATTCGAAAAGTGATCTGAATCGTATGATTTGAATCACTGATCGAAAATCACTGAATTCGAATAGTGATCGGAATCTCATGATTCGATTCAGTGATCAGAATCTCGTGATTTGAATCAGTGATCTAACTTATTTACTTTGAATCATTTATCCAAATCATTTGATTCGCATCACTAATCTGAATAGTTTGATTCGAATGATTGATTTAAATTCCTTGACTTAAATCACTTATCGAAATCACATGATTCGAATCCGTGATCTGAGTCCATTAGTTGGAATTCGGTGCTTGTACAGCTTTAATTTAGCGCAGTTGGAGTGTTTCACGGCAATTAATCAATTGTATAGTCACGACAATATTACAGATATGATAAGAATAGAAACGTAACCCTTTTTGAATATAAAACGTGACATTAGATCAATTAAAGGCGAAAATATAGCAGAAGAACAAAAAAAATTTAGCATAAAATTAAAGACAAAAATTACGAATCACCTTTTTTTTTTTATTGTTGTTGTTGTAGTTCATTTACGTCGCACTAGTTCTGCACAATGGGCTATTGGCGACGGTCTGGGAAAAATCCCTGAGGATAATCCGAAGACATGCCATCAAACTTTTGATCCTCTACGGAGGGGATGGCAACCCCGCTTCGGTAGCCCGACGACCTGCACTCGAAGTCGAGCACTTTAAGGTAGAACAGTTTAACGAGGACCAATACTGCACACCCTTGGTCCCTACGCAAACTGATCCAAGTGTTCATCCACCCGCACACTGACCGCAGCCAGTGATGCTTGATTTCGGGGATCTGTTGGGAACCGTGTCTCAACGATCAGTCCACTGCGGGATTTTTTTTTTTTTGAAAACAGTACTTTCTGAAAAAAGAAAAGCGAATCAATTGAAACAGAACACAACATTAAAATCTCTACTGTCATTTCTAATGCAGAGCCTTCAGTTAACCTCTTCCTCGAAATTTCATATTTTTGAGAGCTGGGAAGCTGAAAAAAGAGGAACATCAGTTGCTTATGATAAAAAGAGTGATAATAATTTATATACTAAGAGGTTGGAAAACGACACCTTCCCCTGAGAAGAAAAATGTTTTTAATGTTGTTTTATTTACTTCATTTATTTATTTAATTTTTTTGTTATAAAATAGGTAAAAAAATAGGCAGTGTTCTTTTACTACTATCAATGTTCAACTCCGTAACCTAGTAATTTTGAATCCAATCTGAAAGACAAGGGAGCTCCAGGATCAAACTAGCCATTGTGGAGAACGTTTTAATGAATTTAACCAGTATTTGCGTTGTAGGGAGAGGGAAACCACAAAAACTTCCCCCGCTTAACCAGAAAGCAAGAGGATTCTAATCCATGATCCATCTTAGGATATTTTTCGTCAGCACTATGGTCGATGCTTTTTGATCGAAAAGAGTATGAAACAAAGGTTTTACAGGATGCATATTAAAAATGTACCTCTATTCATTAAGAGTTTGACTTAAATATGTTAGTATAAAAAAGCCATTCGAAAGGAACTACAAAAGCAATTCTGGTGATTGATGACCTCAACAAGCAGGTTCTCATCTTAATTTTTTGCACTATATGCGTATTAAAAATAGAAAGAAAATTTTGAATCATCCTTTCAACGGAAAGGCAAGTTCGAGGAATAATTACAATAATTATGATTTTTTAGAAGACAATAAAATAATATTGAGGCATATAAATGCTGACGAGACATGTGAAAAAATATCTTGAACTCAATTTTGTAATAGATCAATCATTTCTCTCAAATTCATTATCGAACCACTCATTCATTCACATCAGTAAGTGATATGAATCAATAAGTAATTCGGATCAGTAAGCAATTTGAATCAACAAAGTGAACTGATTCTATTGATTTAAATAATGGATGAAAGCGAGATGGAAAAGAAGGTGGTAGTAAAACCATTTCAATTTTAACTTGTTTTCGGGAATAGTAAATCTATTCTCATCTTCAAACCATTTAACAATATCTACAGAAAAAAGCAGTTTTATATATATGTATAATTGTAAAAAAAAAAAAAAAAAATCTCGGTAGTTGCAGAAATTTAAATTCGGTAGTTGCAGAAATTTGTTTCTCGAAAAAAATTAAATGCATTTCGTACCAGTTTTTGCTCTTTTCCGTCTTGGTATAAATAGGCTTTCAGCCCTGATTGGAATCACTTTGATGATTTGTTTTGCCCAAATCTAATTTATAGTAGTTCTCTTTGCTTTGTCTTCAACCTTAAAACTCTGATTTTATTATTAAATTACAAAATTTTTAAACTAATAAAGTTTGTTATACTTGTAAATATATATATATATATATATATATATATATATATATATATATATATATATATATATATATATATATATAGGTACTTCTTTTTTATGTCTTTTTTCTATTTCATTATATTTAATACAAGTACACTATCAGTAGTCCCAAAGCTTAAAATAATTTTTTATCGTACTGAATCAGGTTTTCCTTCGCCTTCTATAATGTTTTTTACGTTGTTTTACACAATTAACACACAGATAATCTCTTTCTTTTTAAACTTCATTTACTCATTTATTGTTAAGTTCTGTATTACATAAAGGGGTTCAATTAACTTTCCGCAGCGTCAGCAAATAAGTAAAAATTTTAATAATAAGACGAATCAACTTGAATTACTTTTTATTTAAGAAATTTTTCAGTCTAGGAATCAACTGATTAAATAGTTCCGAAAAATAAAAATTTCAAAAAAATTTGATTTTAAATTCTTATTTTGAAGGAGCTACTCCATTTCAATCAAATTTCTAAATTTTTTCATCCCGTTGTTTAAAAAATGAAAACATTTTTATACCTTACAGAACTTTTTATACCTTTTTTATACCTTATACCTTACAACTTCTTTCGATCGTTATTAAACTAAATAATAATAATAAAATTATAAGCAATCGTCCTAAATTTTAACTCTCCTGGGCAATTTCCTAATTTGTTCCCACTAATAACGGCCCAGAATCTGAATATTATACTTTAAGTTTTAAACCAAATTTGCTCTTCAAATTTAGGTTTATCAATAATACAACTCTGAAATATGATATATGGTTGTTTAAATGATGCCAACATTTCGTTTTCATATAGTTTCTCTCATCAAATTTTTATCTGTACTTATTTTAGAATTTTGTTTCTGTCATCGGGATAAAAGCAGCTGTTATAGAAACCAATAAAATCAAAAAAATATAGATGTAAACAAAACTGGTTTTAAATAATTGCGTCATTTCTAATCCTAAAGCATAAAATATAAATCTGAAATTACGTTTCAAAATTTGTTGTAGGAGAAACAATTTTACTTTTTTGTGTTAAAATGAGCTTAAAAACTAGTAAAATGAATTCCAAATAATGTATATCTATAAAGTTGTTTTCAAAAAGCCGGTTATTTACGTTTCCATGAAGCTAAAGATATTTTTTTATGGATAGATAGTTTTTGAAATAACCAATATTTTATTTGCATTATTATAGTAGCATAACTTTTATCGAAATTTTTATTTAATTTTGTGCAGTTATTTATTATTTTGTAACAAATATGCATGAATTGTAATTCAGATTCACTAAAAGTTAACTTTGCTTGCAACTAAAAAAATTTCGTACAAATTTCTATACCTTTTTATTTATTATTGTTATAATCTTATATGATATTTCATTTTTTTAGAACAGATTGCATACTCAACTTTGCTTGTAGCTTATAAAAACTTCGATTATTAATAAAAACATTCGACTCTTTTTTTATCTTTTCAGTTATAATCTTATATTTGACTCTTTTAAAACTCGTCACATTCTTAACTGAAATATGTTATTTAAAACTTTCAAAATTTATTCAGATTCAGATTCTTTATGTCTATAATTTCAGATTCTTTATGTCTATAATAGTTTCCTTTCAAAATGTTTTTTACTTAAGCAAAGAAAGCACGGAGTTATAATGGAAAATAGAAATTAAATTACTATTTTTTTAGAAAATTTTCATTAGTTAAAAATATTGCTTTATTTCTTAGAAGTTAATGATCAAATTTATACCGCAAAAAGGTAAAAAAATTTAAGGCATTTTTCAAGAAAAGGTCTTTCATCCCTAAATTTTCTTTCAATTTCATATCACCTCCAAATTATAGTTAATGTCATGCCGACTTCAGTTCGGAATAAGACTCTTTAATTTCGTACCGCTTAAACCTATGTTTAACTCTTAAGTTAATATTATCTTTAAATAAGTTTAATTTAGTTTTCAGATTATAGATAAAAAAGATTTGAGGAAAAGTTCATTAAAATTTCGGAGAGAGAAAAGAAACTCTTTTCTTTTTACTAAATTACATTAGTTTATAATCCAAACGTAACCTCAATGAAAATTCATTTTTTGCAATTAAATTAATGATTTAAAGTTGATGGTTTTAATTTAATTCCTTATTTTAATATCATTACTTTTATTCAAATTTTCAATAATACTGCGTTTAGAACTTTTCTTGCTGAAGTTCTTTGACTTTAATACAAAAAATAGAAAGGAAAACAAATTTGCAAGAGTTAACATTGAGAAAGAATGTCTAAATATGATTCATTACATTTATACTCTATTAGCTTGAAAATAACACATATCTTTAATTAAAAAAATAATATTTAACCAAACATAAATTATTTTTCAAGTAACATTCAACTCAGAAAACAATCAACTACAAAGCATTAGGCTATGGCCCCTTAATTCCTTTTTCCACATGATCCAATATTTATTGAATTAAGTATATGTTGATTGCTCATGAAAAGTAATCTTGATAAGTAACGGCTTTATTAACATGTTGATAGAAATTTTATGCAATAATACTTTTTTCTTACTAACACAAAAGCCAAATTTAGTTCATAACAATTCAATAAAAAACTGGCTTTTATTCCAATAATAACTTAAAAATTTTAATTTTAGATACGTAATTTAATTCCAACTGGCTCTAAGTTTTACGGAAGTAGAGATTTTTACACAGACTGAAATTAACAATGAATGCCTGAACAATGAAAGTGACATTGCCAAAATTATTAGTTTTAACTATGTATTTCTTTTTTTTTTTTTTTGTATACAAATATTTAATAGGTTAAAAATATGTGGTTAAATTTTCATCTTTCCTTCTCATGAAAATTATCCTAATGTTAATCGTATAATAATAATAAAAAAAAATAACTATAATAAGATTTCCTGCTACCTTAATAAAGCACTGAATTAAATACCATCGTTGAACGGCCGCCCTTATTTTTCGGGTTTTAGACAAGGTCGATGTATCAAGTATTAGGAGAAATTTTTCTTCATGGAGGAAATTTTAATGGAACTAACCCGCATATGCGTTTCATGGAAAGGAAAACCACGAAAAATTTTCATGGTCAGACTGACGGCAAAGGGACTCTAACTCATGATCCGTCTACCACTGACGATATTTTGCATCAACACTGTGGTTGGTGCAACCCGGATGCAGAATTCGTATCGACCAGCCATCACCGGGATTCGAACCCAGTTCACTTACCTCATTGGAAAGCGAATGCTCTATCCCCTGACTCATCACGACTCTGTGAAGGAGATTAGAACTTGTCCATAGATTCATTAAAAGCAAAATAAATCTACGTGCACAATGTAATAAAAAAATCCATAAAGTGTCCACCATATGATATTTCCCTCTTCATGCCTTATATTGGATGTTTTGTACAAAGATAAATGTTTTAAAAATGAGCAATAAATATTTTTAGGTATACATGATAATCTTAGAGAAACTTAACTTCAATTGATTCATTTAAAGCAAGTTTTAAATATATCTCTGATTGCAAAAAAAATATTAAAAAATTCATAAAATGTCCCCTATATATTTTTTACCTTACGCTACCTTATGTACCCAATAGTACGCGCTTTGGACAAAGGTAATTTTTTTTAATATAACTTATAAATATTTTTAGGCATGTCTGAGTAATTTTTTTTAATTTTTTTTTTTTTTTTTTTTTTGGAAAACTTGACACTTATTCATTCATCTAAGCTAATTTTTTAAAAAAATCATTCACGCAAAAAGTTATATTAAAATTTAATGAAATGTCCTGCGTAGAATATTTTTCCTGTAATACCTTTTATTACGTGTTTTGGATAAAAATAATTTTTTTTAAATATTATCTATAAATATTTCTAAGCATGCAATGGTAATTTCGGAAAATATAAAGTCTATTGAATTGAACTCTTTTATAAAGGATGATTTTAATGCTTATCATTTGGTTGTATCCACGGACGATTTGCAATGCTTGTTATCCAATATAATTTTGTTCGAAAAGGTAAAATAAATATACATATATTTAGGGTTATATGAATAAAATAAAATTTAGAACAAATAAAATTTTAGAAACCTTAATTTCAAACAAATTGGCATCTAGACTTGTTAGTCCGAAAAGCGATCAAAAACGATTGAGAGGCAGCGTGAGCTCAATTTTCGCGGAGTAGATGTTTTTCCGGTATGTATCGCTTTAATAGGCGGGAATGTGGTAATTTTTGATTTTAAAAAAATATTCTTTTAAATATCGCTGATTGTGGTCAAAATATCATTTCGTTACATCTAAAGGTATTTCTGAAATTAAATATAAGTATTTTTGTTAGTTTTAATACAAAATATATCCAGATATAGTTGTAGAAATTAAAATTTATTTCAATTTTACATTAAATATAATACAGTTTTACACAAAAATGACACATTTATACCTATAAAAATGTTTATATAACAGTTTTGGGTTTTGTTCTATTGTGGTAAACTACGCGTTTATTCTTAGTCACGTGATTCCTCTTTCTCATAATTTAGATTAGGAATATTCTCCTTTGAACACCAATCCACTCTGTGAATATGCAGCTTTTTTTATTTTCAACTTCTTAACCTTCAATCTAGAAGACAAGAAAACACCTGTTAACCTGCTTAGGGCCAAATGTGCATCATTTCAATAAATATTTGTTTATTAACTCTGTGATTCCATTAATTTTATTTTTCTGCTATTATCAAGGGTGATATTTATAAAAAATGTTAATTCAACCGGAGTAAACGCTTCCTGATTATACGTTAATCTTTCTATAAACGAAACTCCTTTATAAAGTTTAGTTTAAAAAAAAATCTAAAAATAAAAGCATGTTTTTATTCCTGTAAGCACCAAATTAATCCCTTCTAACTTATCTTGTAAAATATTTGTTTGATTTGTTCAATTTTTGTATCGTTTTGCTTAAATGTTATTTTATCCGAGCGGAACCAGCAAGAAAAAAGATTCAGTTGTCACTAGTTACCGGATACCCAGACCCAACAAAATGTTTGAACCAGGTACATCTCTAGTATACGGCCGTACAGAAGCACCTGAAATTATGATGGAAATCAAACATTTTTTTTTTTCTGTTAAAGTATACTAATGACTGTAGAATGTTATTACTTTATCAAATTTTTACGAAAATGGCGCTTTTTTTTTTTTTCGGGTCATAATTTTTCACAAATCACCAAAAAATAGTTTACTAATGAAATTATACTATAAAATAAATTACTTTACGTACTTTTGTAAAGTTTTGTTATGTAATTTTAAGTACACAGTTTAAAGTTAAACTCAATAGGTGATGTTTGTATCAAGTTCATAAACAGTAAAATGAGACATCGAGAAAAAGGCGTTTTAGGTTTTCATTGATCTGTTGCAGAAAAAAAAAAAAAAAAAACAAGTTCATATATTTTTCTTTCAGTTAATAGTTTTCTTAAATATTTTTCTTTCAGTTAATAATCTTCTCAAACATTTTTCTTTCAGTTAATAATTTTCTTGAATATTCTTCTTTCAGTTAATAAACCAATGTGTGTATTATTGAGAGGAAACAACCGCTAGGGAGAACCTTCATAAAAAATTCAGCTTCCTTTCCATAGATAATTTAAATTTTAAAGCGTTGTAAAACTTCAAATTTCAAATTTCATTATTCTACTCAGTTTTGTTTTGAATATATATATATATATATATATATATATATATTCATCAATTCATCATATATATAAATATTCAGCAATTGAAGCTTCATGGTTTACTCTTGGTCTATTTGAATTTACTTTAACGTTTAAATTATGGTGGGTGTGTATCAGAATTTACCACGAAGCTTTGGTGGTATAACTTCTTAGACATCTTTTTAAGCCTAACTAGAAAAAGAAAACGATTTTTTCTAAGAGACTAGAGTGGGAAAAAAACAACAGCATTGGTCATAAAGAATAGAAAAAGAAATAGAATGGTGATCTCTTAAAACGCTGCATGTTACAGCGGTGATGAACTGGCTGATATGCTTCCCCACCCCAGGAACCTTGGCGCCGAAGTATAAAAATATTGGGAGGTTGAACTTCAAATAAGCCCTAAGGGTAGGGTACTCAAGTACTTCAAACAGGTAGCAAGTGTTTCGAGCAACTTGATTTCAAAATACAAATATTTATGCACATCTCTACATATTCTTATTCATATTCTTAAGAATCTTATATTAAAATTAAACTGGGAAAGTTTTTTAAATGTAAAGCATGCTGTTGAAAACAAGGCAAACTAGCCAAATGTTTCAAGCGGAGATGGGTAAGTTGTTTATGCTTTTAAAAGATGCCATAAAATCATGCGTAGATTTAAAATTTAAATTTTAGATATCAAACCTAAATATACCTATAAAATTATTTTGAACAGAAAAATCGAACTATTTATGTTTAGAATACAGAAATATTTAATCAATTGCCTGAAGATGAATTGAATTAAGCTATAACTCGTTTTGCCAGCCAACTACTCTAACTGGCAAAACGAGTTTTAATTTAATTCTAGATTGAAATGGGAGGGTCGAATACCACCAACATTTTTAAGTCCCCCATCCCCACGAGGGCCGGGATAGCCTGGTCGGTAGGGCGCTGGGCCCATGTACAAGAGGTCGTGGGTTCGATCCTCGCCGGCCGAAGACTCCCCGTGTAGTAAATGGTGACTGATGCACGTTAAATCTGTCGAGTCTCAAAGTCCTCCATGTTCCCATAACAAATCAAAACCTCTGGGGGTACTGATCCAGGAGTTTCCTTGTCTTCTGGATTGGTTCAAAATTACAAGGCTACGGAGTTGAGCATTATTAGTCGTAAACCCATGAAATTGGGTCGGCTGCTCAACGACGGTTATAAAATAAAATAAAATATTGTTCACGAAGCCAGGTGGCTCAGGAGGTAGAGCGTTCACCTTCCAATGACGTGAACCAAGTTCGAATCCCAGCGATGGCTGATCGTTACAAATTTTGCACCCGGCTTGCACCTACCACAAGGCTGACGTAAAATATCCTCAGTGGTAGACGGATCATGGGTTAGAGTTCCTTCGCCGTCAGGCTAACCATGAGAGGTTTTCGTGGTTTTCCTCACGCACATGCTGGTTAGTTCTATCAAAAAGTCCTCCACGAAGGAAAAATATATCCCATTCTCTTCTGGATTGGGTTCAAATTACAAGGTTACAGAGCTGAACTCTAGTAGTCGTGAACCCGAAAATTTGGTCGGTTGTTCAAGGACGGCTACAATATAAAATATAGTTCGCGGTTAATGGTTTTCTAAAACGTATATATATATATATATAAAAGACAAAAAGAATAAAAAAACGAAGAAAACTAAGAAAATTCTTAAATTTGTAATTTATTTACTGCGCATAAGCTGCAAGTATATAAAACTCATTAAATAAGTTAAAAATATTGAGAAAACATGGAAATTAGTAACGATGCAAAGAATAAGCTGCAGAGAAGAGAAGAAGAAAATTTATTAAAATAAAATATTTTTAAAAAATATTTTTTAAAAAATTAAAACCTTTCATATTTTTGGTTCCTGGCTTTTTAATATATTTTATTTTAATATATTATAACAAATATTTTATTTTAATAATTTTTCATCTTCTCTCTCTCTATTCATATATGAAATAAATAGCAGTGTGGCCAAGCTGGAGAAATAAACTTTCGCGCAGAATCAATCACAGTAAAGGTTTTTTAAGTAGTAATTGTATGGAGAGCAAGAAACCGAATAAGCCAAAAGAGAAATGCTTCACTCTCAAAAGCTAGGAAAAATCTTGTTAACATGCATACTTCGATGAACTCTTAGATCGCATGCAAAAAAGGAAATGTTAGTAATTAAAATTAGTCCATTAATAGGTCGAGGGAATAATGTGGTTCTCACACTTAGGTTAAGGGAAAAACTTAAAATGTCAATTCTTGTATATTTAAACCTAAAAATAGAATAAAAATAAAGGATGTGAATAATAATGTATTAGAAAGTGTTTAATATATATATATATATATATATATATATATATATATATATATATATATATAAACATAAATACCCATTCCTATTATCGAAAATAATGTACATAATTAGGATAATGATAATGTCGACATAATTAGGGAACCTCACTCCTTAACCTTTTACTCGGGAACCACGATTGAGTTTTTGAGTTAATAAAGTGTTGAGTTTAACGGCTCAATTCAAGATCCGAAGTCAGCTTATTAACTATGACTGACGAAATAAAAACGTAAAGAAAAAAAAGGACAGATAACTGTGATCTTCAGGGACGTATGTGTGTAAAAAAAAGTACACCCCTTGGAGAAAGGAAGCACTTTTGAATTAGAAGAAATTGCAAGAAATATAAACTTTACTTCAAGAACAAAAAAAAAATTAAATAGCATTATAATTTTATTTAAAAAAAAAATAAATAAATAATAATTAAAAAGAAAAAAAAAAAAGTGAGTTAGCATTATAACTTGGTTTCAAAAAGAGAAAAATCAACTTAGCCTTCTATATTGATTTCAAATTGGGAAAAGTAAATTTGCCTTCTAACTTGATTTTACAAATAGAAAAAAAAAAAAAAAAATTGCACTATAACTTGATTTCAAAATTAAAATGGCCATAATAAGTGCATTTCGCTATTCAAAAATTATGCGGACTACTTTTTTTATTATATTAAAAACGGACCATTTGTGCTAAACATGTTCACATAGGGGAAAAAAAAGTTTTTCAAAACAATATATTTTCTGAAGGCTATCAATTTTGTTTTTCTCTCTCTAGTGACTATTTAAGCTTACGATTTGGAAGTGTTTTTCAGAGATGTTAAAGTGCTTAATATAACGAAGTTGTAACCGCGGATATATCCTCCCTACAGGACCTTGAGCCTCACTTGTTTACGCAACTTTCAAAGGGCGCAGAGAGTAGATGAGATGTGACGTCATTGTTGTCAGTCATTGGTTGAAAAGTTGTCTCCCAACGCGCCTGATGTATTTTCTTCCAGCTGTTCGATCAACCACACGCTCGGGCACTCTTCTAGTGCAAAATGGGTCATCTTGGAGTTAAATCAGTAAGTAGAAAACGATTATGTCCGAATTTGCATTTCATCAACAAATTTTAAGTGAAAAACATCACTTTTTTCCAAACGATAATATAAACGAATTTTTGTAATAAATTAAAATCATTTTAAATAGTTGTTTTGTTTTGATCACTAATGAAGATGCACAGTAGTTACTCCTAATCCCCCTATCCTTATTTTTTTTTTTTTTTCTTTGCGTGTGGGCATTAATTTAATCCAGTGCTTTTAAGTAACGATTCTTGCTGTCAAACTTCTCACGCTTGCTTTCTTTTGCTCTTTTTTTTTCAAGGCATCGAAATGGATTAAAATAAAAGTTAAAGTAATTAAATCAATATTGGTTTTTTATTTTGCACATTTCTTCCGGGATGACTTTTGAGAAAAATGAGAAAATTTAAATCTTTCCCAGATTTTTTTTATATTCAATTTTAGGAACCTACTAAATACACTTAATAAAGAAACCGGAAAATTTTTTTTAAATATAGAAAATAATCAAGATTCTTTTTTAAAATGATGATCTTAACATTTTGAATAAAATTCCATGTACAGCTTTTGCAACACATAACTAATGAAAACTGTAATAATTTAGATATTTCGGGTTGATAAAAAAAATTGCTTATTATCGAAAGTTATTAGGAAAAAATCGGCTGTTATCGAAAGCAATTAAGATTCCATTTTCAAAATTATTCCATTATTACTATAAGATATTTCGATAAATATCGTTTCAATAAATAAGTTTCAGGAATAATTTTGTTTCCAAAATATAACAGTAGTAAATTCGATATTTCGGTGTAATAAAAAAATCGTTTACGCTAAATGTTATCTACTTTATTTTATTTTATTTTTACTCTGAGAAGATGCATAGTTCAAGGTTTTGAATTTTATGCCTATCTCCATGCGCGCAAAAGCAAACATCATTTTACTCGGAATTAAGAAAGCCCAAAGTGCTTTTCTTAAATGATATTTTTTATATTAATCAGATGGGAAATAACTAATTTTTACCTTAAAACTTATTTGAAATTGTGAAAAAATTCACAAAATTTTAGGTAAAATTCCAAAAAAAAAAAAAAAAATAATACTTTTAAAGTATGGGGTGCAAGGCAATATGGTAAAAAACTATTAAAATCTAAAAACATTTTAAAAATTTTGGAATAATAATCAAAATGTCAAAATTAACAAAATACAAAATTATGTGATATTCCAAGAAAAAGAAGCATTTTTAAAATTTTCTGAATGCAAAGCAAAATGTCAAAAACTACCAAATTCTAAAATATAAAACATTTGCTGAATGCAGATTAATTAATTAAACTAATTTAATAGTATTTGACTGGAAAAAAAACTACTTTTGAGATGAACTAGAAATGCTACATTATTAATTGAATAATTAACATGTGTAGGGCTGAAATGCGAAATTTCTAAAAATATGTGTCGAAATATCAGCTTTATGAGATGCATTTTTACAATTATTTGAAAAATTATTTTAAAAATGTTCTGCTTGAAAACTTTGAATTTTATTCAAAGAAGTTGGAAAATTCATAAAATTTTCAAATGTAAGTACCAATACTATCAAAATGTCCTAAAATATTAAGACTATCAAAATCTAAAATTATGCGAGATTCTAAAAAAAAAAAAAAAAAAAAATATGTATAATTAACTTTATTTATACTAGTATATAAATTGTTACAATTATAAGAGTATTTTTTTTTTTTTTTTTTTTTTTTTTTTTTTTTGCTGAATACAATTAAATGTTTACAAAATACAAATGAATGAATAAATTACTTTACGAATTTAACATATCATTCAACATGATAAACTATTTTTTAGCTGAACTTGAAAATAAAAAGGCTAATTGAAAGATTGATACGTGTTAAAAGGATTGAATAGAATATAAAAAAAAATTACAAATTTATGTAATTTTTAATAGAAATTACTTGAGAATTTTCTTTAAGAAATCAACTTTTTTTTTTAATCAAAAACGCCGAACAATTCATAAAATTTTGGGATGTATTTATGCTTGTCGTCAAAATATCATAAAAAGTCAAAAACTACCAAAATTTAAACGAGATTTTTGAAGAAAAAAAAATATTCTTAGTTGTATTTATGAAAATATTTGTTAAATATTTCCTAAATTGTTAACTAAACAAATATAACTTTATTCAACTTAACATTGCGAAAAACTTTTATTTTAATAAAAAAAAAGCTATGTTGTTAATTGAAAGCTTGATACACGTTGTCATTATTAGAATTAAAAAGAATACAGAAAATTTAATAAATAAAATAATAATAAATGAAATAAAAATAAATGAAATAAGAAATAAATGAAATGAGAAATAAATAAAATAAAAAAGGCTTTAATAAATTAATTTCCTAAAATTTATGTCCACAAAATAATTGCAAGCCTGTGATGGATGCATTTTTAGAAATTTAACTTAAAAGGGTTGGTTAAGCTATGATAGTGGTTGACAATGATAGTGGTTCAGTAGTTATTACATTTCTATGGCATTATTCTCAGAGTCATGCAAATCCTATTGAAGATATAAAACAGTAGTTTTGCGAAATTTCACCCATTAGTACTTTCTTAAATAAGGCAAGGCTATATTTTTTTATAAATTATTTGTCAAAAATTAATGAGGGGGAAAATGAAATGGGAAAAATGAACCATAATAGTGACTTTATTTTGATGAAAATGATAAACAGGAGAAAGAAAGGGGCAACCTATCAACAATTAAGAATCTATTACTATTATTATTTTGAAATTAAATTTTTTTGTAAGAAAACATTTGGCTCAAGCAAGAATAAAATGTGATTTTTAAACAGATTTAGTAATGAAGTTTTATAAAATAAACATTCTTTTCATTTACGAAGAATATTGGACAGACATCATAAATCTTTTAACACTGAGTTTAATATCATAATTTATGCTTAATTTTTCCATTTTTATCCTTACCCCTTATTTTACTAAAAAGAGAATCCTCTTTTGAGGGGAAATCGAGAAATTTGCCTCTGGCATCAACATATCTCTGCACTCCACTGAATGAAATATAAAATTGTCTTAAGAAAATATTAAATTAATAAAAAAAAATTAACTAAAGACAAAACTGTACAGAGTAAAACAGTTAATTTAAATTATTTTAGAAAACATAAAAAACAGTGTAGAGTTATTGTATGGAAAAAGAGCACTATATTTAAAATTAAAAAAAAAAAAAAAAAAAAAAAACGTAACCTTAAAAGACGCAGTTTACGAAATTACAAAAAGATGGTAAAATTGTTTTTTTTTTTTTTTTTTTTTTAATGGAATGCTGAATATTGTGAAACGTGCATTATTAGGTCCTTAATTTCTGTCGAAATACAGAGCTATTCGTAAATATCCAAACAATTTAGACAGGCCAAAATTAAAGTAGTTATTATTTTTCTTTCTTTCCTTTTATTCTGACATTTAGGAAGATTAAAAGTTTAACCTTCTACCTTATGCCATTTGACCCCACCTCTTACACTTTTTCCAGAATATTTTTGTTCTGATCTTTATTTTTTTTTTTCTAAGTTTTAAGCAAATATTTGAATTTATTGGGCATAACCTCTATTAGCCCGTTTGCCTAGAACTGATTTTCGCATGAATGCTTTACTTAGTTTTTTAAAAAAATAATTATTTAAAACACGAAAATGATTTCTCCCTTTTAATTAAAATATAGTCTAAGTGTCTGAATAAAAAAAATTTAAAAAATAAAAAAACAGAGAATAATTGGTTTTAAAATACCATATGCCATTTTTTTCGGAAATGCTGACTTGTTATTTGAAGAGCTTAGTGGAAGAACCGGATAAGTGACACTTACGCGAATTTGCGTAAATCAGCGCTAAAGACTTTACATGTCTCCTTTTTGTGTTTAAGTTCTATCTTTGTTTTCAGTATGTTTGTGAAAGGATGACTCTTAAAATTTTCGGGGAATATTTATTTGATTCTAACTCTTTTATAAAGAAAAATTTTAATGATTTTTTTGCGTAGCATTTGCTTGTTTTCTCGGACGATATTAATGTTTTTCATCAAATATAATAAATACACTTATACTTAGGCTTATATTCATAGAATAAAATCCTAGCAACTTTAATTTGGAACGAGCTGGTATCAAATCTTATCTAGCCTTGTTATTTCGAAAACCGATCAAAAACGATTCAGAGGCAGCTTGAGCTCAACTTTCTCGCAGTAGATGTATCGCTTAAATTGACAAAAATCCGGTAATATTTTATTTTAAAAAAGCATTTTTTTTAAATAGCGTTGATTGTGGTCAAATTGTTATGTAAATTCGTAACATCTAAAATTATTTCTGAAATTGAATAATACAGTTTGTGTAAAACTATATTATTTTTAATTAAAAATAATACAGTTTTACACAAAAATGACACATTTTTACAAATAAAAATGTTTATAAAACAGTTATGGGTTTTGAAATATTGTGGTAAATTAGATTAATACTTTTATAATAGCGTTGATTGTGGTCAAAATGTTATGTCAATTCGTAATGTCTAAATATATTTCTGAAAGTATTTTTATTAGTTTAAATGCAAAAAATATCTAGATAAAGTTGTTAAAATGCAAATTATTTTTAATTTTTCATTAAAAATAATAAAGTTTTACACAAACGTGACACTTTTTAATTAATAAAATTTTTTATAAAATAGCTTTTTTTATATCGTGGTAAACTACGCCTTCATGATTAGTTACGCGATTCTCATTTTGCATAATTTAGGTTAGCACTTTGGTTAGGTTGCTGTTGAACACAAATCCACTCAGTGAATATACCGCTTTCTTTTTATTTTTTCATTTTTAACTTCTTAACCTTGAATTGAGAAGACAAGAGAACATCTGTTTAAAGAATAAAGTCGCATCCACCTACAAAAAAAAAAAAAAAAAAAAAAAAAAAAAAATTACTTCCAAGCGAAACTAATCTGCATTTGTGCAAAATGGAGATTAGAACCTCGAAAATCTCTCTTGGTCAGCCCAATTTTAATGTAGCTCCGATATAATTACTAAAGTATAATTTACATCAGAAAAGCAATCTCTGCCAGCAGGGAGGAAAATAAAGTCTGTCTATCTCTGTGTTTCATTCATATGTAGACTTAATCTGTCACAGCTGAGCCATCCTGATTTTTATAAAAAAATTGCCATTAATTTTGTCAAACATATAAGTACGCTTATTTATTCGGATTTAACGCTTAATATTTTAAGCGAGTGCACGCATCTTACATATTGTTGATGAACTCCTTCTTATTTACAACTTAAAAATAATCCGCAAAATAGAAAACTATTATGTAATAGTTATTACTCATATTAGTTAATTGGTACTGTTTTAATACATACCAGACACTAATGTACGTATCACGATACTTACTTTAGATTATTAAGGAAATACTTTTTTTTTTCATGGCTTACCAAATGAGATAAGTACAGGAGAAAATTGGTGATAGCGATAATTTTTGACTATCATGACTTTGTCTAGAGAGAGTAATAGAATTATGACGAAAGATTGTGCCCGCATTACTCTTTTTAATTCCCTGCATGATTTTGCAATATTGATCATTAACGATTTATTGATTATTTACTTTTATATATATTTTTTTTTTTTTTAAAGAAGTGAGTATTCAGCCAGTATCAATAATAATAAACTGAAAACGTTCCCTAAGCATCAAACAATATTTAGTTTCAACGCGACTTAGCATAGAAAAGAAATTTCATTTTTTGCTAAGGCAAAAAAATTTTATCTTGAAACTGTTTAAGGGTTATTTTTTTCTTGTCTTTATTAAATATTCCTTCGTAAAAAAAATTTATTAAAATAAATTCCTTCTTAATGCATGGAAGCTGCTGTTGTTTCAAGTTTTTCATTTTCACCAATTTTTTTCTCTATGCACCTTAGAGTTCGATGCCAAGAAAGAGAGGGGTTGTTTATTGACTATTTGTCAACAAGTCTCTTTGCCGATTCTTCCATCCAATGAATACTCAAATAACGTCATTTAGCCGGTTCTTCCACTGAGTATCGTCGGAATGAATAGATTCAGCAATATAAATGAATGTTATATGTTTAACAAAAGCTAAAATAAATACTTTCCTTAAGAAATCTCAATTTTTTTTTAAAAATGCCCCTTAGCCGGTTCTTTCACTAAGCTCTGAATTCGAGCGAATTAAATTTGTATAACAATTATAGTTTTAGTTCAGTATAAACGTATATTGATCAAATTTGTCGAATTCAATCTTTTTTTTTTCTTTTACGAAATAATAAATAAATAAAACCTCTATCATTTTTTTCGGAATGCTTGCCTAATTAAAATTTAAAAAATTTTTTTTTGAATAAGACTCAAAATGTAAAATGAATAATTTTAACTGTAGCTAAAAATTTTGATTTAAACTGTAAATAATAATTTTGAATTCGATTTATGCTTATGTTACATGCTTTAAATATTCACAATTTAAGTGTTTTTTATTTTAAAAAAATATACTCTATAATGACTTTTTCATTAAATGTTTGGAAAAGAGATAAATATTATCAGCATTGGGATCATAACGGGATTTGGACTAATTTATATTTCATGTGCTTGAAAATGGCAAAAGAAAAAATAAATAAAAAAATACTTTAAAAATATTTGAAAATTTATTTTAGGGATTATATAAATAAGTGAAAAGTACTATTTATTAAATATATTTTCAAGTAATCGTCCAATTGAAACTTCACTATCTTATTTAATATTTAAACATCTAAAACTATTAAAACAGTTTTGTGTGTTACGTTGGCTCTGGCTCCATTAACTTCATGATTGTCTAAGATCAGCCCTTCTGATTAGAAGAAATAATTTTAAAGATACTAACAATACTAACTTTAGTTACTGCACAGAATAATACATTTATTTTAATGTGAATTATTTTCATATGAATCATAGCTTAAACGTGCGTTAAGCTTCTATATTTTGCGAACTGCCCGATAAATTTTTAGATCCAAGCATTATTAATAATGCTTTTTTTAACAGATGCAGGAAAATAAACAGTTGTATGAATACAATATTACTTTTATCTTTTTATTAGTGTCACTCTACAATATCAATCATTAAGAAACATAAATCTCTGATAATAACTTTTTAAATAATAATTACAAAAATACGGTAAGGATAAGTTTTTGCACAAAAACATTAATACTTTTTATGACCGATGCAGGAAAATAAACAGTTGTATAATCACAATATTACTTTTATCTTTTTATTAGTATCACTCTACAATATCAATCATTAAGAAACACAAATCTCTGATAATGACTTTTTAAATAATGATTACTAAAATATGATAGCAATAAGTTTTTATATCCAAACACTGTTCAAGTACTCGTTATAATTCATAATACTCTTTATAACCGATGCAGAAAAATAAGCAGATGTATGATCACAGTGTCACAATCAATTTCACTCTAAGATATTACAATTTAAGAATATATATTACTCATTAAGAAATATCAATCTTCTGTGTTTTTTTCTTTTCTTTTTTTTTTTAACAGTAGATACAAAAATTCGCGTTCAACTATGATTAGTGCGATTATGTGCGGATTGTGATTATGATTAGTATGTAGTTTCTTATGTAATTGTATTTATAAAATATGATTGAGATATTTTGACAGTTTAAGGTATTATCATAAATATAAAAAATGAGTTCCACAATACTAAATTACATAAAACAATGAAGGAAACGATATAATTTTAATCACTTAAGAAAATCATTTAAATTGTTTTTTCTTCAAATCATTGCTATTTAATTTTTTCTTAATTAAAAATGGATATTAAGTAGCTAGGAAATTTTATCACTTAATTAAACTAGATTGCAATTAAGTAATCTTTAAAACTGTTTTAGTATTTGATATTCCTTTTTTTTTACATAAGAGATTCTTCCACTTGGGATTGAAAGAAATCTTCCACAACATGTAAAGCAATGTAAGTGTTCCCATTAAATTATATTTTATAACCGTCGTTGAACCACCGACCCAATTTTCGGGTTTACGACTATTAATGTTCAACTTCTTAGCCTTGTAATTTTAAACCCAATCCAGAAAACAAGGGAACTCCTGTATCAAGTATTGGGGAGAAATTCGCCTTCGTGGAGGACTAATTTGAAAAAACATTTCAATTTAGTCCGTAACAAATTTTAGTCCGTAAGAAGTTCCATAACAAATTTTAAAAAAAAATTAAATAAAATATTAATTCTAGTTATAAAGAAACAACAGTATGTTAAAACTTTAAGTTGCAGATAATAAACAAAACATAAGAAATTGCATACAAATAAACACAACTACACACAAGCCAGTATATGCATGTGTAATATAGAATGGTAGACTGGCTTAGAAACTAGATTTTAAAAAAAATTACGCTTTCAAGGTTGTTTATTTTAAAATAGTTTAGACTACAGCAGTAAACAATAAAGAAATTATGTATATGATTTGTTTTGGTTATAAATATGCTTGAAATTAACTTACAACATAATTTTACTAAGGTAAAAAGGTTCTCCTTAAAAAGAACCTAGCATGCTATAACTTAATGAAAAAAAATCCACAAATAATTTCTAAATACAATTTACTTCTATACTGATACAAGAAAATACATTAATTAATCATGCATCACTTCTGTTAAAGTGAATAATTAGACAGCAGTTAAACTAATGAGCCAAGCACTACAATATAGAAATTTTATCACTATCACATGACATTTGTTTTTAAAGTTTTGGAAACTACTTGTTCCAGGAAAGACATTATTATTAAATTGAAAAAGAGTTTTTAGTTCCAAACTAAAACTGTATATATAAAATACAATAGCAGTGTGAAGGGAGTAGTGAATAATTAAGAAGTTTATAAATAAAATAGCATCTAGCAGTAATAACATACGTTAAATAAAGAAAGACATCAAAATCTTACATATCATTTTTATAAACAGTTCCCAATATATCATAAGAAGTCAATATTATGAAGTCCTATACAGATAATAAAAAAAGAGAAATAAACAATTCAGCGCGACCCTAAATAATGTAACCGATTCTAGAAAATTCAGCGATCTACGCTTTCTGGTTTTACTTCTAGAAAGCTGATAAAATTTGATTAATTTTTTAGTGCTTTTCGGACTGGGAGAAAAATGTAAATACAAATAAAATATCAATCTACATCAACCCAATCTTCTCTTCAACTACGATAATACGATTGCACGATAATACGATTAACAAAATACGATTGCACGTTGCTGTAAGATAATGTGATTTGCTGTTGCCAACACGTTTTTCTCGACCGAGCCAAGTCCGCGTGTCTTTCATGGAGTGTACAAGGGAGGACGCGTGCCATGATCCCAAATGAAACTCAGTAGTACACTGCTGAAAATCATTGTTATTTTTATTTAAAATATAACGATTTTGAGTCTATTTTAACTCAGTAGTACACTGCTGAAAATCATTGTTATTTTTATTTAAAATATAACGATTTTGAGCCTATTTTAACTCAGTAGTACACTGCTGAAAATCATTGTTATTTTTATTTAAAAAATAACGATTTTGAGTCTAAGATAATATATGTTTTATATAATATAATATAGTATTTATCCTGGAGATTTGGTTTTGAAGAAAACTAATGAGGATTGTTTTAATGTTGGGTATTTAGATTTTAAAATTGTTATTGTTGACAAAATTATTAAAATTGGTGTTTTTGATAAAGGAATGGCTTTTAAATTTAAAGTTATTTTTTTCTGCAACTTTTATACTAATTTGTGTAATAAAATTTTTAAAAATTTAGTTTTTTCACAATTGGTTAGGATTAAAAATATTTGCAATAATGTTGAAAGTTTTCAAGAGGCTGTGAATAATTTTTTGAATAATTTGAGTAATAATGATTTTCCTTATAATTTTTGTAATGTTAATTTGTTAATTAAGAAAATGATTGAAGAATATTAGTTTTTTTATTTCTTTTAACAGGGCGCAATTCAAGACTTAACTGAGCAGCCCCAGTTAAGCATTCTATTAATATGTGACGTAAATTTTCTTTGACAACTTCTACCTATCTTTTTTTCATTCTGCGCATTTTAAAAGAGGGCGTTGTTTTTCTTTTGGTTTAAGTGATTCCTTTTCATTTGGTTTGCTTTAGAGTTTGCTGTCTGACCTTGTTTATGTGAGTTTTTATTTTCTGAATAATTTGAGTTTTTGATGAGTTGTATGAGTTTCTTTTCTGTATTAGTTTTATGTCTTGCTTGATTTTTTCTCCTGGACTTTTAAACAAAACCTTCGGGGTACTGAGGAAGGTTTTTAGGCTTTTGCCTTCTTCCTCAATAGAAAAGGTTTTGTTTTTTGGCCACTGGGGCCGGTACCCCCTGAAGACGTCGGCTTCAGTGGTCATATATATTTTTAATTTTGTTTTTTCCTTTTCTACATTTATTTCTATTTTTATTCTCTCTTTTTTTGAAAATTCTGCTGCTTTTTAGCGCATTTTTTTAAAAGAAGTTTTGTTCATTTTGTTTTGATATTAATTGTACTCTTTTAGTATTATAATATATGTTTATTACTTAACTCAGTGTTTCCCAAACTTATAACTTTTGTGTACCCTTTCTAAATTTTTCATAACTCTGTGTACCCTAATAAAAAAAAAATAATGTATTTTTTTCTGTAAAAAAATTGCGCAAAAGTTCAAAATTATAACTGGCTGTTGACAATACTAATTATTAACTGTTAACTCTGCAAAAAATAGTCAATAGAAAAATACGTAATCGTAAATTTTCATGGCGAGCTTTGTTTTTAAATAAAATTTTTTGAAATTTTCTTTTCTTGCTAAATATTTTACATAAGAACGCGTACTCCTGCTAAACTGTTCCCCGTACGCGTACCACACTTTGGGAAACACTGACTTAACTGATTGAACGTTTTACTATTCCTTTTGCGATAAAATTTTAAAGAACATAATAATATTGATCTCTCCGATAATTAGTATACAAATTATTATATTTATTATATAATAATATATATAATAATTATTATATCGATTTTCTATTTTGATAATTCGAGGCAAAAATTTATTAATATCTGTACTTGCAGTTCATGATTCAAACACAGATTAACCGCACGTTTGCCGGAGTTGATCACGGATAAGTAACATAGCAAGGTCTTTGATTTTCATAGGTAACAACGTCAGTTTCTATACACAATAAGTAGATTTTTGATAAATAGCAAAGTAGTTCTTATTCTTATTGTGACAAACCTTTCTTGAACATTGTAAACAAGTAGAAATCACTTTAATTGGAAACGAAAAATAACGTATTTAATTCATCAGCCACGAGAAAGAGTGATTTGTAGAAGAAATTGAAAGACGCTTGGGGTCATTCTATGACCCCTGTAACTGATAAAACTTCTATTGGTGGAGGAAATCCTTCAATATTCACAGAAGGCAGATAAGCATGGAAAACTCTGCTACCAATAAAAAAAGGATGAACGAGCATCTAGTTTTTTAGAATTTGGAACTTATATAAATGCATAGGGTCAAAAAAATGATCACCGCGCGTCTTTTCGGGTAAACAAGCATATCTAAAGATAAGTCTGAAGACAGCTGGACATTAAGCTGGGGGATACCCCATGACTTTCGCATTCTTTTGCAAGGTGCGTAGCGTTTTTTAAAGCCCTTTAAGGTGCTTTTTTCATTGGGTGTTTATAAAAAGTACTTCATTTTACCTTTTTTGAAAATGATATTTTTTCTTTACCTTGTCGATTTTTGCCACATATTAGGCAAAAGCGTGCTTTTCACATGGTTTTATTAAGCGTTTTCACAATTCATTCAACCACAATCTATTTCGGCGTACCGTCGTCCATAGCGCATGAAAGTGCCAATTATTTTACATGTTTGAGGAAATACTTGCGAGTCCGCATGTGCGTCTGCTGAGGTGGTTTCAGTGAGATTATTGCTCTCTCATATGCAACTCTGCTACAACTTGCAAGATATTCTCAACTTCAGGCTTCTTTTTCACCCTCTGATATTGAACCGAAAAATCTCTTGATCATTTTATAATTTCTAATACAATCAAGAAAAGAGTTCTTTGTCAGAAACAAGTTATTTTATCATGATCATGTAAAGTCTTTGATTACTATTTTACCCTTTGTGAATGTGTACAGTGCTTAAAAATATTTTTGAGTGCTTAAAAAGTACTTAAAAGATGCTTATTTTTCCTTGAAAGATTTGGCTACGCACCCTGTTTGGGTTAGTTTAGTTCCTCACCAAAGATGCAACCGTTACCGGCCAGTAAAGGGGTTTCACGTTACTTTTAATAGTAAATGAATGTTAGCTAGGAGGGAAATCTTCGGTCTTTAGCATAAGGTTGTGGGGGCGGAGTTATCGACCATGCCAACCGTCGTCATCTTTCAAAAGGTACCCCATGATTGATTCAAGTTAGCATGTCTTATATACCAGTGAATTGATGTTTAATTTTCGTAGTGGTAGTTACGCCACAATACTCCCCCACCAGAATTTTATCAGGGATAGAATTCGATGAACAGATACCACTAGTTGCTGTACTTGTGACAAACCGGGAGAGCTGGAATTAAGGTCACCGGAATTTTGAGTGCTGAATGTGAGAGGTGTATTAACTTCACAGTAGTAGTCGCTCCTGTGTTGCCATTAGCAGTCGAGTGTATGCAGGCAGACGTTGTGTTTAATCGAGACGAGTAGCAACAGCGTGAGGAGGTGGATAATGCTGTCACAAATAGCAAGCCAACTGTTCAATATGGACTATCCATCGAAGTAGGCGTTACCAGATCGAAGTGGGCGTTACTGCGTGTTCAAATCACGTCCTGAGGTCACCAATGTGGGGGGTGGAGTTATCGACCATGCCAACCGTCATCTTTCAAAAAGTACCTCATGATTGATTCAAGTTAGCATGTCTTATATACCAGTGAATTGATGTTTAATTTTCGTAGTGGTAGATACGCCACAAGGTGTTGGAAGAGAAGATAGAGAATTGTATGTAGGAAAATATTTTAGGGTTTGATTTATGGTCAATGGTAATTTTTTTAATTAGGAAATAAATATTAAAATGAATTAATCAGCGCCCAAAACTAAGCCGAAGCAAAATACTTTAAATTTTCATAATAGTAATAATAATAAACAATGATTAAATAACGAAACAACAAAATTAGAAAAAAAATCAAATAAATCAATAGGAATAGTCAATTTGGCGCCCTTTCTCGAATAATATGCGCCCATGGCAAAATGCCTCAACTTAGATACGTCACTAACTATTTTTTGAATTCGCCCAATGCTTGTTTTTTTTTTTTTTTTTTTTCTATTTTTTCAAGATATTTATAAAAGGTTATACTCTCGCCTGAATATATTCTTTAATTCAAGCAAGAAAATATACTTCACTGGGGGATTTAACATTAGTTCACATGTTTTATTGGTTAGTTTGATCAAAGTTTTGGAATCAATGTTATTCCTCTGAATTGCTTATAATAGTTATATCTCTTATCCCTTTGTTTAAACGATTCACTACTTCAGTTCATTTTTTTCATTTGCAAGTGATGCCACGCTTGAAGGGGAGGTGCAATTGTGACAAGGTGAAGAAAGGAGGGTGATATCACACATTTAGGTTAGAATAAAAACATTTAAAATATTTTATTTATTTATTAATTTAATTCTACGTTCATTTTAAAATTATTAAAATACTGTTGTTGTTTTTTTCTGAAGATTTTTTTTCGTATTCACATTGGTTTTATTTTATATCGAAAAAATTGATGCTGATTAAGATTTAAATTATTCCTAGTTGAAAGATAGAAATTAAAAGGAAATCTTCTAAGTGATTAACACACTTAAAAACTATTAATCACTTTCACAAAATTACAGAAATTTCTACAGAGAGAATAAAAATCATAAAATAATGCAAGTTCCCTTTTAAGTTCCAAAATACTATTGTTTTCGATTGCTTTTTATATTAGTATTTTATTACAATTCTATATTATTTATATTTTTTATTGTAAAAAAATACGATATAAGAAGATATGTTATCATTATTATAATTTTGTTAATAGCTTTAAAACACGTTGTTAAAGTATAAAAAAAATTTTAATCTGAAATATTATCTATGACGCTTTAGTTTATATTTACGACAAGTACTCTATATTATGTAATATTACGTGACATGCATAAAGTTACGGTGAAGAGATTGAGGTAAAAGGCATCATTTATAGACAATATGTTGCAGTGATTAAATCTTTTTATTAAACATTCTAAAACGATATTTTTACTCTTTTTAAGAGATGCGATTATGAATACGATTAAAGAATATTAATTTTTTAGAGTAAAAGTATGATATAATTTAATATTTTTTTAAGAGTAAAAATAAAACCGATAATCGATACAGAAGCGAATAGAAGCATTTTCACAATCACTATGTGGAGATAATGTTTTGCATAGCATTGGTGAAAAATAAAAATTGAAATTTTTATGATTTTAAAGCAGCACTTCAATCAAATAAGAGAATGTTTTTTAAATTTATTTTTAAACTTTTCTTGTTTTCCTAGTAGTAGTAATTTCCTCACTTTCTAAAGAATATTTTTTGTGAAGCCAGTCCTTGACAGCCCGTTTGTCGTTCAGATAAAATATGCCTTTCACTTCCTGCCTAGTAACTATCTTAGCAGATTAGACAATCCAAATTTAACATTCTCGTCACGTAGTATATTCTTTCTTATTTGGTACCTTTCATACATTATATTTCCAATAACAATATGTTTTGTTATCAATTATTAATGAGAAGCACGTAATATATTTTTCTTTCAATTGATACCTTCATGCATAATGTTTCCAAAGAAAATATGTTTTGTTATCAATTATTATTGGAAAGCACGTAATATATATTTTGATATCAATTGGTAAATTTCATACATTATGTTTCAATAAAATATGTTTCGTTAACAATTGTTATTGGGAAGCACGGAATTTTTTATTTTTTTTTTTCAACTGGTACTTTTCATTCATTATGTCTTCAATAAAAAAAATCTATTTTGTTGACAATTACAACTGAGAAACACAAAATATATATTTTTTCTTTCTCGCTCTTTCTCTGTATATATATATATATATGTGTGTGTGACGCTGCGTATGTGTGCACTTCAATAGGTACCTTCATGCATCATGTTTTTAATAAAATTCAGCTATGTTCAAAATTATTATCGGCAGTATATTTCTTTTCTATAATCACGAAATATTTTTTTTTTCTAATTATACCCTTCCATGCAATAACTAAAATAAATTTTTCAATAAAAATGTGTTTTGTTAACATTTATTATTGGGAAGCGAGAAATGTAGTATTATGTTAGATTACATTTTTCATGCATTGTGCTTTCAATAAAAAACGGTTTTGTTAACAATTACTATTGTATTTTAATATCAAAAGTATTTTCGTATCATTTTTTAAGCAATCAATGTTTTAAATTTCCCAACTGATATATAGTTTAATTAAGGTTAATATTTGTAACTAGGAAATTAGGATACATTTTTACATATTTAATATTTAGTTTTATACGAGCTCTTTTTGTACTTTACTATGTCTTGAAAATAGGAGAAAATATTATATTGGGTTAGGATTGTAAAAGATATAAAAATATTTATCATTATATTTATTTTATATTTATTTAACTTTTACCTTGCGTAAAAAAACTTATACAAAATCAATATAAGCTCTTGAACTGAGTTTTCGATTTTTGTACCTCCCTATTTTCAAAATTTCTACTTGAAAATGTAAACTGTTATGACCGTTAATATCTTCTTCGTGGAATAAAATAAATAAACTATTATTCTAAAATACATGAATTTTATAAAAGTGAGTTAGTAATCTCATTTTTTCGTGATTAATAAATGTTCCTAAAATATATTTTTAACTCACCTCTCAATATCAAAAGTTATCTTCACTTCTATCCTTAGTAATCGCATATTACAAACTTTTAACATCAAATTTATACACAAATGTAACTAATTTCTAGTTCCACACATTTTTCCCCCTGGACCTAATGCTTCTAGATGTTATATTTTCCAACCTCCCTTAAAAAAAATATCCTTTTAAGGCCTTTTTTTAACAGGTATTATTTTTAAAGCCAGTATTATTTTTAAATATTATTAGTGTTATTATTTTCAAGTATTATTTCTATTGATATTTATATTATTTATATTTATATTATTTATATTTGTAGTATTCATATTTATATTAATAATAATTTATTCAATTATTATTATTTTTAAATATTATTCATATTAATAATAATTATAGTCAATTATAATTAATAATATATTTATTATTTATATTAATAATAGTAATCTATTTATATAAGTATTATTTTTTAAATATTTTTGGGGACTCCGCTGTCCGCCCTGGAACTGCAGTTCTTTTCGAATCACAGCTCTTGGTCTGTTTCTCAATCCTTTAATTTCATTTATACTTAATTTTAAATATGTTTTCCTGAGACCCCTAAATAATGGCATAAAATGCGATTTTAAAACTGAAAAGAAAATATGTTCAAAACTACTACCGTTTCTGACTCTATGGGAACACCAAAGTTCTTTGTAATTTTTATTGAAGAGCTTTGTAATGTTTTTGGTAAAATTAAAAATAAAATATGGTTTGATAATGAATGATAAAATTTGTAAATGTCATAAAATTTGGTCATTTTGTCACGATGCCTTTGAGCATGGCATAAAAGCTATTTGTTCGATTAAATTTGGTTCCATCTTGCGCATTTTTACTAGATATTTAGTAAGATAAAGTATAATTTTGAAAAAACAGCATTTCTGGTAAACCGGTACCATGTGAATGGAATAATTACCTAATAAATTGTTTAAACACCATATATTTGTTTTATTAACCGGAATTATTATTATTTTCTTTAACCAGAAAAGTTATTACCACTAGGATAATTTTACCAGAATTTTTTTCTCTGTGTACTAAATTATTTAGCTTAAAATATGGCAAGCTCATGAAGGGGATATATTTTTGTTAAAAAATTATTTAATTCAATTCAATAACAATTTTAGTCATTTTTTTATTATTACATAAACAAATGATAAATTTTAATTATTGTATTCTTTGCATATTGTAGGATATTTTTTATAAAGTGTAAATTTACTTTATACTAATAATAAGTTATTTATGGGCCATAAAACTATCCGATTTTCATACTTTTCTTATGATTTTTAACTGTATTTGAATATTCAGACCAACGAGGATAAATCAAACTATATTTTTACACGGACAATCGCTCTTTAAAGGCAGACAAGCAAAAAAGATAATTTTAAAATATTATTTTTTAATTGCTAAGATTATACCAAATATTGTCCAATATATTGGATACTGATAGTCTTCTTATAGGGTCCTCATACTCCCTTCAACGCTGTCGTCTGTGTATTTGGAGGGATTGCAATTACTGCCTTAAGATATTGCTTCATGTACTCGGCTTAAATAAAATGATTATTAGCCTTTTTTTTTCCTGCTCTCATATGAATTTTTTCACACAAATTTAAAACTAGAAATCATAGAAAATGTAGCTACTATAAGTTTTGTTTAATATAAGTAATGTTTTATTTTAATCGTTTTTATAATTGATCATTAAAACGGCCCATAAGATAAGTGAAATATGCGCTAAAAACATATAAAAATCTAAGACGATTCTTCAGCTAAAATCCTCAGCTAATCTATGTTTGGAACAAGAATTAAAAATCAAGTAGACAATGAAAGACCAACAAGAAAGAGTTCTTAAATGAATAAAAAAAAAAAAAAAAAAAAAAAAAAACATGGACTAAATTTTCCTCTTTGAAGAAAGAAAAAAATTTAATTTTGTGTTAACCTATCACGAACATATGGAAAAATTTATTCAAAAACGAAGCTTTAAATTTAGTTTCTCTAAAACTAGTTTGAAATTTAAAAATTTTAAATCACCAAAAACATAGATTAAATTAAGATTAAAGATCAAAATAGAAGATAGATTAAAAAAACTTTATTATAACACCAAAAAAATTATCAGAATCTCAAACACTAAATGATTTAAATTATGATTTTAAATCATCATCATAAAAAAAAAAAAAAAAAAAGGATGAATCTTATCAAAATTTAAAAAAATCATTAAAAACCGAAGTTCAAAATCACCAAAATAATATTGCGTAGATAAAATTTATAGTCACCAAATGAATTAATCAAAATCATTAGAAAATATTTTTAGAAAATAAAAGAACATTATATGTGAATTTTAAAAAAAAATATATGCAATAGTTGTTTAAATTTCTGGTTGATTTAATAATAAATTAAAATGGCAAGTTTTATAATTAAATTATCTAAATAATAATTACAGCAACGAAATACTGTTTTTGCAAAAACAATTTACTCAGCATCACAGCAAAACATTCTGATTCAAACATACAATTACTCATTCATGTTACCTAAATACATAGGAATGATAAAAATTATCAATAACTTTCACATTGAATTGAAGACATCATTTCAATCTGAGGGGTAAAAATAAATTAAGATATTTTTCAAAGTTTATTAACTGGTTATTTATCTGTAATTAAAAACAAAATTTTGTTTTTCGAATTTTAAAAAGGATTCTAAATAATGTTATTTAAATGTTATGTTTATTATAAAACTCTTTCTATGCTTAAATATAAAGTTTGTATCAGCATTTTTTTTTTTTTTTCTAATTTCACCAGTATCTGCTAACCACTCCTTTCTGTCACAATAACAGTGAATAAACTGTAATAGTCACGTAAAGTAAAAAAGATTGAAAAGTTGCCAAATTAATGCCGTGCAAGTAATAATAATATTAAAATTGTTTTTGCCAAGTTGGCGTGCATAATTTCTATATCTGAAGAAGAAAAAGCGGAAGTTAATATTATTTCCTTTAATTATTTAAATGTGATACGATTTTCTTGAAAATGAAAAGAAAACAAACAGATTTCACAGTTAGTTTAATCTGAGATAAATGAAATTGAATATGATATGCGTCATCGATATCAATGGCTATTAAATATCTTGACTAATCGACCTTAAATATCTTGCCATATATATCAAACCAACGTCCCGCATACCACTAGGTGCCACGTATTACGGAGACACGTGAAATTAAATTTATTAACATTCTTTGAAAATATCTAAGCGGTTCGTAGCCTTACCTTAACATTTCATATTTTTCCTTACCTTTTCATATTTTTCAAAGAACTTAAATTTTGATTTTCAATGAAAAATCGGTTATGAAAAGGAAATTAATAGCATAATAACTAAACCCATTCCTAATAATTGCTTATGTTATTCATGATATATCTATGCATTCATAACTTATATAGACAAGTAATATAACTGATATAAAAACTAATATTGTTTAAACCAGTCATGTTATAAACCATTTTTCCTCAAACCCAAGTTCAATTTTTGCAAACCCCGAGTGGTTCGTGAGGTGTATAAAGAATGTAATTGCGGGATTTTAAATGACTAATGTAAAGAAGTAATAAATTATACGTGATACTAAAAAAAGTTACGTGTAAAAAGGTAGGCAAGTGTTTTTAAAGTCCTTAAACTATAAGAACAATTTTTTTCAATTAAAACTAAAAAAATGTAACTAAAAAATTTTTTAAAAATAAATCTTTAAATAAGCAATTTTTGTATTATTTGTATTATTACTTCACAACCAAATTTATATAGGATCATAACTACCACAAAACTCCAAAAAGTTTTTTCGAGAAAAAAAATTGGGAAAAGGTTTTATAAAATATTGTTCAAACAAAACATTTGGAACTATTTCTAGAAATAGCTTAATATTTAGTTGTTTTTAAATACTTCATGTATGTTTTCAGTGTCCTTATTTCGTCCAATCTTTATCGCCAGAGCGCCCTAAGTAATTGACATCGCAACCTTCTATTACGTAACTTTTATTCGCCCTTTCTAGCTACGCTTGTTGCCAAGGGTTTTTTCTTTCTATATTAATCTCAATTTTTATGTCTCATATTTATATTCCTTTTAGTATCATATTTTTAAGATTTCATGAGTCATTTAGATTTCAATAATAAATTCAGGTAAATATTTATAGTGAATTTCTGTATTATGTATTTTGTAAATTTTAAAGAAATAAATAATATTTTTAGTTAGTAAAAATCTCGTTCGTTTTTCTTTTCTTTCTAAATATATTTTTTTCTTTTTTAGGAAACTCAAACTTGAGGTTAATTTTTTTTTCATCAAGAAGATGAAATTTTTTAATCTTAAGACTTGTGTTTTAAGCATTAAAATTAAGTCATTTTATATTCGAGTTGTTTTTTTCCTGAACTAAAGATAAATAACCATATAAAGCGAGCTTGTATATCTAATCATGGTTCAGAATAATCTCATTTTGGTTCTGTAATAGTTCTCTTATCTACTATTATGGACATCATTTGTAGCTTTAAAACAGCAAGCTTATAAATGTAATACAGGCTTTAGAAATATTAAATATTGCATGCAATGCTAAGAAATAAAACATCTTATCAGAGATTTGTTTTGGAAAAATCTGGGTTCGTTATCCTACCTTACTCAAATTATTTCGAATTAAAAACGAACCGATTACTTATATTTTTTTTCGTATAAACGAACTCTTCCTAATGTATTTTGTTTTAAAAATGAACCCTTTACAATTATTTTCATTTAAAAAAAACATCTTGCAAAAAATTCTTCCTTTTAAAAGTAGTATTGATGACGTGATTAAATACTAATTTCAAAACCATTCAATTCCTAATTTCAAACTCCTTGATATTTTCTTTTTTTCACAAAAACAGGACTTTATTTTAACAAAATCTTGGCAAAAAAAATTTGATTATACGCTGATTAGATTCATAAAATTATGAATAGATTTTTCACAAACTCATCGAAACAGGAGCTTTCACAAAAAGTATGGGTATTTTTTAACCGTAAATCAAACCAACTCAAAACTCTTTCATTAACATTCACGGCTACAGAGAGTACTTCGAAATTTTAAAAATTGAAATAGAAAACATGAGACTCAGTGCATTATTAAGCTCCGTTCAAACTCAAATGTTAATCTAAGTCGAAATTTAATCCACTCTAATTTTAAGGTTTTTTTAGGCACTTACAACACAATATAAATATTTGATAGTTATGTTTGAAAATGATTAAGATACTCAGCGGTGAATACTTGCAAAATTGAAAAATATTTTTTTTTTATGTTTTGGATTCATTTATTATTAGCTGATTATTAAATATTTGATTATATCATTTTAGATATTTGATACTTTTTCTGAGAATAATCCTAAGTTCCTCAAGAAATACTTCCGGAATTAACTGATATCGATTTTTATATGTTTGGGCTGATTTATGATTAGCTGATTATTAGATATTCGATTATATCAATTTAGATATATGATACCTTTCTATGAGAATGATCAGCTGCTCAGTGGTGGATATATGCAGAATTGACAATAATCGGTTTTTATATTATTGAACATGTTTATGATTAGCTGATTATATTTGATTAGATCAATTTAGATATTTGATAATTTTCTATGAGAATGATCAGCTGCTCAGTGGTTGATATATGCAAAATCGACAACAATCAGTTTTTGTATCTTTGAATATGTTTATGATTAGCTGATTATTAGATATTTGATATCAATTTAGATACTTGTTACCTGTCTATAAGACAGCTTCTTATAACGGCTGATACTTCGCTAATATTTTTTGACACATGTTTGATGTGCTCATTATTTGCCGAATCAATTGCCGCTTTTGTGATAGATTAACAATACGGCTAAAAATAAAAAAAGTAAACCAAATAAGTAAGAATTAACAATTATAGTTTTTTAATGATTTTCAAACAGTGTCATCTACAGTTTTAAAATGTCTGGAAAGAATGATATTTAAGTCTGTCCCTTCTTTGCAGAGTTAAATCCTGCTGATCAAAAACAGCATTTGTTGTATAAAATAGACAGCATACTTTGCCATTAAATAAAAACATAACAGTTGTACAGTGTTCCAAAAAGAAAATGGACCACCCTGAATAACTTTTGATCTAATAATCGGTACTTTTCGTTCTAGGACTCAAACTTAATGGTTTGAGAGGGTGACCTCCGTTATGCTAATTAATAAGTGCAGGCGATATTTAAAGTTACGAATAAACATACCTATTTTTCGCCGGATTCAGATTTTTGACCCCCAAAATGTGGTCTCAATAGTTGTTCAGGAAAATGCTCCAAAATTCGGACCCCTTCATGTTAAATTTACTTTTTACGTGTTTCTCTATGTCTCGAGAATTTTTTAGATGAATTGAAATATTTTTGAACGCAATTATAAAATTCGTTTATCCAAAGATGCAAAAAAAAAAAAAATTGTAAATATTTATTATTTTTATTATTTTATTAAATAATTGTCGAAAAACTTTCGAATTATAAGGTATAAATTTTTTACATAATTTTAAAGAATCTAATTTTACATGGAAAAATTCAAAATTTGAGCGAAATCGGTCAAACAGATCTTGAGAAATCGAATTTTAAATATCTGACTGTTTTCAAATTCAATTTCTCGACACTATTCAATCGAATTTGCTCAAATTTCGTATATTGGATCACGGATTTCTGAAACTAAAAAACAGTCTCTGCCTGATTGGCGAGTGATACTTCTTTTTTAGTTCATTTAATTTTGATATATTCATTATCATAGAACAATCAAATAAAATAGGGGATTTTATAAATATAAAGACTCTCGCCTGTTTTTGTAAATCATATATTAATATACTCAACTAATAGTTTCGAAGTTATTATGGCCTTTTATATAAAAAGTACAATTAGTTGACTTATTTATACGCCTGCTATCTAGACAATTGAGGTATTATTTCTTTTTTTATGCCAAATCAAAACAAAATCCTGCCTTACCCTAATTATTTCGTTTTGAGCTTTTTATCATTAACACGTAAACTGATCAACTCTTGATGTTTTTGTCTACTTTTATTATTATTATTTTACTTATTTAAGTAAAACAAAAAGTTTTTTGCTAGATTCCGTATTGTAATTTTCTAATTTATTCCCTGACGTTTAATACAAAAGAATATTGAAAAATTGCAATTCAGACATTATGTTAATAAAATATTAATTTTAATAAACGTGTATATTTCATTGTTTTATTATCAAACATGTTATTGTAAAATTTCGTTTATGTAAAGATAAAATATCATTAATAAATTGCTAAAAATTATCATCCTATAAATGTTATCACTCCTGTCATCTTGATGTGACTAATTTGTTTGTGATTCATCAAAGCTAGTTGAAAATGATGTCCAGAGAATTTTTTCAATTTTTTTTATAAGTCAATCAAACGTTAATCTATAAAATTCTCTTTCAAAGGTCTGAAGGAAAAATCTCCACCAATGTAAAAAAATCTCTCTGAAGAATGAATGACAAGCGAAATGTTTTTTTCAGTTTATCTCAGATAAAATTCAAATTTTAACTCTATATCAATCGTCATAGTCAGTTTTGTAAGTTAACAGTAAACAAAATTCTTCGATACAGTTATTTTTAGTTTTTTTTTTTTTTTACAATTTAGTTTTTTGTCATAGAAATGTATTGTTTTACTTACTGTTGGATTTTAAAGTGTTGGAGTTTTAGCACTTTCTGTTTTCAAAGTTTTATACATTGCACCAAACGTATGTACTTAACGTATTCTATTTAAATGCGCTGTTCTGATTTTGTCCGAATGAAATGTGTAAAATTTCTTAAAGTGATTTAAGATACTAACTGTAATAGAATATAAGCAAGCATTTTTTTTATTTTTACAAAAGAAATAAATGTCTTTTAAGTTATTAACAACTAAGTTTCGTTTAAAAAAAAACATATTGGTCTATTAATAAGCAATGTTGTAGAAGTGCGATTTTCCTCTCAGATAAGTTGTCTTATAGGCTACGATTTCCCGATAAGAGAATAAACTATATATATAAAACAACTGTGCCTAAGAGGGTGGTATTGTTAGTTCCATTTTCATGCATATGCTTAGGCAGCACTCTGTGTGGAAGTTATGTTTTTTTGCAATGCAATGTGTGTGCATGACTTTACAGTTTATGTTTTATTAAAATTTTATTAGCCAGCAACTGTTTTTCTTTTACTCAAGCTCAACAGATAACAAATAATAATACAAAATTCATACTGTTACACATTCTGTTGTTGTTTTGTTTAACTGGCTTAGAAAGAACAAATAAAAATTATAAATTCATGTATGAGGTAAAAATGGACAGATAAAAAATATTTCATATCATGAGATATTGTAAGTGGATGTATTAAATTTGAGTAAATGCGTACACAAAGTATTGATTTATAGAATGAGCTGTGATGTAGAATACTCCTCGACATAACATAAATAATTTAAAATAAGAAGGAAAAAAATCCCTTTAATTTTCAATTTTTTTTACTTAAAATATGTAACGTATAATAATTAATATAGCCCAAATGAACTGTTTCCAAAATTTACATTTCTACAAATTTTATTTAGAAAATCTACCCGTGAAGTGATCATTTTCTGGTACTACATTTTACATTTTTCTTCTTAATTACTGCTGACTTAATATAGCGTATTAAATCTGAAATGTGTTAAAGAGAATTCTCCTCGCTTTTTTCTTTAATTAAATATTTTTTAAGTCAAGTTTAATTTACATAAGTGACCCAAAATCTATGAAGTCTTGATCTAAAAACGTCGATTCTTTTAATTTCTTGAAATGCTATATTTTATTGTTCTTTAAGCCTCATTGTCCTTAGGTTTGTAGCTTTGATACAGTTCTGAAATGTATAATTGTAATCAAGTTCTAAAATATATAGTTATTTAGCTTAATTTATTTAAAGTATCCATTAACTGATTATTTGACAAATTCGTGAGTCTTAGAAATACCCCCTCTGGTTATTTTAAAAATCTACTAATTCATTATAGATTCCATTTGATAATACTTTATTTTGAATTATTTTAACTTTTATATGAAATTTTTTTGAATTGTATACTGTGAGATTTTTCCTCATGACATTTTGTTCGGGAAAAATTATTTCTTGAAATGCTATATTTTATTGTTTTTTAAGCCTCATTGTCCTTAGGTTTGTAGCTTTGATACAGTTCTGAAATGTATAATTGTAATCAAGTTCTAAAATATATAGTTATTTAGCTTAATTTATTTAAAGTATCCATTAACTGATTATTTGACAAATTCGTGAGTCTTAGAAATACCCCCTCTGGTTATTTTAAAAATCTACTAATTCATTATAGATTCCATTTGATAATACTTTATTTTGAATTAGTTTAACTTTTATATGAAATTTTTTTGAATTGTATACTGTGAGATTTTTCCTCATGACATTTTGTTCGGGAAAAATTATTTCTTGAAATGCTATATTTTATTGTTTTTTAAGCCTCATTGTCCTTAGGTTTGTAGCTTTGATACAGTTCTGAAATGTATAATTGTAATCAAGTTCTAAAATATATAGTTATTTAGCTTAATTTATTTAAAGTATCCATTAACTGATTATTTGACAAATTCGTGAGTCTTAGAAATACCCCCTCTGGTTATTTTAAAAATCTACTAATTCATTATAGATTCCATTTGATAATACTTTATTTTGAATTATTTTAACTTTTATATGAAATTTTTTTGAATTGTATACTGTGAGATTTTTCCTCATGACATTTTGTTCGGGAAAAATTTTTTCTTGAAATGCTATATTTTATTGTTTTTTAAGCCTCATTGTCCTTAGGTTTGTAGCTTTGATACAGTTCTGAAATGTATAATTGTAATCAAGTTCTAAAATATATAGTTATTTAGCTTAATTTATTTAAAGTATCCATTAACTGATTATTTGACAAATTCGTGAGTCTTAGAAATACCCCCTCTGGTTATTTTAAAAATCTACTAATTCATTATAGATTCCATTTGATAATACTTTATTTTGAATTAGTTTAACTTTTATATGAAATTTTTTTGAATTGTATACTGTGAGATTTTTCCTCATGACATTTTGTTCGGGAAAAATTATTTCTTGAAATGCTATATTTTATTGTTTTTTAAGCCTCATTGTCCTTAGGTTTGTAGCTTTGATACAGTTCTGAAATGTATAGTTGTAATCAAGTTCTAAAATATATAGTTATTTAGCTTAATTTATTTAAAGTATCCATTAACTGATTATTTGACAAATTCGTGAGTCTTAGAAATACCCCCTCTGGTTATTTTAAAAATCTACTAATTCATTATAGATTCCATTTGATAATACTTTATTTCGAATTAGTTTAACTTTTATATGAAATTTTTTTTGAATTGTATACTGTGAGATTTTTCCTCATGACATTTTGTCGGGAAAAATTATGCCACCTGATATTTTTTCAGCGAGAGATTTTAAGACAAATTTTACTGGAGTCAAATTCTGCCAAATCATGTTTCCTGTGAGATTCCGTGATACGATTTTTTTTTGTAAAAGTCAAATTTTGCTCTCATTTAATCAACGTGATATTTCGTTCTTCAGTATAATTCTGTACCACAAGAATTTCATCATGTATTATTATAAGTATTATTATTTAATATTTTTGTCGTTCATAAACTCTTTTATTTCATACAGTAAAACCTTTTTTTATGCGGTGGATAGGGACCGCATAAAAGAAATCGCACAAAAAAAAATTCGAAAATTTTATAAATTCTTACATGAAATAAACAAGTTTGTACGATATACTACCTAAAACTTTTTTTATGCGGTGGATAGGGACCACATAAAAAAAGTCGGACTTAGAAAATACATCAATCATTTATGAAATAAATGAGATAATGCTTTCAATTGAATGAAATAATTAAATTAGACCTAAAGAAATTGTAAAAATATTTAATTCTTCATTGTACATATACCTGGAGAAGTTTTCAAATTATACATTAAATAGTGGAATTGTCTGCCTTTTTACTTTCTTTTGGCTATAATTATTCATTTTAAGGGAGTACTTATGTCTAAAAATAAAATAAAAATCATTAAAACTACATATAAATGGAAACAAAAATAACTAATTTATTTATCTTTAATCTCACTATGAAATGAATCCTTAATCACGTGAATCGTGTATAAAACTCTGAATTCGAAGCGTATACTGTTCTCGCGTCGAGCGACAATATGTACGTAACTGACTCTGCCTTGTCAGGAGATTGTTTAAAATAAATGAACAGAGCATCGCGATAAGTCCAGATACATCGTTGTCAAGGAGGCCACGTAATCAGAATTCATCCACAACATGTATATGTACATTGATAGTAAACATAAACTGGTGCTAACGCCACTAAGATTCATATAGCGCATAAACAAATCGCACAAAAATAAAATCGCACAAAACCTATCGCACAAAAACAAAATCGCATAAAAAAAGACCGCACAAAAAGAGGTTTTACTGTAATGACAAAATGTTGTTTAAAAAAATTCATTAATAAGTAAGTAAGAAATATTTTAATAATATAAAATTTATGCAAAATAATATTATACACAATGGCATGCAGTTAATTTGAGCAGCTACCTGAAGTTACCGAGAAAAAGGAGTATAATAATGAAATTTGTCAAAACAGCAAAAATGCCAATTTAATTTTAAAAAAACTAAAAAAGCGCCATGGATCTGTATACATTCATTAAAATTTAAATCCATATTTCAAAATTCATTTTTAAGTAAATATATGCGAATATTCTCCTTTGGTAATTTTTTTCTAAAAAAAAAAATAATTTTAATCCTTTTTTGATCCAAAAATAATTTAAATTATAACAACCTAAAACATCACATTATAAATTTATTGTAAAATCATACTTTACTCTTCCTGAATAATACCGCATAAATTAGACATTCATCTAATAAATTTATTACAAATAATTGTAATAAAGTTTTAGTGTTTTGATAGGATTTTCCCTTTGGTTTAAGGTCTGGGTTTTAGCCCCCCCCCCCCTACCACCATTGATTGTAGGAATTATTCACAGCATTTATTTGTTTCATTTAGACCCAGTTTCTTCAATTATAAAACAGGAATCCTTTTAGAAAAAAATTTAATCCATTAGTGGACGTTGGCAAACGCTCCTTTATTGGACTTGAGGACTGCTTGTTTGTATTGTCACCGTAAATTAGGTTGAACAGAAGTAATAAATGTAAATAAAATTTAGCTCATACTAATATATTTATACTGTTATGTCCCGCAGTGGACTGATCGTTAGGACACGGTTCCCAGCAGATCACCAAAGTCAAGCATCACTGGCTGCGGTCAATGTGCGGGTGGGTGACCACTTGGATCAGTCTGCATAGGGACCGAGGGTGTGCGGTATTGGACCTCGTTAAACTGTTCTACCGTAAAGTGCTCGACATCGCGTGCAAGCCGTTGGGCTACCGAAGCAGGGGTGCCATCCCCTCTGCAGAGGATCAAAATTGTGAAGGCATGTCTTCGGATCATCCTCAGGGATGTTTCCCAGACCGTCGCCAATAGCCCATTGTGCAGCTGTAGTGTGACGTAAATTAACTACAACTACAACAACTTATACTGTTATATTATATATATATATATATATATATATATATATATATATATACGATTTAAGCTATAAGCACTGTTTTATATCTTTTTCTTCTTAGCGAATTTCGATCCTCGATTTTGCGTAGTAAAATAAATTATTATCTTTAAGGTGATATTAAAGGAGACATTACCATATTTAAATGACTGTTAGTTGTGATTCCTCGAATGTAACGTTAATAAATTTCTTATTTATAAATGAATTTGTTATCTATCCATCCTAAAGAAGTTACATTTCTTGTCATAATCCATTGTATTCGAACCATTCTAAGGAAACGATTCATTTTGTGATTACTTTTTCGTGATATTTAAACCTGATTGTGTAATAAAATAAATTGTTATCCTTTAAGTGATATTAAAGAGGACATTACCATATTTGAATTTTTCCTAAGAAACTATTTTCTTAAAAAAACAATATCTTTCTCTGCACGTCAAAGAGATTCAAAAAATTTATATAGAAACGGGATTAAATAAAGTTAAGTATGGAAACTGGATTTTCTTGCAGAGACCGGAGGCTGTTTTTTCATAGAAATATGTAGCCAAAAGAGAAAAAAATATGGTCATATATATTTTTTTTAAAATATTCAATAACCTAAGCTTAATTTACGATTTAGTTTTTTTTCAGTTGTTGTATAAAATTTGAAAAATATTATTTTTTAAAACATTTTTTTACATATTGTAGAATGTTTTTACAGTGTATTTTTTCGTATGAAACAAAATCCGCAACAATCAATTAATAAGATATGCAATAAAATTATCCAAAAGGATAAATAAATTGTCCTATATTTTCTCATGGTAGTTAAAAATTCCAATCAACTCTGGTAAGTCCAATTATATTTTTACATAAACAATGGCTTTGTAAAGGTATACAAACAGAAAAAAACTTCTTCGAGGACAAAATTATATTAAATGCGTCCAATATTTCTTCCCAGAAACTTAAAACTGGGAATACATAATAAAATTTAAAAGTTAATACAGGGAATTAATTATTAAACACTTCTTATTATAGCGTTATGATAAATATCCAAATTTGGTTACAAGAATAATTTATGTTTCAAACATTTTTAGATATTTTGAAAGGTGTTACATTTCACGTTCTTTAGTATGACATCCATTATAGTGACCCTTTTTGAGTGTATTGACCGATATATTATTGCCCACTTGCTATGTTATTAGCATCCTCATTTCCTTACACTACAACATTTTTTTGGCCATTATTAAAAAAATAAAAAATACTAAAGTATTGTCATATCAGCATACTAATAGGAATAATTTTTTACAGCCTATAAATTATATATATATATATATGTGTACAAAATGTGGACAAATTACCAACTTACGGATTAAGATTGTTTGTACTCTTTGAAAACTTTTTTGTAATACTTTTTTTCCATGGTGTTGAAAAATTGTGCGTTATTTTTAAGATCATACCGAATGGAGCATTTCTTACACACTTTAAAGGGTGTATTTAAATCCAAATAATCAAAAAGCTTTCACCAACGTTGGTGCCGCCTTTTTGGTATCGTCGATAGTTTGTTTACTAAGAGTTGAGATCTGGCGAGAGATTTTATTTTCCTTTATGCTGCTATACTATATCGACTGAAAGAAAAGTTGGCAGTTAAAATATGTATGTTTTTAGTTCTGTAATGAGGATAATTATTTTTTAAGGGCTGTGATCTAGTGAACTATAATAAATAATTTTATAATATATAATTTATATCCACTTTGTTTAGCTTAGTTTGAATTTTTATTAATATTTTCTATGTACTCCATGTTTGATTTATAGACTAATTTTATTTTAAGAAAAATTGTATGTGTGCTTACTAAATTTATGATTGTTGCTGTATCGTAACTCTACGGATGTGCATCTTATCAAATAAATTTTAGTGTAACAAACATTTACACACTAAGTAATGTAAAAGAATATTCTAGACGTAATCTTTTCTGTAGAAGAACACCATTTTGGTGTTAAGTTGCTGCCAACATTTCAGATGTTCAACAAATGTTTTCGAAAAATTTCCTCTCCGTGGATATTTCTGTACAAAAATTTTGATCTCCATTTTTAGATATTTGTGTTTCTTCATGAATAGTTTGATGATTTTTTTTTTATCTCTAAGTCCTTCATGCAATGATGCAATGATTTTTAAAGATAAAAAAGAGAATTTTTTTTTATCTATAACATCACTAGGTAGATCAATTCCTCTCACAAGGTCAGCGCTATTTATGTTGAAGATGCGCGTAGTTTCGAGCAGATTGCTTCAATTTTCTAAGTATGACGTGTCACTAGATAACAAAAGAAAAGTGAAATTTTTTTGAATTAATCAATTGAGTTAGTCATAAAATCAAAGTATTTAAAGATTCATAGCAGAGAACAAGACTTATATTTTTAGGACACGTGAAAAGGTAATTTATGCATCAAATGTTTGTAACTTTCTTTGGATTAAAGACAAAAAACCTTGTCTTGCAGCATTATTTGTGATACTATATTTTATATTTACTCGCGTTTAACTTCATTTTTTTTTTTTTTAGAAAAAGAAATTTATTATATTTTGTGGTTATTAATAGAGTTTGTCATAAAATCAAAATATTCATAGAACAAAACAGATATTTTTAGAACTTGTAAAAAAAAAGGGTAATTTATGGATGAAATGCTTGTAACTTTCTTTTAATTAAAATTTGAAGAAACTAAAACATTTTCTCATTTCTTTTGCAATTTTTTATATTTACTCTCGGTCTCCCTTCATTTTTATTTTAATAAAAGAATTTTTTGTTGCTAAAATTAGATTTGAAGAAAACTAACAGACTTAATTTAATTAACGAATGATTAAAACGTTAAAGATTCATCGAAAAAACAAGACCTAGTCACCGCGGCAGTATCTCAAGAAGGGTGAGCTCTCGTAAAATTATAATTATCAGGTGATACTATACTGCTGTATTGTCTTTACTTGTATGAAACCGGTTTGCATTTGTTTACGCTCCCGTATCAATTGGTTAACATTGTAATGCAATACGTTAAAAATAAATGCAAATAGGAAGTATATAAATAATCTCCCGAATAAAAACCCATGACATGTATGTTTAAATATAAAAGTATTGCATACAAACTCGTGCAAATTATGTAATTATTAAAACACTACAGTGCATCTAATAATTTGATCTAATTATTATAATATACTAATATAATGCTTGATATAATAAATATTCTATATTTATATAATATATCGTCTAATTTATCCTATCGTCAAGTTTATATTATATATCGCCTAATTTAATAAATTGATGCACTAACGTAAGCAAGTGCAAACCGGTTGCAGTCATGTAAAAACAGTAAAGCTGTATAGTATCACCTGATATATATATATATATATATATATATATATATATATATATATATATATATATATATATATATATATATATATATATATATTCATGATTCGAACTGTTTTAAAACTAAAATAAAATTAACGTAAGTAATTGTTTTCCGGTAAATTATTTATCTCTGTTTCACTGGGTTTTTTTAATTCTGTTCGCTGTGACATTTAAAACTAAGAATTTTCCCATCGGCAATTCGAGCGTATATGCGGGGGGAATGATTTGGTAGAAGCTTTCACCATAAAAATGTTAAATCTCGCTTAAAATAGAAAGAATTTTTTTTCTTTTTTTTTTTTTTTTTTCTTTTAAGAATTTTGACGCAGAAAAAAATTATGTATTTCTTTTATTGTAAATTTGATTAAATAAATATTAAGTGAAAAATTGTAATCTTAGAAGGGGCTGTGTTCCTTTATTGATGAAGTATCTGCCCTCCCGGTTCCGCGGTCCCTAACAAGTCCAATATTTTTAAGACCCTTGATAAAATAATTTAAGCAACAATATGATAAGAAAAAGGTAGTAAAGTTAACCCTTTATTTCGAGGCAATGAGTTCGATGCGATTTGGCTGAAATAATTTTTTTTTAATATTGATTATTCCATGAAGGAGTAAAATTGTATTATGAGAAAAGCATCTTTTTAAGTAATGTAGAAATATAACGATGCTTTATTTAATAGAGAAATTTTACATGTTGTAAGGAATAATGAGACTTTTCCCTTAGTTGAAGAAATACCAAGTGGAAGCTGAAAGGAAGTAGAATAAAACATAATATATAACCTCTATACTGAATTAATATCCAAACTTTGAAAAATAAAGTCACGTAATGGCTTCACTTCCTGGCTGAGAAAAGAAAATATCAGCAATCATTTTATCCAACATCCCTCCTTCATCTCTGAATTTGGATGAGGTAGTAACGTCAGTTTCATTCTATGTTTTTAAAAATCAGGCTTTTATATAGGTTTGGTGAGTATGTCTGTAGTCAGGACTTTCGTTGGACAATATTCCAGCTTTATAGTTCCCTTCTGTTAAAGGTTTCTTACACTTTGATATCTATGTCTTTGGTGCGTCTTGTGTATTCAATCATCTTTATCGTCGATTGGTTGTATTCAAACAGAGTGCAACACTTGAGAAGTTTCATAATCTATAAAGTTTCTTTAGTGGTTTGAGCTTCTTAGATATATTCAGCTGATGATAGTGTCTGCTTCTTAGTATACCACTGCATAGGTGCGTTGCCAAGTAGAAGTAAAATTCCTGTGCTTGATTTTCGATCAAGTCTCCAATCAGTATCTGCATATATTGTTATTGTAGGTGAAAAACCAATATCTAAAAACAGTTCGAAATTTTTTGTTGTATTTAAGTATCTCACTGTTCTTTTAACTTGTTCCCAGTCCATCTTTCTTGGGTTTTCGTTACAACGACTCAATAGGGTCTCTGCTGGTTGACTAATAGCTGCAATGTGAAGTAATTATCCTACTGCTTGTCTGTATTTAGAGTAGTTAGGTCGAAGATTTTTTTCTCCACCTGTCTTTATGTAGCCTTGTTTCAATTGGAGTATTACAAGGTTTTGGTTCTAGAAGATTGAGTTTCCTTACTAGTTCGTTAATTTTAAATTCCTGATTGACCGCATAAGTCCATCCTCTGTTTGTCTTATATTGATGCCAAGGTAGTAATTTGGTTCTCCTACATTTTTCTTTTCATACTCTCCTTTTAGTTTTTCTACTATTTCATTTATTTTGTCTTCACTTCCAGCAATCAGTATATTATCCACATAAACTATTATGTAAGTTGATTAATTTCCATTCTTGTGTTGGAAAAGATTGCTCTGTATCACTTTGAGTCAAACCTAAATACTATTTCAAAGAATTGATTATTTTTGTATTCCATGCTCTAGCCGCTTGCTTGAGACCTTAAACAGCTTTGTTAAGTTTACATACTTTCATTTCTTTCCCTGGAGTTACGTAACCTTCTGGTTGTCTCATATAAACACATTCTTCGAGTTCACTGTGCAGAAATGCGGTTTTTACATCAGATTGCTTTACTGTTAATATTTAAGGTCCAGCTATGGCTAAGAAAATTCCAATAACAGTGTAAGATCATTCTGGCATATGAACTTCATAAAAATTTTCTCCAAATTTTTGTGAGAATCCCTTTGCTACAAGGTGGCCTTCATATGTTTCAATTTTTTTTTTTTTTTTTTTTTGTTATTGTATTTTCTCTTAAATGTATATCGACTTCCTATTATTCGTTAATCTTCTGGAGAATCGACAGGTGTCCAGGTTTGTTCTGTCTTAGGGATTTATTCTCCTCTTCAGTAGCTTTTAGTCATTTCTGTTTTTCTTTTATATTTTCTAGATTTAGTAGATCTTGCCAATTTGAGGGTTCGTTTGTTTCCTGTATGATGTACGAAATCTGTGTAGAGGTACTTACTCACTTGTTAGTTCTGTAAAACCTGTAAAACTGGTTGTGAAATTTGACGATGCGTCAACCCTTTCTGACTGAATTCTATTTCAATGTGTTTTTTACATCTTTAAAGTGTGCTCTCTCATTGGGTTCTTGATTATGAGTTTTAAGAAATGGTTGCTCTTCATTCCTTTTAGAGTATGGGAATGAATTAATTTATCTCTATGAATTTAACTGTAACATGTTTTCCTTTTATGATCTTTGTTATCAAGTTTTGTGCATTTGGTTTTGCCAATGTAGGTGTAAGCCCTACAGCCAAGTACTTTTACATGAGATAAATCTGTTTTTTTATTTTTTTTATTATTATTATCAATAATTGATAATGTGTAAGTTTAGTTCCTTTAGTTTCTAGTCTGTTTTGCTTTGCGTATATTTAACTGTGTGCAATGCCCAGAAATGATACGGAAGGTTTGCCTAAACTAGAAGAGCTCTAACAGTTTCAATTAACGATCTTATGCTGTCTTTCATCAACGTTATTTTGACTCGGCGAACAAGGTTCTATTAGTTGATGGTTAATCCCCATTTCTCTTAAATAGTTTTCTGTTTCTTGGTTGAAATATTCTCCACCATTATCAGTTCGTAAGTTTTCGGGTATTTTGCCAAATTTATTTCCCGCCATAGCTGTAATAAGTCCTTTGTATTTTTTCAACAAAAGGTAAATAAATTAATATCTACTGTAGTCATCAAATAAAGTTTAAAAAAAATATGATTTTCCTCCTATCGTCTGAATTTTCATTGGGACGCAGATATCACTGTATATAATTTCGAGACACTTGGTTGCTCTGTTTAGAGTTGGTTTAGGATACGGATTGTCAGTGAGTTTACTTTGTAAGCAGTTTTCACATAAACTATTGTGTTTGCATCGACTAAAGCCAATTTCGGTAGCTATATCATTTAATTTCAATTTTTTTATCGAATTATAACTCTTGTGCACTTGTCTTCTGTGCAATTTCTGCTATCGCAAATGTTGTTTCACTTAGCTTACTATTGAATTGTTTTATTATTTAATTTCTCTTCATAACAAATTATATCTTTTTATTGCATCTAAATAAACTTCCTGGTCATGAATTATCATGTATTTGCTTTCGATAAATGTTACAGTGCATCCATTTTCTGTTGCTTTGGCTGGCCTAACGGAAAATTAGTTTCGATGTCTGTACGCAGGGAACATTTTTTACTGTGAATTTGTACTTCGATGTCTATTTCGTGTCGTACAACATCAGAGCTCTCCCATTTGCCGTTGTAACTTCATTTTTGTTTGTGTCTGCTATTTTAATAAATAATTCCTGATTATTCGAAATATGTGATGAACCCCCAGAGTCAATGATCCAGTTTTCTCTATCTGATTTCAAAATTAAGTTGCTCATTTTATTTTCTACTCCGTCGCCATTTTGCTCTTATAATTGTTCTCACATCCAGTATTTTTACATAAAGAGGTGAAGTTTCTCTTATTTTGGTATTGTTTTTGGTTTTTAGTGATTTAAGAAGTTTTTTTTTTTTTTTTTTTTTTTTTTTCAAATGTCAACATTCACCATTATTGTGATTGCTAAATTTGTAATGTGTGCACTATTTACCGCTTCCTATAATTATTATTATTACATGTTCTGTTAATTTGAAATGTTCTGTGTGGATTTTCTAACGCATAGTTATTTTCAATTCTTCTATTATACTCGTCAACTAGCTTACTTTTTATAAATTCGAAATTTAATTCTCTTTCAAGCCTAGCTTCTAATGCTGTTATGAGTGTGTCATGTCTTTGAGGTACTGAGCACGGTAAAATCGCTGATAAATGAGAATCGCTAATTTCTTTATTCTATTGCTTTAAGTTTGTTTGCTACCTCTAAAATTTTAGTGATATGAGTTATCATGTTTCCCCTTTCCTCTAATTTTGTATTGGGAAGTTTTTTTAATGAAAATAATGTACCAGATATGTTGCTTCTTTCGTGTATTATTTTTAATGCATCCCATGTTTCTTTAGCAGTTTCTTTTTTACGGATGTTAGCTATTTGATTATCGTCACTACGTAAGTTCATTAGTGCGTGAGCTTTTTTATCCTTTTTACTTCAGTCTGCTGTAATGAGATTAGGGGATGTATCTGTTATAATTTCATACAATTCCTTTTTAATGACATAATCACTCTCCCATTACTATAATTGTGTTGATTTAGTTTTTCTATTAATTGAGAGTCTCTTGATAAAGCCATTTTTTAATTTTGTACGGTGATAATTTTTTATGTTCAGAATTTCAGACAATACTTTTTTTATATAATCATTCACTAATTGAAAAATGTAAACACTTTATTTGTTACTCTATAATTTAATTTTATGTATTTATTCGTGTATTTATATTTCTTAGCAAACATATAGAGTTATAGTCTTATGTATTGCTATTTTATAAGTGTGCTATTATCAGTTTTTACTAATATGTAATATATAGTACGTGCAACACCTATGTATGTATGCTTATTTTATTATTTTTATTCAAGTTCAATATAGCTTTAAAACAGCTTATATTTTCTAAATAATATATTTATAATTTTTGCACACTATATTTATTTTATAACCTCAGTCTTATGATCTTAATAAGAAAGAGGTAGTAAAGCTTACCTTTTATTTCAAGGAGATGCGGTTAAATAAATTCTTTTTAATATTGATTAAACCACGAATGAGTAAACGTTCATCATGGAAAAAGCATCTTTTCAAGTAATATAGAAATTTAATGATGTATTATTTAATATTGTAAAGAGAATGAGTCTTCTCCCTTAGTTCAAGAAGTGAAGGTGGAGGCTAAATAAGAAGTAAATATTAGATCTATAATGACCTTGAAAGTCACATGATGTGAGATACTTCCTGGTTGAGAAAAGAAAACATCATTTTTTCCAATACAATAACAATACAATACAATAATATTTTTTCAATACGAAACATTTATTAGTAATAAGAGTTACAATAAATAAAGAAACGAGTAACATTTTTTTATATAATTACGCAAATTCTTACTTTATTTTTGTACAAAGGTAACTTTTTTATTTCGAGATGGCACATAACACACAACAATACTAATATTTTTATGATTTGTTAAGTTCATGCATTAAATATTTTCTTTGATATCTGGGGGAAAATGCAATAGCCTTAGTTCACAATCATTTATCAACTTTGCTCTCATACATTTATATTTTGATAAAAAGTTTTTTATTTATGCGAAAGTTAGAGATAAATAATCATAACTTAGATTCATTACGAATATTTGTTGAAATCGTGAAATTATTACATTATTTTTAGTATAATATCGCTTCACAATCGATATGCAATTTTAAGTTCTTGCTCATTATGAGATGAGGTAAATAAACTGTAAATTGTTTTAAATTTGAAATGTTTTTTTCCCTCAAAATTCATAACTTTGTTAGTATATCTTAAATTATTCAAAACTTTTGCTCCATTTGAAAATTTGCTCTTAAACTGATCTTTTCATTTGATAAACTTTTGGCAATGAGGAGAAAATAATAGTTATGCATTTCATTATATTAAAATATACAATTTTAATGTAAATCATTAATACGTTTATTTCTAATATAAATTTTATATTTAAACTATGAAATTACAGTCCCTGGCCAAATTACTAGATGCACTATAAGATTCAATGTAAAATCTTAATTATCAGGTGATATTATACAGCTTTTTTTATTTTCACGCGACTACAACCAGTTTGCACTTGTTTACGATCGTGTATCAATTGGTTAAATTAGATGATTTATAACATAAATTCGACGATTGGTTAAATCAGACGATACATTATATAAATATATAATATTTATTATATTGGGTATTATATTAGTCCATTATAATAATTAGACCAAATTATTAGACGCACAGTAGTGTTTTAATGATTACATGATTTGCACGAGTTATGCGATATTTTTATATTTCAGCATAAATGTAATGAGTTTTAATTCAGGGGATTTTTTACATACTTCCTATTTTTATTTATTTTTAACGTATTGCATTACAATGTTAACCAACTGATACGCGAATGTAAACAAGTGCAAACTGGTTTCAGCTGCGTAAAAACAATAAAGCTGTATAGCATCACCTGATAATTATGATTTTACATAGAATCTTGTAGCGCGTCTAATAATTTGGCCAGGAACTGTGTTACGAAAGTGCATCTAAAGAAAATAAAATGAATCTACTTTCCTATTAATTTTTAAATTACAAATTCAAGAAATAAGCCCTTAATTTTTCGTAAAACACGAGGAACTCTTAATTCTAATATTATTGCAAGATTCTTCTCACAGTTAAAATTCCGGTTCGAATTACCATAAAAAGTGCCCTGAATGCAGCATCCTTAAAATCCATTTTACAGTAAATTCTATTTTTACCGTAATTGTTACAGTAGTATTTATTTAATTATAATGATTTTGCGATTTTACAGTAAATATTACTGCAAAAATTACGGTATATCAGAGTTTTCTTTCCGTAAACTTTTTACGGGAAAAAATATTGTCACTGTATCAGTAAATAAAAAAAGTGCCAGTCCTTTTTACCGTAATCTGATCCGGGATTTCTTACAGTGTACTGTTGTAACATGAAATATAACGTGCATTGATGATACACATTCCAGAAAAAAACTACATTCAAAATATATTATATGATTCTCTCTTTGCTAACTGAACCATTGTATAGTGATCATATTCATCAAGGATTAATATTCTGGGTAATGTGGTTAAATCTGGTACTACCATATTAAAGCTACCTGCTTAAAAATTTGAACAATGTATAAATGAATGTATCTATAATTAAAATATTTCCTTTAATGATATAAATAATAACTAAATCAATCTTCTATGGCATAATAGTTACTTAAAGATTTTATTTATCAATCAATTGTAGGCTTTTAGTAGTTGACTTCATGAGGGAAAAGGTATCCTTGAAATTCAAAAGAACAGAATTCTTTTATAATTCTTTGGATTCTCAAGAAAACCAATGGCTGGTCCATATCAGGTATGTTTCATTTAGTTTTGTAAGTAAGTTTATAAAAATACTCCCAAATGCAAGAAATTCTTTTCTACTGTTTTAAAACTTTTTTCAGATATAATTCGGATTAAAGAAAGTGAAATTAATAAATAATTGGCTATACCCTTCGTTATCAAAAATAATGAATTATGATTCTCAGAGTTTTGTTTCTTTTTTTTACGCAATAAAGAAAAGAAAATGATAGAAGCTATGCAAAAATTCTCTAATAACCCGTGGGTCGAACCCGAAAACGCCGTCTTTATCGAGTGAACCTATTAGATAAAGCAAACTTTTTTGAACAGTCATATTTACAGTATAATATTTATAACTTATAAATCAAAATTTGTGTTAAAATTTAGCTTCAAATATAGTTTAACTTAGCTTGCTTCAAGTTAATATCAGTCCAGTATCAAGCTAAATTAACTTGATATGTAAAATTTCTATCTCAATGACGAACATTCAGGTGCTAAAATACTTCTGAATTTGTATATATACAGTCCTTGGCCAAATTATTAGACACACTGTAAGATTCTATGAAAATCTTAATTATCAGGTGATACTCTACAACTTTAGTGTTTTTACGCGGCTGAAACCGGTTTACACTTGTTTATGTTCGTGTATTAATTGGTTAACATTGTAATACAATACGTTAAAAATAAATACTAATGGAAAGTATATAAAAAATCTCTTCAATAAAAAGTCATTACATTTATGTTTAAATGTAAGAGTATTGCTTATAAATTCGTGCGAAACATGCAATTATTAAAACACTACAGTGCATCAAATATTTTGGTCTAATTATTATAATATACTAATATAACACCTGATGTAATTATTCTATATTTATTCTATATATTCTATATTTATATAATATATCGTCTAATTTATCCAATTGTTCAATTTATATTAGATATTATACACGAACGTAAACAAGTACTACCTGGTTTCAGTCGCGTAAAAACAATAAAGCTGTATAGTATCACCGGATAATTAAGATTTAACATAGAATCTTATAGTGCGTTTAATAATTGGAAATAATTATATATATATATATATATATATATATATATATATATATATATAATAATAATTTTTCTGCACCAACATCACATAGAGAGAATATGATAGGATTGCAAAATGTCAGAGGTGCTTAGTATCAGCATTATAAACTTATATAAAGCAATTTTAATACAAACAATTTTATAAACTTATATAAAGCGAGGAAGCAATATTATTTAACACATTACTATAGGGCATTATCCGGAGATTAATCTCCGTATCCGAAGCACGCGTGTCGGAGCCTAACTCAAATCATTGATGATCTTATAGGATGCCGGAAGCTCCCTATATGGTGCTTCATCCCCCCTCCCTATTAATTTAAATTTTAAACTGAAAAAAATTAAAACCTAATGAAAAAAAGAACTTTAAAATATGGCAAACAAATTAAAACATGTAATATTAATAAGTTGGTGCTGAGTAATATTTCAAAAGCGAATACCATTGCAAGTAATGGCCCAATTAACTTCAATACTGTCAACTGACAAAATATTTTAGTTTCAATCAGACAAATGCAAAAGTACTACGATTATTTCCCAGGTAATTTTGTGCTGCTAAATTGTGTTCAGCTCTATGTTGCTGTTAATATCGCCTAAGATATTCACGGCGATTCATTTTTTTTTTTTTTTTTTATAAAAGATATAAGTTTTCTAAAATAAACTTTGTTCAATATATTTTGATAATTTGGAATGTAAATGTTTCTTTAGAGAGTGTTGATTCGTGCTTCCAATAACTCTACCTGATTTATCAAAGCTATTAAAATATATTGAAATTATAAAATAAATAACTGCGTTCTATCAAAACATTTTATTATGAAACTTTAGAACAACTATCTTTTTACATTGCCACTCAAAATTATTAATAAACACTGGATAATATTGCGTTAATGACACTTTTATCTAATAACGTCATAAACAATCGTTTGCATAAAGTTTAGTTCATAATAATCATATATAATCGCTTGCATAAATAATCGTTCGGTCTTTTTATAGCTTTACATAACAAGTGTTAGATTTTTTTTTTTTTTTTTTTGTGTGGAATGGCGATGTTATAATTTTGTTGTTGAGTTAATAAATCTTCCTTTTTATAAACGTAATAGTGGAGTTTTCTTAATTATTTGATTCGAAGTCCTCTGAGTTTTATTTGAGGTCAGTTTATATTTTGTATTTTTTGACAGCATTATTAAAAATTATTACCTTTTCACACACATGCGTTCTCAATTTTGATTGGCTGTTTTGTGCGTTACTAACCAGAAGTCTTCTGTGATTGGCTATGTGTTATCATTCACTGTCTTCTTATATATAAAGATATATATATATATATATAAATCCAAGTTCAGTTCTAATGCTGAAGATAAAGCAAAAGTTTACCTTCATATTTTCAATGTAAAAATTAGTTCTATACTTTTACACAACTTAACCCAAAATATTGCTTACGAGGTTGGGTTTCAATAAAAATCAATACTCAGAATAGTGGAAGAAACTGAAAACTACGGGAAAAAGAAGAAAAGAAATAAATCATCAAAGCAAAACAAATGGGCAAAACAATTCATCTAAATTATTCAAATCAATAGAATCAGTTCACTTTGTGGATTCGAATCAGTTACTGATTCGCATCAGTGAGAGGTTTGATAATGAATTTGATAAAAATGATTGATCTATTATAAAATTGACCTTGAAATTTTTTTTTACATTTTTTCGGCAGTATTTATATGGCTCAATATAATTTCATTCTCTTCTAAAAAAATCAGAATTATTATAATTATTCCACGTATTTGCGTTTCTATTGAAGGGATGATTCAAAATTATCTTCAAAATTAAATTTTTAATACGAATCTATTGCAGAAAAATAAATAAAATGAGACCCTGTTCGTTGCGTTCTCTAAATCCCGGAATATCTTTTGTAGTTGTTTCGAATGGCTTTTTCTAACATATTTCAGTCAAACTTTTAATGAATAGTGGTACATTTTTTATATGCATCCTGTGAAATCTTTGATTCATATACTTTTCGATCTGCCGTATAAAAACTTGCTGCTTTAGTACCTTTATAAGAACATTATTTTCTTATTACCGCAATTAGTTAAGCATTCCTTGCTCCAATAATAGCTTAACAAGCGCCTGCCATAGTGATGACGAAAAATATCCTGTTTGGTAGGCGGATCATGGATTAGAATACCCTTGCTATCTCTCTAACCACGGCAGTTTTTCGTGGTTAGCCCTATGCGTAACGAAATGCGGATCAGTTACATCAAAGAATTCTCCACAATAACTAGTTTGATCCAGGAGCTCCCTTGTCTTCCGGGTTGGATTCAAAATTACTAGGCTTTCGGAATTGAACATTGATAGTAGAAAAAAGAACACTACCTATTTATAAAAATGAACAACCCTCAAATAAAACAACATTAAAAAAACAAAATGAACACTAGAATACATAGGTATTGCTCAATCGCAAAAGCGGCCACGAATATTTTTTGAAAAATTAAGGGGGCGAATCTTTTTTATTCTCAGGGGAAGGTGTGGTTTTCCAGGCGCTATTATTGTCACTTTTTTTTTTATAAACAACCGATGCTCATCTTTTTTCAGCCTAACAGCTCACAAGAATATTAAATATTGAGAAGAGGGTTGATCGGCAAACTTAGGCTCTGCATTAATTTGGATGACAGTAGAGATTTTAATGTAGTGTCCTGCTTCAATTGATTCGCTTTTCTCTTTTCTGAAAGTGTTGTTACTAAAGAAAGGGGGTTAATTGTACTTTTTGTCCTTAAATTAATTTTATTGTAAACTTTTTTTGTTCGTATGCTATACTTTTTCCTTTTATTCTTCTAATGTTACTTTTTATATTCAAAAATATTTACCTTTCTACTCTTATCATATCCGTAATATTTTTGTGACTAAGCAATTGATAATTTTTTTTTTATCAAAAATGAGATATGAGAAAAATTACAGTGAAACTCTCCGTCTACGCTAAAATAATGCTTTGAAAGGACCGAATTTGAATCATGTGATTTTGATCAGTGATTTAACTCAAGGGTCACAAATAACTCATTCTACTCAAACGATTCAGATTAGTTATGCAAATCAAATTATTTGGATAAATGATTCGAATCCGATGATTTATGGATCAATGATTCAAATAATGCGCTTCGGATCACAAATTCGAGTCATACGATTCGGATCACTATTCGAATCAAGTTATTTCGAATCATTGATTCAAATCATGCAATTCAAATCACTATTCGAATCAAGTAATTCAGATCAGTGATTTGATTAATGCAATTTGGATAAGAATAAAATACTATTCATGAACTCTATTTATTTTTAAATAAAATAATGTAAAAAAGTTTTTTTATGCAAAAACCTTTTTAGTCAGTATCAGATATCATTTTTCAAAAAAAATTCTTTAATTATTATCCAAATTTTTTGTTTTCACAATAGCCGTTTTGCCTAAATTGTTAACACTGATACGTTATTATTTTTGATTCCATGAGTACACATAATTCTGATTAAAAATATTTCTGATTATTATAAAAATCAATAAATTTAAAAAGGCATATTTTCTTCCCTCTGAACAAGTCATCATTGAAACTAAGAAAGTAAAAAAGCTCTTTTGTACCTGGAAATATCTGTATTAAATGTATCAATTTACTTTTAGCTTACTAAAGAATTGTTTTCATACCATTTTGTTATGAAAATTGGTATGCTATTTGTAATAATGAATTCAGTGTGAAATTTGTAAGACAGTGATTTGGTCACGACATTTTAAAAGGATTTTTTTATAATTATAAAATAAAGTTCTTCTTTGAGTAAGATATAAAAAAAAGAAACTACGGTTGTTTCTTAAAATATTCAATAAATTTATTTCCAATTTTTGCTTAGTTAAAAATTATTTATTAAATGATTTACTATTATTTGAACTAATACTATTATTTGAATTTATAAAATGATTTTAATTTAATACTTGATATTTCTTTTTTGAAAAATATTTCTTCCACGTAGGTAGAATTATTAGTTGAAGAGTTAGAAACTTATTGGTTATATTGATTAAATGAAAACTACATTTGTTTATTCCTTTTTTCCTTTTATGCACATAAATTCTATACATAATATCGAAAATCTGTCTAGCAAATATATGCCGAAAAAAACTATAATGGGATTTTATTTACTTTTGTATCGTATTTATTCTTCGTATCTTATTTATTCTTTGCATCTTATTAGTTTAGATCTCTGTATGCAATTTTTTATTATTATTCAAAATTCGACTCTTATGAGACAAAAGACATTTATTTATTTATATATTTTTTACGTTATCAAATTTCCGTTTCATTTATTATAATTTAGTCTTAATTTCATTTGAATCCGCCGCATTCCCCTCTAATATGATATAGTTGTATAGAAGGCGCCTTTCAAACTTTATCCCCGTCACTTGTCCCCACTTGGAATTTCCACCTCATAGGTAGTGTTGGGGTTATAGATATGGTCCATCAATGTGTCAAAGGGGTAAGTGTAATGTTATGAATAGATTTTTGAAGAGTAAGGACCCTCACTTAAAACTAGTGTTCATCGGAAAACCTTTGGCGAATGAAACAGGTTTCAAATTAATGTACTCTTAAGAAATGTACGACCACGTGTAGTCAATATCATACAACTCAGATAAAGCGGAGGAAATAACTTTCAATAATTCGAAGATAGGCAAAAAAAATTCTAGAACATCATTATTATCTATAGCAGTTGGGTGAAGAAAACAGTTGCAGAGCAAGGATTCCCACCGTTACTGAACATTATCAAGGTAATTTCCACATCCTTCAGTTTTTAAATAAAATAGTTTTGAAATAAAAAATACATAGTATTTTTTTTTTTTATTTATTTATTTTTTTTTTTTTTTTTTTTTTTATTCTTAGAGATAAATTTTTGCCTTCTTTACACTAAAGTAGAGCAAATTCTACTTTCTTTAGCAAATCATTTGCCCGTTTTAAAATTAGTTATGGTTCAAAAAAGATTTTCTTTTCTTTGATGGACAACGAAGCCTGATATTGTCTCAACTGAAATAAAGACAGTTATTTTCTAAAAGGAAAACTGCAATCCTCCTTCCGAAATAAATAACATTAACAAAACCGAAACAAAACATTAAAGTACTGCATAAATATTAAAAATAACTTACTATAGAAAATGAGAAAAAAAATTTAATTAACATTAAAAATACTAAGAAATATATTATAATTTTATCAAATAAATAAATGAACACTATCAGTGTAAGAAACTTTATCTCTGTAAATTAAAAGATCGTAAGCGTTCATTAGTTCGAAAATTAACGACTGGTTAAACATGTAGTAAAAAAAACCATACGGCCCTTTCTACGGGTCCCATAAATACAATTACAAAGTAGAAATTTGACTAGCTGTGTTCGAAAGTTTCACCACTTTTTTTTTTTTTTTTTAATAATGGCTATTGATCCATTTTCTTCTCTCACTCGAGACCTTCATTCTATTACCTTGCACTTGAATTGATATCAAATGTCACAAAATAAATGTACAAATTTAATAAAAAAATAGCTGATGCTAGATATAAATATTTTTATAGAAATTTTTAAAGATATAAAAGGTAAAAAGTAAAAATATTTTTAATTTGAACTGTTATATGATTGAAGATTATCCGTATAAAATCTTAACAAGTAAAATTTCTTCTTATTGTTAAATACATTCCTAAGTTTAAATTTTTTTTTTTTTTTTTAAGATTACTTTTAAAACTTTCGTACATTTGGTTACTATTAATATATATTCAAAATTTGCTTGCATAATATGGAAATGAGTGATGAACATTTTATAAAAAAAAAAATTTTTTAATAAATTTTTTAAGGAAAAAAAAAAACTCCGTTGATTGCGAAAAATTACAGAAATTGGTGAGTGAAGCAATAATATAATGAGCCTCTTAGTAATTAAAAAATGTATATTTCATTTGAATTTGCTTAACTATAGTTACGATTGATTTTTTTTTAAATAATGTAATTCAAATTTCCTCTAGTTTATGTACTTAAACTAAAAATTAAGCAAAGATAAAACTTAAGATAAAGGTAATCTTTTCAAAAGATAAAAATAATCTCAAAGATAATCTCACTATCAAATGAATATAAATATCAGCATTTATGTATGCGCATTTATTTTTTATGTTCCAAATTCCTATTTATTATCCAAAATTATTTCTTTAAAATATTGTACATGTTGTGGGCTGTGAATGGTGTATGTAATCCAAATAACTTAGCAGTTTAAATCTATTAAATTAAAAAAAATCACTAATCTATTTATCTTAGGTAAGTTACTATCTACATTGAGAGATTAAAAAATGTTATCTAATCGATTAATTAAAAATAAAGAAAAAGTCGTCTACAATATAAAAAGTATTTTTGTTGATTTAAAGTTTTTAATTATGTCATTTATTTGTGAATTGTTTTAATTAAAATTTTATATCGAATGAATAATTTTAATTATTATATATGCATTTGAAAAAAAAAAAACGTTATTTTGAACATTAACTAAACGATTGTACTATGATTTTTATTAAACAATTTTATTAAAAAATAATTTTTTTAAAAAATTATAATGATAAATAATATTTTGTGCGTGTTTCTCTAAGAACTAAAACTTGCCATTTAGATTTCTTTTTCCTACTGTTTTTTGAAAGATTGTTTTTCTCTCTGGCACCATCTGTTAGTAAAGTTAAACGTAAAGTCTTCGCTGCATGTATCTTCTGTAGTAGCGCCATCTGTTGAAAAGAGTTTAAAAGTTTATTTCTTTAAAAAAAAAAATTTATATAATAGACGATAAAATTAACAAAAGCTGAACAATTTCAATTTTAAGTTTAATTTTAATATGATTCTTTTATGTTATTTAAATTCACTCTGATGTGTCATTCTGCGTATTATTTAAAAAACAGTGTTCTCAAAATATATAAATTTTTTTAAAGCCAGGATTTGAAAAACTTCATTTAAATTAATCAATTCATTTAATTTAAGTGATTTTCTTAAATCAACATAGTTGATTTTTTTTAATAATGTATTTCATTATATTTTGATAGTTTTTTTTTTTTTTTTTTTTATTCAATTCATTCCTGGAGGTCATTTTTTTTTAGTTTTGTTGATTTTTTCACCTTTAATAATATTTATATATGAATTTAATATTTGAAATACTTATAAAATTGGAAAATTCTTTATGTTTTTCTTATTATTATTTTAATACTATATAAAATAGTTTAATCAAATCGTAAAATTTAAAATCTTTCGAACTACAATGGTTAAATAAATATATATATATATATATATATATATATATATATATATATATATATATATATATATATATATATATATATATATATATATATATATATATATATATATATAATTAAATTTAATATAAATTAATAATATATAAATTTTTTATCTTGCTTACATAGTATTTTCTTCTTTTTTTTGTAGAAAAAAATATTCGCCGCTATTCTTTATACATATATGTAAATCATTTTTAGTTTGCTAATGCACTATTTTTTAAAAATATGATTTTTGTGAGTGGATTATTAATTTTATACTTTTTTTAATTTTCAGAACGAAGATTTGAGCCGCGCTATAAAACAAATAAGCTATCACCCAGATTACTTGAGAGAATTTTTGGGCACACAAAATTTCCTTATGAGTGATAATGGTCCTCTAAGACATGATTACAGGCATTACATAGCAATTATGGTAAAAATATTTTATCAAAATGTATACTGATTTTTTTTATGCCTTGCTTATATAAAATTGTAGTGTTTTGTCTTACCAGTTTATATCGAATAATTAGTATTATAGTATGGGTCGAAATCCGAAACTTACAATCTGAGGAATATTTTAAAAGTTTTTTTAAAAACTTTTTCAAACAATGCAATGTCCCAAAAGAATAACTCTTTAAACAAAATTTTCTTTTGTCCTGCAGAAATTGTGATTTTCCCAAGTCATACGATAATTTGTTACTAAAATAGCGTTCCCTAAAAAAAATTTCGATTTATTAATAGTGAATATTTGATTTTATTGAATAATTGCTAGCTTTGAATATAAGTTAAAATAAGTTTAGATCGTCAAAATTATAGACAACTGATTTTCGCTTAAATATATATAATTTATAATGGTAAAAAAATATATTAATTGCTTAAAAATAATCCAAGCTATAACAGATTCAACCATAGTTTAAGTGCAAAATAAATAAAAAGTATTTAATGTACACAAAATAATATGGACTCTAGTATTCATGACATGTCTTGTATGCATTATATGTATAAAACCTTTCTGTCGTTATCTACAAATTTTTTCGGATAGTCTGATTCCACAGATTTGTTTATTTCTGCATTTGTATTAAAAGAGAAATTTAAATATTGGTATATTTCAAATGTTAATTGTTAAATTTTTTAATTTGTAAAATGGATTCAATTTTTTTATAAGAAGAAATCGTTTTATTTTTTACCATTAGTCAGCCTTGAAGAAAAAGTAAGTACATTGCTTTTTTTTTTTTTTTTTTGATCACTTTCACTAATAGGCTTAGCAAGTAAGTATTAAACACATTTTTTCTTTTATGCCTGATAATGAAATTTATAACATTGAGTATTAAACATATATTTCGTTGAATTTGTTTCTTAGGCCGCTTCTAGACATCAGTGTCGATGCTTGATTAACTACCATAGACAGAGATTTGCTGCTGTAGGTGGAAATTTACAATGGCTTCAGGGTCTCCAATTCACTCCAAAGAAACTGAAAAATTTAAATGAAATAAACAAAATCCTTGCACATTCACCTTGGTTACTAAAAAGGTGCCATATTGAGGTAAAGCGTTTTTCATTAAGTTTTTTATTTACTTCTTTATTTATTTATTTATTTTTTGACATAACAAAAGCAACTTATTTCATATGTTTTTAAAAATTCGGCATACATTGAGCCCCTGGCCAAATTATTAGACGCACCATAAGATTCTATGTAAAATACAAATTATCAGCTGATACTATTACAGTTTTATTGTTTTTATGCGACAGAAACCGGCACTTGTTTACGTTCGTGTATCAATTGGTTAACAATGATGTAATGCAATACGTTAAAAATAAATACAAATAGGAAGTATGTAAAAAATCTCCTGTATAAAAATGCATTACATGTATGTTTAAATATAAAAGTATCGCCTATAAACTCGTGCAAAACATACAATAATTAAAACACTACAGTGCATCTAATTATTTGATCTAATTATTATTATAATATATAAATATAATACCTAATATAGTAAATATTCTATATTTATTCAATATATCGTCTAATTTAACCAAATGATACACGAACACAAACAAGTGCAAACCGGTTTCAGTCACGTAAAAACAATATAGCTGTATAGTATCACCTGATATTTAAAATTTTACATAGAATCTTTCAATGAGTCTAATAATTCAGCCAGATACTGTATATATAGAGAGAGATAAAGAAAATTTTCCAGATAGTAAATTTCCTATTAAAAGATTAACTTACAATATTTATTGCATAAAATACAGCATTATTTCAGTTATTTTTCAACACAAAAACCACGGCAACAGTAATATTTTTTAAACCTGGGGTAGTATCTCTCCTTTTGTAGTCTGATATCTTACTTGGGAATGAAGTCAACAAGAAATTTCTTCAGATGCAAGTGGAAATATAGAGTAGAACACCCAGGAAGACTTATGCATGAAGAAATTCCAGTCGGGTTACAAAAAAAGCGCAACATGACAAAAGTCATACCTTCAGATATGAAATTATGTACATTTTTTCCTCGTCAGAAGAAATGTCATCGGAAAGACAAAATTATTTAACTGTATCTTTATTTTTTCAATAAAAATTTTTTTTTATTATCTGAATGCTTATTTTATTTATTTATTTATTTATTTATTTTTCAGAAATTAACTAAAGGTAAAGATAACTGGTCTGTTGGAGAACTTTGTCAAGCAATGGTATTACTTGCACATTTCCACTGCCTCTGTAGTTTTATTTACGCTTCTCAAATACTAGACCCTGCAGATGATTGTACAGATGATAACCTTCTATCTGATTCCTTTGAAGAGGTAAAAAAACTTTTTGCATTTAATTCACCCATTTCAAAAGAATATTTCTTCCATCATGAAATCAAAGTTGTTGGTAACAGAAAGTATAATCTTTTGATAAGGTGTTTTATATATATAATATATGTGGAGACGGCATGAGTGGTCGTCTTTGAAAATAAGAGATACTGATGTATTTTAAACAAAACATATATTGAACGCTAAATTTACATAAAGATGGACGATAAACAAACATATAAATAACACAAAATAAACGTCATGTTAAAAAGAAAATCATTGCTACTCCTCTCTGGAATTCATATACGTCTCTTTTTTGGTTAGTTTCAAAACGCGCTCTCGTGTCTCTCTAAATGCGCTCCCGTGTCTCTCGTGTCTTAGGGAAATTCGCACGGGGTCTAACTAGCAGCTCTGATTGGATTTCTAGCTAGATCAGCTTACAGCGGCACCACATATATATCTTGCTATTAATGGAAACTGTTGGTGCGGGGTAACAAAAGGGGGGTAATTTATCCATGAATCTTCACTACTAATTAGCGGGGACTGTATTATCCCCGCTAATTAGACCTAAAATTAGTAATTTTTTTAAATCTGGTAAATGCTAGCATTGGAATACGACAAGAAAGAGAGCACCACCACAACCTTATGACAGCTTGTTTATTGCGACACTGACTGTTACAAAACGTTACTATAGATGGCGCTGGAGTAAAGATACAACATACTCCCCGCGTTGAAATACAGTACTGTATTTCAAATATATCAGCAATGAAGTAATATCAAATATAAGTAATATGCAAAAACAAACAATTGGGAAATGACAACACTTTTTGTATTAACTAGAAAGCAAAAATATATATACAGTAAGACTTAACTCGCTTAACTCGTAGGATACGTTCCATCAAAGTAGAGCGTAATGCGAAACAGCGCTAAACGAGGCTATCTTAACATGTAAATAATGGGGTTAGGGGAAGATGGATGGAAAATTGGTTAGGTATTAAATTTAATAATTATGTTTTTTTTAGTAAAAATAAAACCAAATATTTATTTCTTACAAAAATAAAAACAATATAAACGAATATACGTACTACAGGTATAAAAAAGCAAATAAAATTCTCAGTCAGAACATTCAGTCTATTTTGTGTTTCCAATTTTCTGCCTTTTTGTCAAGAAGGCATCAAATGTAGTTTGTGTTTTCCTTTTGCGTTCTGTTAAAAGTTGTTGATAAGTGGATAGAGTATCTATAACACTCCATCTTGCTTTTGAACTTCTGTTAAAATTTGGACCATTTTCAACAAATTGATCAATAATTTCAGTTATAGTGGTCAAACTCCTTTTTACAAACGCCATCGAAAGTTCTTTTTGCTCTTCTTCAAAATCACTACTATCAATATTTTTGTTTTCTTCTTGCTCAGTTAATTTCTTGAGCTCATCATTAGAAATACTAGCTGCTGTTTCTTGAACAATTTCTTCGACGTCTTCCACATTTACCTCATCTAAACCGGTTTGTTTTGCTAATTCCACTATTTCATCCATATCGACAAAGTGTCCAATGTCTTCGCTCTTACTTAAATCTGGCCATATGTTCTTCAAAGATCTTTCTGTTATCTCATTCCAAGAAAGGTTAATGTCTTCTACAGCATTCATGATATTGTAGTTTTTTCAAAATTCTCTTATTGATTGCTTCTCTTCTCCGTCTATTTTGTCAAACATCTGCTTTAATGTTCGCCGCAAGTAATATACCTTTAAATTGGATATAACGCCTTGGTCTATTGGTTGGATTAAGACAGATGTGTTAGGCGGCAAAAAAACCACTTCGACTGGAATACATGTTGTTAAGTCTGATAAATTTGATGGGTGGCTTGGAGCATTAGCAATTGATAGTAGTGCTCTTTGTTTAAGTTTTTTAATTTCGCAATAACGTTTAACAGGTGGGCAGAAATGTTCAGTGAACCGATCCAGGAAAATTTTCATAGTTATCCATGATTTTTTATTAGACTCCCAAATTGCAGGCAAAGTTGATTTAGATATGCCTCTCATCGCTCTTGGGATTTTGGAGTGGTAAACTAGTAGTGGTTTTAATTTGAAATCTCCGCTTGCGTTATCACCCAGTAGAAGTGTTAAGCGATCTTTTGCGGCTTTAAATCCTGGTGCTCGTTTCTCTTCATGGGATAGAAATGTTCGTTTTGGCATTCTTTTCCAAAACAGGCCTGTTTCATCAACATTAAAAACCAATTCTGGAGGATAGTTTCCTTGTTCAATTATCGTTTTTAAGGTCGCTGGGAATTCATCCGCCGCTTTCGTATCACCACTTGCTGCTTCTCCTGTAATCTTTATGTTGTGAAGATTATTTCGATGTTTAAATCTATTAAACCATCCTCGACTAGCAACGAAAGTTTCACTTATGTCACTTGCCTCAACCTGAATGTAATTAAAAATTCTTCTAGCTTTTTCCATTATGATAGATTGGCTTAATGGCATATTGCTTTCAATTTCGTGGTCAATCCATATATACAGTCGTTTTTCCATTTCCTCTATAATGTTATTTCTAGAACGGATAATTCTAGTTGCAGAGCTTGACGTAGTTTCAGATGCCGATGACAGTATTTTTTCTGTATTCTTAAGAATTGTCCTTATTATTGAAGTTGCTAAATTCAATGCAGCACTAATTTGAGATTGACGTTCACCAAAATCTAATCTTCTAATCACTTGCATTTTAGTTTCCAGTGAAATGCTTTTCCTAGTTGCTTTCTTTTCTTGTTTTTCTTGCCTTCTTTTCTTGTGTTTCACAATTTCGGGGAATCCCTGGGTTGAAATAAAAGAGCGCTAAACGAAACAGCGTTAAGCGGGGTCTTACTGTACATATATAAAATTGACACACAATGAAATGACTTAATCAAACTTCAACTGTTACTGGTAAAGTGGCTAGCTTAGTGATAGGACGTTTGAAAATACCACGTTGGTTATCACACTGCAAACTCTAACACATTTGTCTTTTCCTGGAAACAATTCGACAACAACTCCCATGAGCCATTGATTAATGGGCAAATTATCGTCTTTTACTATAACTACAGTGCCAATAGAAATGTTATCCTTTTCAAAGAGCCATTCCAATCGCTATTGTAAATGGCACAAATAATTATTTGACCATTTTTTCCAAATTGCTTGGGTAATTTTTGTAGTCAACTGCCACCTACTCAACCTATTATCTGAAAGATCAATTAATTCTGGTTCAGGAATGCTTTTTATATATCTTCCTATTAAAAAATGAGCTGATGTTAAAGCATCCAGATCATCAGCATCACTGGAAAGTGGCATTAAAGGCCCTGAATTTAAAATACCTTCGATTTGATTAATAATAGTAAGAAATTCTTCGTATGTTAAAGTCAAAGTACCTATTGTTCGTTTCAAGTGAAATTTAAATGATTTTACACCACTTTCCCATATTCCACCAAAATTTGGACTTTCATCTGGTTTACTAACTACTGATAGAGTTTCATCTGGTTTACTAACTATATTATACAAACGTTTAATTTCTCTCTTTGCTCCTAAGTAGGTTTTGGCATTGTCACTATATAATATGGAACATTGGCCTCTACGGGCAATGAATCTTTTTAGGGTTGCAATAAAAGAGTCAGATGTTAGATTAGAAACAATTTCAATGTGAATAGCTTTGGTTACAAGACATACAAAAATAGCAATAAATATTTTTTGTAACGGACCTTTACGTTGATTTTTGTTTTTTACGAAAAATGATCCTGCAAAATCAGTACCAGAATTTAAGAAAGGAAAAGTTGGTTTACATCGAACACCAAGCAAATCTCCCATTTTTTGAACTAAAAATCTAGGTTTAAATTTAGTGCAAATGACACAATCATGAAAAAATTTTCGAGCTAAATTCCAACCATGTATTATCCAAACTGTTAGTCTTGACAAATTTAATAGTGCCTGTGCAATGTGACAATTTGATTTATGTAAATTTAATAAAATAAGCTCAGAAATTTTATGATTTTTAGGCAAAACTATGGGATGTTTGCTTTCATAGGGCAAATCAGAATTTGTTAGACGCCCTCCAACTCTTATAACATTTGCTGAATTACCAAGAATGGAAACAAAAATTTCAGTTTGCTAGTAACATTCACTGGCTTACCTGATTTCAATAATTTAAATTCTTCTGCTAAAGATTCCTGCTGCACAAATGAACATAACTTTAATTCTCCTTCACTTACCTCACAGGATGTAAGATTTCCACTTCTCTTAATTTAATTCTTACAGTTGTAAATAAACCTTTATACATAAGACGTTACATTAATCAATTTTGAATAAGAATTTGTTATAGAAAATATTTAGTTTGAAAAATTGAAATGAGAAATTAATAGATTAATGTCTTGCGATGGCTTGAGTTCAGATTGATACATCTTTGAGTCCCTTTCGGAAAATAGTTCACTTTCAGATTTTGAGTTCTTCCTTTGATTTATGGTGTTGGAACCCTGCCACCATAATGAGTGATGTAAAAGTTCCTTTGTTTCACAACCACGTGACAATATATCCGCTGGATTGGATATAGAAGGAACATAGTTCCAAACACAATTCTGTGATAGTTGTTGGATTTCTTTTACTCGGTTAACGACATATTGTTTTAACTTTAAACAGTCAGTTTTTATCCATGTGAGAACTATTTTTGATTCTGAATATATATAACACTGTTCGTTGGGGACATTCAGAGAGTTCCGTACTTTGTCCAGTAGCCTGCATGCCAATGGAGAAAATAACAGTTCAAGTCGTGGAATAGTGAGTTGTTTTATAGGAGCAACTCTTGACTTAGAACATTATAGTTCTGATGTAAGCTGACTGTCTACATTTCGAGTTTGTGCGTAAATTGCTGCTCCGTAAGCAAGAACACTGGCGTCGGCAAAAACATGTAGTTCCATTCCGGATGCATTGTCTGTCACTTTGCGTTTCACATGTAACTCGTGTATGGCTGGAAGATTGTGGACAAACAATTCCCATTCTTTGGCTAAATCTGGAGGAAGCACATCGTCCCACGTTAACTTGAATGTCCAGAGTCTCTAAAGGAAAATTTTTGCTCTTGTGATAATTGGGCCCAAAAGTCCAAGCGGATCAAAGATACGTGCTATGACGCTAAGCAGATCTCTCTTTGTATAGGTTTTTTGCCTTTTTTTAACGAAGTGAGTTGAAACCGGAATTCATGTGTTCTGGCATTCCAGATGACACCCAACGTTTTCGTCGTCTCTTCAGTGTTAGTAAATCTGTGCTCTACGACCTCAGTTGACTCGTCTAATTCAACTGCATTGGATCTCCACTTATGTAACTTCATGCCACCAGATCTTAGAAGACCAGGCAACTCAGATTTAAGACGCACATCTGTAAGTACGTTATCCACTCCACTGACGACATCATCCATGTAACTGTATCTCTCGAGAGCCTCAGCCGCAAGAGGAAATCTTTCAGACTCATCTCTGGCTGCCTGGAGGATTGTGCGAGTGGCCAAAAAAGGAGCTGAAGTTGTGCCGTATGTTACGGTTTTCAATCGGTATGTTTTGCACGGTTGATACTCGCTTGTTTTCCAAAGAATGCGAAGAAGGTTTCTTTGAGAAGGTTCAACTAATATTTGACGGAACTTTTTTTGAATATCTGTCGTAAAGACAATGTGATTTTTACGGAAACGCACCAAACTGTCGAAAATGTCCTCTTTTACCTGTCCTTTGTAGATCATTTAAGCTTACACCAGTTGAAGTAGGTGCTGAAGCGTTGAAAACTACTCTGAGAGGAGTTGTAGTCTTTTCACGGTGGTAGACTCCATGATGCTGCAGATAGCAGTGAGGATAATTGCTTTTATCCACTGGATCTTGATCATCCTCTATTTCTACGGGCTCCATGTGTCCCATGTCTAGGTATTCTTGCATGAACTTAATATAATGACTCCTCATAGTGTCTTTTTGAGATAGCCGTCTCCAAAGCTGATTAAGTTTTTGCTTTGCTAAATGTTTGGATTCTCCCAGCTTATTGAGATCTTTGATTGGCATTTGAACTATGTATCTACCAGTGTCGTCTGTCTCTCTTGTGCGTATTTTGATAATGCTGCTCGCATAAAATATCTTCAAGGCTCATGTAATGCTCCTTAGAGCTTAAGCACTCCTCAACTTCCCAAAACTTTCTCAGGGTTTGCTCTAAAGTGTTAGTAGATTGACTGATTAACCCACAGAAGACATTAGATTTACCCTGACTATTTGTACCTATTGCTCCTGTGAAGATAAATCCAAAAACAGAATTTCTTAAAACTATTTCAGTACCTGGTATGTTAATATCGCCTGTTCTTATAATTTCAAAAAATGCTTCCGCTCCTATGAGCATGTCTATGTTAGCTGAATTTGCAAAAATATTAGGTTCTGCTAAATGTATGTTTTTAGGTAACTCAAGTTTCTTTAATGATAATGGTGCCGTTGGAATAAAATCTGTTATCTTTTTCACAACTAAGAAATCTAATGTTTTAAAATAAGTCCCATCCCTGTTAGTAATATCAGCCTGTAATTTCCCCTTTACAACAGTTTTACTATTACCTAGCCCTAACCCAGCAATGGGGTTGTTTATTTTTCGCAATGGGACCTCTAATGCATTAGCAAGCGCTTCGGTTAAAACGTTAGAAGTTGAACCACTGTCTAAAATACACCTAGCTTTAATAAGAGTACGAGTTTTGGATTTCCTAATAAATACCTCACATGTTGGCAAAATACCACTTTTATTTGAATAACGAGTATTTTTACTTATTAGTGATAAAGTTTGAGCATTAAATTCGGCAGCATTAATATTCGGAAATGTATTTTCCAAAGCCCTAGAATTATCAACATTTGAAATAAGAGATTGCTGGCGCGATGAATCATTTACATTTTCCCCTCGACGCCTATGAATTAATGTGTTATGTCTGCGACCACAACTCGAACAAGAATGTTTCGATTTACTGTTTCCTACAGAGTGCGACTTCGATAAACAATTATAACATAATTTATTTTTTGATATGACTTCAGTTCTTTGCTCTACATCAGAGGTCGCCAAAGTGGTCTATATAGACCCCCTGGGATCTATTTAACAAAAGCGGGGGTCGATCTGAGCCAGGGGGTCGAATGGGGGTCGATCCGAATCGGAAGGGTCGTTTGGGGGTCGAAGAAAAAACAGTTCTTAATACGCAAATCACACATACCTAATTTAGTATGTAAAATTTGTGAATTTTTTTTATAATTAACTTAATATCATTTTCTTTAAAGAACATAAATTAATAAACGTATATTTGTTCGGTGAGACAAGTATTTGCGTACCAGCGCGCAGTGGCATGAACTCTGCACTTCTGGTTTATAAGTCATATGCATATGTGCTCTGGTCCAAATGTCACGTGTGACGAGCATTGACGTTACAAACGCAAATATCATACGCAGTTTCAGCTATCTTTGCTAACTGTGAATAGTGTTGAATGTTTGCAGTGTCATTATTAAAACTTTTATAGTTTTGAATAATTAGTTATTGTTTTCGATAAAACCATTCGTTTAGTTTAGATATCAATTTTAATTATCAATACATGTAAAAAAGAAGGTAAGCATTAATAATATGGATTAGTACAGTCCACGACGAAACTATAGCACACTTGGTATTTTTTTACGAAAATTACAAATTTTTTGAAAATACTATTATTAATTAATTAAATGTACTAATTTACTTTAATAATTAATTAAATGTACTAATTTACTTTAATAATTAATTAAATGTACTATTACTTTAATAATAAATGTTTAAAATCATAAAATAAATGTACAAACACAGTATCTAATACAGTTTTATTTTAATTAACAGAAAATTACTTTTATGGGGGTCGATGGAGATTTCGAAAAATTATATAGGGGTCGATGATCAAAAAAGTTTGGCAACCCCTGCTCTACATTAAGCTTCAGTAAATAATCGCACTTAAAAATGGGATGGTCATTTGAACATAAAACACATAGCGGTACTTTTTTCTCATTTACTAAAAATGATCTTGACCTTGACTTTTCTGTTTTCACTTTTAGTGGTGCTGTTTGAGAAACATTTTGATAACTTTCTAGAATTTGTGCTCTTTTTTCCAAAAATAATAAGAAAGAATCTAATTTTTGGAACTTCCTGCGTGCATAAACTTAATTCGTATTGTTTTCTAGTTTCTTTGTCGAGTTTTGAAATGATAATATTTAAAGCGAAAATGTCTGATAAATCATTTCGTTTATATTCCAAAACATGAAGATCTCTCAGATTTTTTCTTATAGTGTCAATTAAGTGCCTAAGTTCCTTGGTGGATTCATTGTTTATTTTTTCGACATCTAATATTGCTTTTATATGACTCTCAATAATTAAGCGTTTATTTTCGTATCGCTCCTCCAACGCTTTCAATAATGACTGAAATGTATCGTCAAACCTTTGAAGGTTTTTTGCCTCTCCTATTAAAGAAGAATTTAAGTAATGCAACTTTTGTAAATCATTTAACTGCTCATTTGACGTAATAATGTAGTCAAATTGTATTTTAAATAATTTCCAGTCATAGTATCTTCCTGAGAATTTTGACATGGGTATTTCAGGAAGAGTTATGCTTTGTTTACTTTCAGTTTTTTCTTTTAAATTTTACGGGTTTTGCATTAACGTATTTTCTAAATTTGACTGATTTAGAGCTTTGAAACATCTTTTTATGATGGTTTTTGTGTACAGTAATTTGTCATTGTACTCTTCGCTTGTTGCGATTTCTTGTGCGTATTCCGTTGCATTTGTTATAAGCTCTTCAATTTCTGAATTTAAGTTTTTTATGTCTATTTCTTTACTAATTAAAATTTCTTGCAACTCGTTTAGTTCCGCTTCATTTGTTTTATAAGTTTGTTTACCTTTATTTTGCATAAACACGTCTAATCGAGTTATTGCTTTTGAAATACTATTATCACTGGTAAGACCTAAAATTAGTAATTTTTCTAAATCTGGTAAATACTAGCATTGGAATACAACAAGAGAGAGAGCACCACCACAACCTTATGACAGCTTGTTTATTACGGCACTGACTGTTACAAAACGTTACTGTAGATGGTGCTGGGGTAAAGATACAACAAAAACCAATGGAAAAGCTTAACGTAGAAAACAATGAAAATATAAAAGTGACTACGGAGCAGTCATAGGGTACCAGCTCTGGAAACCCAAACCTTTTCTATCGAGAGAGCACGACAAATGTCTAAAAATTCCTCTCTCTGTACTCCAAAGGTTTTGTAAAAAGTTCAGAAAAAGAGAAAAAAATACATAATACAAAAATTTTACCTTTGGAAAGTTTTACCAAAGGAACCTACTACCTTTGGAATTGTAGAATTTGACTGTTTTATACTGATTTTTGCTTTCTCTTTTTATTGCCACCAATGGACTAATACTTCTATTTATTTAAAATTTCATTAGCTTGTAAAATCTTTTGTTTTTTTAATTATTTTGAAAAAATAATGATATAATTTTGCATTTTTTTATGTTATCTTTATAATAATAAAAAATAAGGTTTATTCTATTCTAAATGATTAAATTATCCTAATTTTTCAACAGTAATAAATAGTTTTTTTTAACTCAAAATATGTTCGTTTGAAATAGTAAGCATGTTACTAAAATAATTTGCATTCGAAAACTTCCCTGTCTTTAATCACTGACCATAATGTATAGTTATAATTTCTGACATTTTACTCAATGATTCTGATGTATAGTATAATTTCTGACAAAAGTCAAGAAAAAAATATACTCATTGGAATTTCAAGTTAATATAGTGCGGAAGAAAGCGATATTGGATTCACTATTGAAGAAAAAAGAATTTAAAGTATTAAAATCTGTTTGATCGCTGGAAGAAACAGAAATTTGAAAGGTGATTGATTACCCTTCCAGATTTCAACTGGCAAAACCGCGAGCTTACAAAACATTGCGCCAGATTTCGATAAAGTTCTTTTTTTTTTTTTTCCATGCATAAAAATTATTTGCGATCCTTGTGTGCATACTTTTTTGGCTTCACTTTTGACAAGGATTCTATAAATAATATATATTGAGATAATCAATACGGAACACCCTACAAACAACTATTGTAGTGAATCATTGCAAGAAGTTTTTTTATTGATTTTATTTTCAGTTTCTAATTACTTGAATTTTCTTAAACCCTGATGATATTTAGGACAATTTTTTATTTAATGTGTAAATTTTATCTTAAAAAATTTTGTAACGTAATGGAACCTACATCAATGCTATTAAAGTTTTAAGAAAAAAGGAAAAGCAAAAATCATAGTGTTATTCGGTCTGACTTCATAAAATGAAAATGCTGACCTAACTGTCATTTTGTTTCAAATAATTTATTTTAATTAGCCAGCTTTAAATTAATTCAAAACATATTAATTAACGTAAAAATGACGGCATATTGAAAAAAAATGTCTTTAAGGGCATCAAGTTGCCGGCTTTGTGTTAAGAAAATCTTGAAACACGTGTGATGGAAGCTACATCAATGCTATTAAAGTTTTAAGAAAAGTGGATATCGTAAAATGAAAATGTTACAATGTTGGTCTGATTGTCGTTTTGTTTCATGAAATTTATTTAATTAGCCAATTTGAAATTAATTCCAAATATGTAAAATAACGTAAGAATAACTTCATATTGAATCAAAATATCATATCAAAAAATATCTTTAAGCTCATTTTTTGTTCAATGTGTTGACCTTTTCGCTATAAAAAATTTTAAAACACGCGTACCAGAAACTATGACAATGCTTTTTAAGAAGTTAAATTTTTAAGAAAATTGGATAAAACTTTATGGTGTTTTTCGCTATTTTAAGCTATCGCAAAATGGAAGCGTTGTGATACTGGCCAATTTGTTTTGCTTAATCTCTTTTACTAGCCGATATTAAGTTAATTAAAAATATGTGCAATAATGCAAAAATAAAATTCTGATTTTTTTTATTTAATACGCCATCTTAAAATTGTATTTCTTTTCTTTTTTAAATCTTAAAGATTGCCCAAGAAACAGTGGAACAGTTGATGGAAAAAATGAGTGTTCTGCAGAAAATGGAAAAAGAATCTTCCGGTGAGGAAAGAAATATTAATCCATATGATTTGCAAGACTCTGTAGAAACTCCAAATGATTGTGATATGGAAAGTAATGATGAAATATGTTCCTCAAATAATAACTCAGAAGATAAACACTCTAAAGAATTTCTTATTCAAGTTAGTTATCATTACATTTCATAATAGATTTACAAAATATAAATTAATTACATTTCTAAATAAATGTCTACTTTAAAGTTTTCTTTTATTGATCTGTTGTGCTGCAAGTTTTAACTTTGTCTTTTAGCTAGTTCTAAATAATTAATATTTATTAAATCAATTACATTAATAGATGTCGAGTGTCTCGAATCAATAAGTTGTACTTCACAGAACACACATTTATTTGTAATTAACAGGTTTACAGTTACACATTATAATTAAACATTAAATACATATTCGCAACCTCAACGACTTACAACTCCCAGATAGAAACGCGTTAAACTCGCCAGGAACAGTCCCGTAGAATGTTTTTCTCCACAGTGTTCGAGACAAATCTTTTCTCTCTAGCCTCACTTTCCAACTGCGGCAAACCAGTCTATAGGTGGCGCTAACACACAGAGGTGGTTGCAAGTGCTGCCGCCACAATAGCTAAATGCCTATTTTAAAATTTTCTTTCATTCAGTAGCCAATTTTAACTTATTTCTAGCTGGGTGTGTAGCATGAATATTTATAGGTAGCCAGCTTTTTAGTGATTTTTTAATAGGAAAAACAACAATGTATGGCCAGCAAAGCAAAGAATTATTGAGTGGCTTGCAATGATTCTTGGTTTTTCCTCAATAGTCTAACAGCATGGTTCACAATAATCCAGCGGCGTGATTGGCAGGATATTTGTAATAAAAAAGCATTGATATGAAAACAACGCATTCGCAATCTTAATTTGAATCTATCGATTGCAGGATGCTGTGTGCAGGATGCGTAGCTGAATGCTAATTGAGAGCTTGAATCTTATCGATATATGTATTTGATTCGCTGCTGAACTGCCAGCATCATCAGACTTACCAAGGGAAAATCTAAGAGATTTTCGTTCTCCAGGCAACTCAAATGATGGTTTCATTTATAAACTGAAAGTTAACTTTATCCCAGTAAATGACCGTGCAGTCGTCTTGCTTTAAGTGGAGTTCAGAAATACAAAATTCAGGACATAATACATTAAGTACATATGTGTTTAATATGTGATTGATTAACTTGAGTTGAATTAAATTAATTTTAACATACTGCTTAAAGCACAGTAACCAGAATCGGCTAAACTGCGCGAAAGTTTAGGGTGTCTTGTGCTCTAGGTGAACTAATAAAATGAATTTTCAAAAAAACTTCTAAGAGAGAAAAACGTAAAATACGCGATATCACTGGTATACCTCCAGATCGAGATATTCGCTTTTATCTCGAAAATTCATTTAGGAATGTGGTTTCTTAGAACATACAGCTGACTTCTTCCTATTTCTCAAATAACATAATCTCAATTCGAGCGGTAATTGTTGCAAACACCACAGTGCTGATATAAAATCTTCTCAGTGGTAGAGGGATCATGGGTTAGAGTCCCCTTGCCGTCAGGCTAACCATGGAAGGTTTTCGTGGTTTTCCTGTCCATGTAACACAAATGCGGATTAGTTCCACCAAAAACTCTCCACGAAAACAAAATTTCTTTAGATACTTGATCCTGGAGTTCCCTTGTCTTCTGAATTGGGTTCAAAATTACAAGGCTACGGGGTTGAACATTGGTAGTTGTAAACCCAAAATAGGGTCGGCTGTTCAACGGCGGTTAAAAAATAAAATAATTCCATAAAAAATTATGACTCTTATTAGCATTTTTAAGATATTATAGGATATTTTTATTATGTATTTCTTAACAGTTTGGAAAGTAAAAAAAATCCATTAGACTCAATTTATGAGATATTTATTTGCCGTAAAATTGTCTAAGAGATTACTAGGATCAAATTTCGCATACTCAATTAAAAAATTTTAATTTATTAAACGCAAATTACAAATTGCTTACTAGAACATGCATTATTTTTTGACATTGTTGTCACCATCGTCAAAGCATTCCATAAGTCTGGGTAGAAGCTTTTATATTCCATGGTCATAGAACTTTACCTCCTGTTGTAAGAACTACATTTCAACTTCAGCTTTAATCTCCTAATCGTCGCGTAAGTTTTGCTGTGGAATGCAAAAGACGTGCTGCTGATTAAAGGTTCACCATAAAAATAACAAATGACCTCGAGGGAAATGTTCAAGGTTACAGTTTGTGTTGCCAACAGACTATGAAAAACTTTCCTTCTGCTGCTAACGGTGAAGTATTTTTACTTATCGAAAACGCCTTATAGCAATAACGTTTTTGAATTGTATGTTTCTAAAATGCTTTATTTGTGCTTCGTTATGTTTGTTGTCTAGTCAAAAAAATTATTTAGTTTTTTTTTCTTTCAGGATTGTACTTGGGATGATCATGCTTATTCCTTGCTAAATGAGTATTACAGTGATGTTGGAACAGTTTTAGATGAAAAATTTAAAGTTGCTTATGATCTCACCTATTATACGTTAGTTATTTATTTTTACATAAACTGAAAATTGTATTTGTTACTACACCACATTCTATTATTTATCACATTTTAGATAAATTGGTTTAATACTGCTAAACTGAATTTGTCATATGCATGTTATTAAATTTTCAGAAAGCTTATGCAATCCTTGTACTGTGATAATATCCATGAAGCATAAGAAATACTTTGCCTTCAACTTTTTTTAGTTTTCTTTCAATGATTAAAGAACTCGGTTGAAATCAGGTACCAAGTGATGGTCTTTAACAGGGAAAAAAAATCGCAGGATTTTAGATTTAAAAACATATTATATTTATGTTAAACCTTTCTCCAAAGTTCTTTAATAAGACAATTGGTAATGCAAAATGCGTTTTGAAATAGTTTTCTGCTAATGCTATGTTAACTAAAGCTAATGTTTCTAAATTTTTTAAAATGTTGCTTAGATCTTTTCTCAACTAAGCTTTTCAGTCATAAATTCTTTTAAAAATTTAAATATGGAAACTGCAGCTTTTAGAGACAAACAAATCGTTATTTTGTACCATAAGTGAGTGATTTAGATATTATGGTTAATTACTGTATATTATGGTCAATTACAATATCTGCGAACACTTAAATCGAATCTCCTCATAAGTTAAGCGGAATATAAAACTAATCAAGTGCTAAACTTGTTTGAATTATGGTTTTAATTATTACTTTTTAATTATTTTTTAATAAAATATTTGAATGGCTCTGGTTTAATAATAGAAAGAAGAAAAAATAGAAGAGCCCATGACTGAAGGGTAACGTCAAAAACTCTGAAGCGAGAAAGTAGTTGTCCTTCTTTAACTTGCTCTATCTTTCAGCTATCCAAAGAAACTAACTCTCGATTGTGTGTGTCCTCTTTGTTTTGTTTTAATTTATTAACTATATAAAAGGAAATTTCTTTTATGACAGTAATTCAGCTCTTTCATGTCCCAGATTGTGATAATCAATTTTCACATATTGTGACTATTAGCAGTTCTGATTTATATTCTGTTTCTCAAAAAAGAATTCGTCAATTGCTCATTTTCATTTGTAAATTTGATTTTATTTTTTGCAGAATGGGTCACAAAGAAAATGTTGATACCACCATTTTTCGACGTGCTGTTTGGAACTATATTCATAAAATATACGGTATTATTCATGATGATTACAATTATTTAGAAATGGAGGATTTATTGGATTTTGGATTTAGATCTTATGCTCAGACTGTGTGTTTTTATCCTGAAAAAATAAAAAAAGATGCCCATGATGAGATTATGCGAGCTTTTAGACATTCTGAAAAAGTAAGAAAAACTTTTAGTTTAAATTACTTTGATGAAAAAAGTTTTATGTTAAATACTAAACATGTATTAAATTTGTTTATAATCCAAGCTAAAAATTTACTTTGATTAGATAAAATAAATATAACTTTTGTTCTGTTATAATCCTAGCTTAGTATGAATTCTAATAAAAATTAAATTATCTACTTACCTTTACTTTAATATTGGTTTTACCATAAACTTTAGCAAAAGTATTCTTTATTAAGTCAAAATAAATAAATAAATAATAAAAATCAATAAAAATAAAATTCATTATAAAATTACTAAAATACAGAAACATTTAAATACCTAATTTTAGGCATATTATAAAATAATTAAATTGTGTCAAAATCTTACTTAAAAGTTTTCGACGCTTCTGAACTGTAAATAATTATTTATAGTTCAGAAGCGTCGATAAATACTTGATTTAATTGCAATTAGTTACAATTAAATTAAGTATGTATTTGATGAATTTTTCTTTTATGAATATAGGCAGTGTACGTTATATCCGTTGCCAATATATATGTTTAAAATTTTAGTAAATATAAGAAATTAATATATAATCATAAAAAAGACATAAACATTATAAAAAGTTGATTTACCAAAACGAGGAAAGCAAGATTGAAGACATCAAAGACTTTCACTTCTGCAACAATACAAATCAACTGTAGTTTTTCTGCAGATTCAACAGAAAATATACTTCTGAAACAATGACTGTATAATTACTTCAAATTTACAGCAGCATATCCATAGATTTGAAAGTTACAGTTTTTTTTTTTAAATTTACGATTTTAAAGTGACCTCACTTAAACTACAGTAATTTTGTAGACATTAGATGAAAGTTTTTTTGAAATAAATTACTGATAAATACTTCACATTAGCTACAAAATAATGGCAGTGTTTTTACAGTTAAGATTGAACTACAGAAAATCTGCAGTTAACTCTAGAAAAACTACAAAATTTTAATTCTATTCAAACTCTGTTGTCTCATTCATAACGAATTTTAATGAATTTAAAAAAAAAATTATTTAAAAAAATATTTACCTAATTAAAAAAAGAAATAATGTTACTGAAGAGGTATAAAATGGTGTTAAATAATAGAAAAACATTTTGTGATTAAAAAAAATTGAAATGTCTAGGATATAATGACCTTTGTCATTAGAAACATTATAGGGGTATTTTCAAATCAGTACATGTTCGCCAAAATTTGGCTATTTTTGGTATTGTTTATAATGCCAACCCTTATAATATATTATCATTTATACAAATGTAACATGATACATTAAAATAATGTAACTTTTAATTACAGTTTTTCATATAATATAAATTATTGTTCCAAACATCTTCAAAAGATACAATAATCATTCTTAATTTCTCCAGAAATAACGATTTAATGCTACACATTTTTTCAACTTTTTAAATATTATTTTATTGCTTTTTTTTTAAAAAAGAAATATTTTTTAATAAAAAAACGTATTTTTTATATAACATGATCAGTAATAACCTCCTCCTTGTTAATAATTAAATCGGAAAAGTATGTGCATTACAGATCTCAAAGTAATATTTCCTTTAGAAAAAATCAAAAACGTTACCAAAATTTAATTAATGACCATTCAGAAAGGTGAAACATAAAAATATTAACTTCAAAACCAGTTTGATAGTTTGGTGAACTTTTAAGGTAGTTCCAATAATTGCCCCTCAAATTTTTCCTGTTCTCCTGGCTGATTCATCAAGTCTTCAAAACTATTTTTGTTTTTTCTTTCATTAAACAATAATTTTTATCCCTCAAAAGGAATATTTTGTTGACTACATTTTTGACAAGGATTCTAAAAATATATAAGAGTGGTGAATATGAAACAGCCTGTGTTTTTATCTTTCTAAGAATATCTTTAAAAAAAATTATTTTATTTTTATTAGAATTTTATTACTTCATTTTTAATAAAATTTAATTTTTTTCCAAATTGACTGCTGCTTTAAATTTCATTTCATAAATATTTTTTTTTAGATTACTGATTTTGAAAAGTAACAATTATGTTAGGTTTATCTTTCTAATCCTATTAATTCTTACTTTCATTTGTAATCAAATTTATTTCCCACTGATACCATTTATAATGATATATTATCACTTATAGGTTCATGTAAATCTGATGCTGTTTGAAGCTAGAATGCAGGCTGAACTCTTATATGCCCTTTCTGCCATAATGCACTATATGACATGACCTTCTTGAAGAGGGAAATGTTGGTTCATGTAAAAAACTCAAAAATAATAAAAATCATATGTAGATTAGATGAATGTATTGTACATATATATTTCAGCTTAATAATTGTTCATCATATGAGAATTATCCATAAAACTAAGTCACTGAATTGTTGAACTTATTTTTATGAGTTATTTCACATATAATCTAATTCAATTATATGATACTATTATATCATATAATTGAATTATAAATTAATTAAATTGCATCATATGACGATGATCCCTACAACTCTTAAACTGGTTTTGTCATATGATTGAATCATCTGGTGATAATACTCAATCATTTTATGGTTGATTGCATATATATTTACTGTATAGTGTATTTTTCTATTGAAGTTGTTTTAATAAAGGTTATTAGTTCATTATTTTCTTTGTCTATGTAATTGATTCTGTAACAGAAAATCACATGCTTTATCAAGTAAACAAAACCTTGCAATATTGAAATTTACATAGTACCCACATTTCTGTTGCTCCACATTGTAATTCGAGATTAAACATCAATTTTTTAAAAACTTGGAATACACGTATATATCTGCATAGTACTCACGTTTTGCATTTTTCCACATTATAATTCAAGATGAAACATCAATTTTTTTAATAAACAAGGAAATTTAAAAAATAAAATCACTTACAAATCTGAATACCGAAATCTACGTAGTACACACATTTTTAGTGTGTCCAAATTGTAGCTGAAGAAGAAGCGTCACATTTTTTTATATACCTAGGTATTCTGTATTGACTTTTAATATTACTTAACATTGATTTTTTTTTTTAATCCACGTCTCTGGAGTCATTTATTATTATTTATGTGAGAAAAAAATGTTTTAAATTTCTGATCTATCGTTGTTAGAGTAAAGAAGAGCAAAGAAAGGATTAAAATCATGGAATGAACTCCCCTTTCGTAAAGAACCTTAGAGTAGGAATAGGGGTAGAGAGCGCAAGACCATTCTACTGCCACTTGCAAAGCCTCACCAAAGTAAATCAGCTGACTTTACCCAATCTCGCCAAACGGGTTTTCATAAGAGAAAAGCAATCGCTACTTTGGCTCAAGATAATCGATCACCTCACGTGGTTTCCAATTTGGATTTGTTCCTTTGATCTAAACATGTCACTAATCTAAACATGTTGATCTAAACATGTCTTACATGTCATTTGGCGAGAAAAAAAAACTCGCCTAGTGAAAAAAGAAGAACTTATAATTGAAATGCCTTAAAGGGAATAAAAATAGTTAAAAGTATAAAAAAATTGAGCCAGATAGCATATTATAGTAATGCATTCTAGATTTTTAAATAGTGTTTAAATGTATAAAAAATTAACATTTCTAGGTAAAATATGTGAACAACACATGTACGATGGACAATTATTTAAACATTATTGTAAAAATAATGAATAATAAAGCGAAATCTTACCTGTGAAATGTTATAAGACCTCCGGTGACTTGCCTCTCATTGCATCCATAAGCACAACAAGATAAAACCATCTTTAATTCAAATCATTCAACGAGATCGCTGATGCAAGAACTAGGCGTCCATTTAAATAAAATTAGAATGCGACTGCGAAGAAAACTCGCTTGCCGTAAGTCACGTGATTTTACTTTGGTGCGGGTTGAATAGGGTTGCTCGCTCTCTACCCCCAATTACTCCTCTAAGTAAATGACCATCTTAAAATTCCTGCTTCCAATAAATTTATTTAATCGTGTTCAATCAATAAGGATTGATCAAAGTTTTAAAAAAATCGTGTTCTTTTCCACTTAAATATTAATTTTTGACTCTAGCTTTCATAGTTTATTTAAGGTTTGAGGGAGCATGATCCAAAAATAATACACTACCCAAATAACACCTAACATAACATTAGAAAATCAGAAAAATTAGCGTTATTTGCACAATTTCGAATATTAGAAATATAGAAATGGTCGCTGTTTTCTCAGCAAAATATAACGTTAGAATCTATACAAACTAATATTTTTTATCTAGCGTTCGCCATAATATTATTTTGGATTGCTTTTGATGCTATACTATAATATTAGATTTTATATTTTCTGTTATTATCATTCGCCACTTTTTTTTTTTTTTTTTGGAATACAAAAGGGGAAGATTTGGATTTTATTAGAATAATTCGGTGATATAATTTCCTTAATTCTCTGTATCGTTTTGAAGCATTGAACATAGAATTAAATTTAATAATGTCATTTCAGACATTATTTACTTAGAAATACAGAAATACCTACATAAAATATACTACCGAATTCCGCTACCATCCATTTTTCTTCCTCTCACTCCAAAGTATATTTTGTGTTCAGTTGATTTTTTAAAATTAATATTGCAAATTTATTTAAAAAATAATACTTGAGTAGCTAAACTTTTATTGATATATTTTTTTTTTCTTTATACAATGAGTTTTCTGATGAATTTTATATCATTTACCATTCTCAATTGTTTTAATCTTAAATGCATTTCTAATTTTTTTTTAGAAATGAGCTAATTTTATCAAAATCTCAATTGAATTTTGGTATTGAAGTATATTATGTTACAATATAATATCTAGCCGAGTTTCAAAATAATGGGTTAGTATTAAGGGGAAATAAGGGGTGTTATACAAAAATATATACATATAAAATGCGTGTATATATGTATATATATATATATATATATATATATATATATATATATATATATATATATATATATATATATATATATATATATTATGATTAAGCTTTTTAAGCCATTTCTGTGGTTTATCTAGGAAAGCATATTGTGCCCCACTGTGTGCCGGTCCTTTTTTGTCTATAACTTTTCCTCTTGGTATGGCAGTATATTATGTTACGTAATATCTGACTGAGTTTCGTCCCGCAGTGGACTGATCGTTAAGACACGGTTCCCAGAAGATCACTGAAGTCAAGCATCACTGGCTGCGGTCAGTGTGCGGGTGGGTGACCACTTGGATCAATCTGCGTATTGACCGAGGGTATGCGGTATTGCTCCTCGTTAAACTGTTCTACCATAAAGTGCTCGACTTCGTGCGCAAGTCGTCGGGCTACCAAAGCGGGGGTGCCATCCCCTCTGCAGAGGATCAAAATTGTGATGGCATGTCTTCGGATCATCCTCAGGAATGTTTCCCCAGACCGTTGCCAATATCCCATTGTGCTGCTCCAGTGCTACGTAAATGACCTACAACAACTGAGTTTCAAAATTATAGGTAAATATTAAGTTGAATTATATTTATACATACAGTATATAAGCAACAATTTTCTAATTTTAACTCCTTTATTATACAATATATATGCGCTTAAAAAAAATTATAATTATATAGAGTAAAAGAATATTTTATTCGCGTTACAATATAGCTTTTTAAGTAATTTCAGGAGTTTGTGAATATTAAATAAGAGAATATTGATCATGCATGTTAAAATATAGCATTTTGAGTAATTTCTGCGGTTTGTCAAGGGAACCATATTATGCCTCAGTATTGTGCCTCTTAATTTGTCTATAATTATTCCCCTTAGTATGGTAGTATATTATATCATAATATAATATCAGATCAAGTTTCAAAATAATAGGTTAATATTAAAGGGGAAAATGGGACAATATACAGGGTGTTTATAAAGTCCCGGACCCCTTTTGATGTTTAATCACTCATAAAACAAACTTATAAAAAGATATAAACAAACTTATTGCATTTATTGATGTAATAACTCATATATTTTCCTTTTCAGGTTTGAATATCTTTACTTTTGTAAATATCGTCTGCGCGTGTGGTTAATTTCAGATAATTTCATTTTCCAGTCTAAACATCTGTACTTTTCTAAATACCGTCTGCTTATTAATTGCATTTTTCTCTCTTTTGTTTTTGGCAACTATTGCAATGTTATGTTTACTTTTGATGTGTTTGTTTTATGTAGTACTTTTCTATGTGATGTTTTATTTGAGCGGATATTAAGGAGAATGCATACACCACGAGAGAAAGCATAGATTTTATGGTGGTTCATAGAAACGAAACGCACAGAGAAATATTAGAAGAATTTACCAGAAAGATCCTCCATCCAAAAGCACCATCTTGCGGTGGAAAAAGAACTTTCTAGAAACTGAAAGTATCGCGCATAAGAAACGTTCCGGACGTCCCTGCACAAGTGATTTTGACGTTGAGCGTGTCAGACAGACATTTTTACACAATCCTGGAAGATCTGTGAAATCAGCGGCAAGAGAATTGGATATGCCAATTTCGACGGTGTACAAGGTTATTAAGAAACAATTAAGACTGTCTGCATACAAAGTTCAAATTGTTAAAGGTTTAGAACCGGACGAGAGGCCTAGAAGGATGGCGTTTGCAACAGATATGGCAGGAAGGATAGAAGATGATGCTGATTTTCTGAAGCGCATAATGTTCTCTGACGAAGCATCTTTTCATGTTTCTGGCATTGTTAATCGCCATAATGTGCGCATATGGTGATCTGAAAACACCCATGAATACCGTGAGGCACAAAGGGATTCCCCAAAGGTTAATGTGTGGTGTGGACTAGTGCACGACCGAGTCATTGGGCCTTTCTTTTTTACAGAAAAGACGGTCTCATCAGTCGTATACTTAGACATGTTGGATAACTTCGTATTTCCACAACTAGAAGAGCTTCAGCCACATGTCTTTTTACAACAAGATGGTGCACCACCTCATTGGGGTATCGCCGTTCGTAGTTCTTTGAATGGCCATTTTCCAGGAAGATGGATTGGGCGAGGAGGTCCAATTCCTTGGCCACCTAGATCACCTGATATAACGCTGCTGAACTTTTTTCTTTGGAGATTTATAAAGGACAACGTTTACAGGAGGATCGTATCGAAGATTGATGACCTAAATGCCAGAATTACAATCGCAATAGCCTCTGTGGATGCCGACATGCTTACCGCTACCTGGCGTGAAATTGACTATCGACTTGATATTCTCGGTGCGACGAAGGGGGCACACGTGAAAGTTCATTGACAAGGGTCATGAAACTTTTTGAGTCTATCTAACCATTTATGTTATTAATTTTAATCTATCTTTATTATTTTATGAGTTATTAAACATCAAAATGGATCCGGGACTTTATAAACACCCTGTATATACTGTATATGGGCAAAAATTTCCCAATTTTAACGCTTCTACTATACACGCAATTTCGAAATAATGATAATACGTAATAGAAAATTCTATTTATTGGTTTATTGAATTTACATACTGAATTTGTGTGCTCAATTTAGGTTTATAAGCCTTTGTCAAATAGCACAATACAGAGAAAGACAGCAGGAAGATACTTCCTGGGTAACGGTGGGATTCGAACTCGCTAACTCCACACTTAGCATAGCGTTTGGCAAACGATACCGCTCAGCCAGGGAGGCCCCAAATTTTTTTTACATTACAATATAGCTTTTTAAGTGTTTTCTGCGGGTTGTTGAGAGAACCATATTATACGCCATTGGGAACCCGTAATTTGTCCATAATTTTTTTTTTTTTTTAATTTGGTAATAGTACTATATTTTATTGTCTCAGAAATTATATAATTTATTTTTTTATTAACAACAAAATTATCTGTTTGGAAATATCCTCTCTCAGAATAAACAATAGTAAGCAGCTGTATACTTTCTAACCGGAAGTAGAGCAAGTCAAGAGCTCAAGACTTTTGTTGTTTTTTATTCTTATTTATTTCTCCATTTTGACGCTATAATTCTTAATACCTACTTAAATATTGTGGACCCCTAATTCGTTCACAATTTCATTTGGTATGGTAGCATATTTTTTCTTTTGAAATTATAGGTTAATAATAGGGGGGAATATGGGGCCATATATATATATATATATATATATATATATATATATATATATATATATATATGTAGTAGGGCAATTCTACACACTCAGAAACATATGCATTCAAACTTATGTCTTATTATGGGCCACATAATTTCTCTAAGACAATTTGTGATGCTGTCGGACCGAGCAGGAAAACAGACACCGGATTTTAATGAAAACTAAATAATTTTTATAGGATCATTCTTTGTTGAGTGGCGAGCGAAAAGTGAAGTTTACTCCATCGGCGATCTCTTTCTGGTAGGGAAAATCTTGCAAAAAATCCGAAAATGTCTCTATTTAGGGAAAAGAGGGAAATCTTAGAAATTACTATTGGTTTATGAAATAGTTCGAGTGATTCCCACGAAGATTAAAGGGAAAAATGTCTTTACTTGTAATTTATGCATACTTGAGCCAAAAATAGATTTAAGAACAGGATGTGTCTTTTTAAAAGTATGAGTAAGTGTTTGGATTTGAATAATTAATTAGGATTAAGTTTTATAGTGAAGAACTAACATAAAAAGATTAATAGAGGCTTTATATATATATATATATATATATATATATATATATAATAACAGAGCTTCATCTCTGTTATCAGTGGTGTATTTAGCTTTAATAATGCAGTCGTAAGCCATGTTACACACAAAAAATCTTTATTAATGGTAGTAGGCTGGTGTCGATAACACTTCACATCACACTCCGCAAGGGAGGGGGTGGACAAGACTTTGGACAATTCCGGAACAACTTTTCAGGATCACAACATGATGGAAAAAGCCATGCGAAAAGCATTGCTCTCGCTTTTATACTAACACAGATTTGAGTAAACAGGCACAGTCGTTGGCATTCTTGTATCCTTACGCATTAAGGAAAATCATTTCATGCTTCCTTATATGGAAGTAAAAGGGGGAGAGATTCTATAAATAACTCAATCGTATGTTTATCAGCCTTGACTTCCCAAAATAGAATCTCTCTACGCTTATTCTTTAACAAAGACATTTTATTAAAACGAAAGAGATTTAATTCTTTTATTAATACAAAAGTATTATACTTTTTGTATTACATCCCCCCCAAAAAAGATTTTTGGCAAGCCAAAAAGAAATCATAATAAAATTTAGAATTCTCTGAACTTTTAAACTTTATGTTGGTACGACTGTTCCTTTTCACTACTACAAATAACATTTTTTCAATTATCTGTAAAGAAAACAACTATATACAATAATAACACTAAAAACATGATAATACAATTTATCTGTTTAGGCAACTAAACAGAAAGAAAAATGTAACATATTTTTATAACTAATCTACTAAATATTTCAAAAACTTTTCACACAAAAATATACATAATTTTTATGGAAACGAACTGGACAACAAGTGTCTTTAATCAGAATTTAAGATTCTGTATGGTTAAAGGGGTTATTTACTTCATGAAAATTTGTATTCCCCGTTAAAATGGAGGAAAACAGAATTTCATGAAGCACAGTGATATTGAGAGATCCAGACGGGTCAATCCAAAAATATTTTATAATACTTTTCTCAACTTGTTGAGAAAAAAAAAAGTTCAACTTTCATCGCCCTCACATCCAATTGATGTTGAGGTAAATCTCCACACGCGATTCGGATCTCCCAAAAAAATATAGGGTGTACTTCTTCCATTGAAGAAAGTAACATATTTTGTTTTGTTTTGTACACTATTCATGATTTAATTTCAACATTTGTGGGTTGTTATATTTCCTAAGATTTGATACATGTACTATTTCAAAATTTTGTTTACTTAAACAATTCTTTTTATTTATTTTGTAATTAGCTTCTGAAATTTTTTGAAGAATTTTATACGGTCCACTAAAAGGAGGTGACAACTTCCTCGTATTAGGATAAGTAAATTCTTCAAACATAACTAATTCGTCAGTTTTAAAGTCTATATCTAAAAATCTAGCATCATAGTAAATTTTATTTCTTTCATGATATTCTTTAGTTCTTTGAATTGCTATTTTTTTAGCTTCCTCAACAGGTGGATAGATTTCTTCATTTAAAGGATTTTCATAGGGGAGTCTACCATGCATGAGATATGCAGGTGGAAATTTTGTCACAGAATGGGGAGTTAAGTTATAAGTATTGACTATATCTTTTAACAAAGTAGGCCATGGAGTTTTAGTAGGTTTCTCATTGATTTTACACTTTAAACGTGTAATTATTGTTTGACCAAGGCGTTCTACCTTGCCATTTGACTGCGGATGATGTGCAGTTGTCAATAATTGTTGAATCTTATTATGTTTCAAAAATTTTTTAAAATGAGAAGACGTAAATGCGGCGTTTCGATCACTCAACAAGGATTTAGGTATTTGATTTTGAAAAATTTGATGTAAAAAATTAGTATACGTTTCTGAACTAATGGATTTTGACGCAAAAGCCCAAATGTATCTTGTTAGGTGGTCAATAATTAAAGTTAAATATTTTTTTGTTGAATTATAATAATTCAATCCACCAACACTATCTATTGCTATTAAGTCAAAAGACTGATTCACAGGGGGTAAGGATTTTAATAATCCAAATCTTTTTTGTCGCGGTTTTTTATTTAATTGGCACGTATGACAATGTTTACAAAATTTTGTTATATCTGATGTTATGTTATTCCAATAATAAACAGGGGTTATTAAGTTAATCATTTTCTGCACTCCTGGATGGTTAAATTCATCATGAGTAATTCGCAGAAGTTTTAATCTCAACGAAAATGGAACAACTATTTTAGTAAAATTTTTCTTACGTATACATAAAACATCATTGATATCAACAAAATTACCTTGTAAGTTATCTTTACTTTGAGCTTCAATTATTTCATTCAATTTTAACAAATGTGAAACATGAACATTATTTTTACTATTACATTTGACAAGTGAATGTGTTGCATCTCTTGAAAGCCAATCTGCTTCAAAATTAGTAGAACCTTTTGTGTATTTAATATCATATTCATACATACTTAACAATAATGACCATCTAAACAATCTACCTTTTAAATTTTTAACATTTTTTAGCCAAACCAAAGCAGCATGGTCAGTATGTATGGTGAATTTCTGGCCAAACAGGTAATGATGGAATTTATTTAGAGAATCGACTATAGCAAGACATTCAAGTTCTGTAATTGCATAATTTTTTTCATAGTCTCTTAAGGAGCGAGAATGAAAAGCTACAGGATGCAATACACCACATTCATCTGTCTGTTTTAACACAGCTCCAATTCCAATTAACGATGCATCAACAAAAAGATGACATTCATGAATAGGATTAAAAATTTTCAAAATTGGTTTACAAATAATAGCATTTTTTAACAGTTCAAAAGATTGTTGACATTTTTCTGACCACACCCATTTTACATCTTTCTTTAACAAGTTGTTTAAAGGATGTCGAATATTTGCATAACCATCAATAAATTTATTGTAAACATTTATTGATCCAAGAAATCTTTGCAATGATTTTACATTTTTAGGGGGCATTAATTTTTTAATCACCTCAATATTATGGTCATCGGGTGAGACAATCCCATTGCTTATTTCATATCCTAAAAATTCTATTTGTTTTTGCAAAAATGAACATTTTGAAAGTTTTAATTTCAAGTTTTCTTGTTTACAAATATCGAAAATCTTTTTAAGGTGGGTTAAATGTTCATCATAAGAATTAGAAAATATAATAATATCATCAAAATAGTTCGTAGCAAATTTAATTTTATGTTTATTTAAAATTCTACGAATTGTACGTTGAAAAATGCTTGGTGCATTCTTCCAGCCAAAAGGTAATCTTAAGTATTCAAATAGACCGTTGTGAGTAGCGAATGCTAATTTCTCAGTGTCATCAGGATGAATACGAACATGATGATATCCCTGTGATAAATCTATTTTAGAAAAATAACTACTATTAGACAATTTTTCAATTAAAGACTGTATTAAAGGTAGAGGTTCAGAATCTGTTTTTGTAATTTGGTTTAATTTCCTAAAGTCAATACATAAACGACTCTTTTTATTTTCATCTTTTTTAAAGACTAAAGTTACAGGGGCAGCATAAGGGGATGAACTTTCTTTTATAATGTTATTTTTTAACAATTCCTCTATTTGTAAATCAATTTCCTGTTGTTGTTTTGGGGATGTTTTGTACGGCCTTAGAGATATAGGTAAATCTGAGGTTAACCTGACTCTTTGTGGTTCCATTCTGATTTCTCCCACGTCGTGTTTATGTTTTGCAAAAATATCATCATAACTTTTTAAAATTTCTTTTAAGTCCTCATTTTGTATTTTGTTCTCATTTTTTATTCTTTCGTCGATATTGACCTGATAATGTGTGCACACATTACCTAGTACTATCTTCGAATCATTTGATATTTTTGGACCTTCTTTCTTTTTCCTATTTTTCCTTTTCTTTTTATTTTTGTTATCCTTAACATTATCTTTTTCAATGTTTACTTTTACTGAAACATCTTTAACTTTTATTTTTTCAAAATGTTTACTTTTATTGAAACATCTTAAACTTCTATTTTTTTCAAAATGTTTACTTTTATTGAAACATCTTAAACTTTTATTTTTTTTACCATTTTTAACCCTAACACTTTGAGAATTTTGCTGTCTAATGTGCAAAGATAAGTTGTCACTGTTAGAATTAGCAGAGGTGATCAATCTCTTACCAAATTGAGTAACAACTGGCCCGACACAGTCAATAGACAAACAAAAATCCTTGCAAGTCTGCAACCCTAGTAAAGCATATGGTAAATCAGTATCAATTATAAAAAATTTAGCTGATTTAATAATTTCGCCTATCTTAAGGGGAAACTCACAAATTTTGTTAAGTGTTAATTGTCCTTTCGTTTGGATAACATTTAATTCCTCACATTTTTTAATAGGAATTTTTAGTTTTGACACAAGGTCTTTTGGTATTATATTCAATGTTGACCCGGTATCAACATTCAATAATATCTCGTTTTTTACATTTTCATTTTGTTTTGGTTTTGGACGTCCATTTAAGTATTTATTTTCCACTTTATATCCATTTAGGTATTTATTTTCGACTTGATATCCATTTATTATTAATTGCTATTGTTTATTTGTCATATTTTGAACGTTCATTTCAACAACATTAGGGTTGTTTACACACGAGGATCCCATGTGAAACTGATTCAAAAGTCCTTTCTTCGAACAGTATTTACACTGATTTATTGGGATCTCCTGTGTTGTATGATGTATTTTGGGTTTTGTCACATTCGGGGTTACACTTTTATTTTTAGGACAAGCCGGAGCTTTATGTCCTGGTGCATTACATTTAAAGCACCTAATGTCATATTTAGGGTTTTCCATTTTCTTCATGTATGGTCCCTTGTTATTTTGAAATTTATTTTTATCTAAGTCACTTTTAATTTTCTCATAGATTTTAAGTTTTTGTTTAAATTCAAAAAGATTATTGGCTCCATAAAGAATTGATTTATTATTTGTTTGGTCTGGTATTCCTTGAATCATGTAAGTGATTAGAGCTAAGTCATCAATATCACTTTGAGTGGCAATTTCTTTCATTTTAAGGAAATACTCTTGAAGAGTTTCATTATATCTTTGCTTTCTTTTTTGCAACATTGCATGTATTTCTGCACTATTACAATCAAATCCAAACTCTTCAAGCAAAAGATTTTTTAATTTTTCATATGAATTTAAACAACTTTCACTTCTTATTAATGTTAAGGCATTACCCTTTAAACATCTTTTCGCAAATAAAAATTTTTGCATATCAGATAATTTAAATAAATTGGAATGAGTTTCAAAATTTTCAAACCAAGAATTAATATTTTCGTGTTTTTCTCCTTTAAACATAGGAGTAACTGCTTCAATATCCGAAAAATTTACTATTAATTTAGTTTCTTTTTCTCTATTCTTTATATCCTTGCTAGAATTTTGACTATAGGATGCCATATCTTTATCAGTATAAACATGAGTTTGTATTTCTTTATCAACATATATTTTAGTATTTAAACTAACTTGCGTAAATTGACTTACACAAGTTTTAATTGGTAAATGTGATTCAAAATCAGTTTGAGTTTGTTTACATTGAAACTGATTAGTTTCATCCTCATCTTCAGAGGGATTTTCCATTACTATCGAATTTTTTAAGATATCGAAATCACATAAACAAGTTAAAATGTGCTTTGCAATTTCATCTTTATTTCCTTCACTGGAAATATTTAAAATGTCTGAAATTTTAACTAATTCCGAAAAATTGAAAGTATTACAAATTCCTTGTAATTTGTTTGAAAATTCTTCATCGCTAGGTTCAAAAGAAAATTCTGAAAAATTTAGAATTTTGTTACGGTTTAATCTAGAAAAATCATTAGGAAACAAAAGTTTAAATAATAACTTAATTTTGTTTGCCGTCACTAATTTAATTGACGTTTGAATCACATTTATTTCTTTCAAAAACATTTTAAATGCACGATAAAAAACAATATTATATCATCATTTTACAGAAAAGCAATATAAATACAAGAAATACAATCTAACTATTCATAATAAAATATACTCAGTTATTCATAATGAAAATTTTAAAACACTACTCATCTCCGATATCGATAAACTATTCAATCATGCTAGTGAGAAAGAAACATAAGAGGATAAAAAAAAATATATCTACAGTACTTTCTTTCCATTTTCCACACAGTGTCCTTTGACCTTCATGACTTTTTATGTTGAAGAGAAACAAAAAATATTATCCTTTTTTTGTTTTTAACTCGTACATTCACTTTTGTTTTCACAATTTGAGCACTACGGAATTGTAGGGTCATCGGTCATTTCCAGATTGGACACTATGGGTTTCAGGGAGGCATGTGACGAGCTCGAGCCAACGTCAGCATTCTCACAGCGATGAAGGTGTAGTTAAAGATGGAGTGGTAAAACAGACCTTCCTTCATTCGTTTTTCACCGCGGACTAGGCACTTCTTTCTTTCGTCCTTCGTCCCCCGGGATGAGGTTTTATCAACGTTGTAGTCAGCCGGAAAATAGATAACAATGGTTTCCTCAGCAAGTAAAATCCTGGCGTCTTATAATAACAGAGCTTCATCTCTGTTATCAGTGGTGTATTTAGCTTTAATAATGCAGTCGTAAGCCATGTTACACACAAAAAATCTTTATTAATGGTAGTAGGCTGGTGTCGATAACACTTCACATCACACTCCGCAAGGGAGGGGGTGGACAAGACTTTGGACAATTCCGGAACAACTTTTCAGGATCACAACATGATGGAAAAAGCCATGCGAAAAGCATTGCTCTCGCTTTTATACTAACACAGATTTGAGTAAACAGGCACAGTCGTTGGCATTCTTGTATCCTTACGCATTAAGGAAAATCATTTCATGCTTCCTTATATGGAAGTAAAAGGGGGAGAGATTCTATAAATAACTCAATCGTATGTTTATCAGCCTTGACTTCCCAAAATAGAATCTCTCTACGCTTATTCTTTAACAAAGACATTTTATTAAAACGAAAGAGATTTAATTCTTTTATTAATACAAAAGTATTATACTTTTTGTATTACATATATATATATATATATATATATATATATATATATATATATATATATATATATATATATATATATATATATATATATATATATATATTATTTACTTGTTCATTTATTTATTTATATATTAGGAGAGTTGTTGACCGGTTAGACGGCGGCTAAGCACAAACCAAACTAGCAAAAGCCATTGGAGTTTTACAAAGTGAGATTTCCAGGATCTGGAACTGTTTTATAGAGACGGGAGGGAAATACAGGCCTAAGATCAGGACAAGGGCTTAGACGTGCAACAACGTCCAATGAAGACCGTTATTTAACGTTAATGACACGAAGACACAAAAATATGAATGCCACTCTGCTTAAACAACACCTTAGCTTGGCTACTGGCACTACGGTTTCGACACAAACTGTCCGAAACTGCCTTCCCGCTGTAGGTGGTATGCTCGCCGACTAATGGTGTGTGTCACGTTAACAGCAAAGCACCATCGCGACCGCAGGGAGTGGGCAACAGAGCATGTGAACGGTAGGAGAAATGACTTGCCCAATATTCTTTTCTCCGATGAGTGCCGTTTTTCTGTTCATCCTGATAATTAGTGTATTTTCATTTGGAGAGAACGTAACATTAGAAACAACCCTGCGTTCGTTCCCGAAAATGAAAGATTTGGTTGTGGAGGAGTGATGGTATGTGCTGGCATCTCCATATCATTCGAAATAACAAGCTTTATCCCATCCCGCCCCCGTAAGGGGTCATCCGGGGACACTCCGAAAGTTCGAAGTGTGCGCAACAGTTCAATTACGATAGCAAACATATTCAAAATTTTCAAAAAGTTTTAACAAATAGGTAGAATATTAAATATGAAATCCAGAAAACCATCCATATCATTCGAAATGGAGCTCTGACCGGTCGCCGATGTAGGGATGAGATCCTGCGACCTATTGTAGTCCCTTATGCTGTAGCAATAGTAGATGATTTCGTGTTAATGGACGATAAATGAAGGCCACATCATGTTAACTTGGATAATGATTTCCTGTTGGAGGAAGGAATCATTCCAATGGATTTGCCAGCATAATCTCCCGACGTGAACCCAATGGAGCTTGTTTTGGACATTTTAGGCAGACGAGTTGCTGGACGCCTACAACTCCCTTTTAACTCTCCAAGAACTGGAAAGAGCTCTTCGGAAGCAGTGGGAGATAATACCCCAGCCCCTCATTAATGACCTCACTGACTCCATCCCTCAAAGGTGTTTAACGTTGCCGGCCGTCCGGGGAAACCATATCTCCGACCTAAACGATCTTCTTTTAAGGAAACATCTTTTTTATTTATTTTTCATCATACGCACAAATTGTTTTTTTTTTTTTTTTTTTTTTTTTCTACCCAAATGCTCAATAAAACGCAAACGTATTTTTTCTGCCAAACAAATGTCATTTTTATTCATATAGCCTACTACGTCTGTCGATAATGTATCAATCATTCAAACAATTCTCCAGGCGCAAGATCAACCCACAACCTCAATATCCTTTAATTGGTTTGAGCAGTGTATGTGAGCGAATATATATATATATATATATATATATATATATATATATATGTAATACAAAAATTATAATACTTTTGTATTAATAAAAGAATTAAAACTCTTCCGTTTTCATAAAATGTCTTTGTTAAAGAATAAGCGTAGAGAGATTCTATTTTGGGAATTCAAGGCTGATAAACATAGGATTGAGTTATTTTTAGAATCTCTCCCCCTTTCACTTCCATATAAGGAAGCATGAGATGATTTTCCTTAATGCGTAAGGATACAAGTATTTCAAAGACTGTGCCTTTTTACTCCAAAATGTGTTAGTATAAAAGCGAGAGCAATGCTTTTCGCATGGCTTTTTCATCATGTTCTGATCCTGAATAAGTTGTTCCGGAATTGTCCAAAGTCTTGTCCACCCCCTCCCTTGCGGAGTGTGGATGTGAATTGTTATCGATACCAGCCTACTACCATTAATAAAGCTTTTTTGAGTGTATCATGGCTTACGACTGCATTATTAAAGCTAAATACACCACTGATAACAGGGATTGAAGCCCTGTTATTATAAGTCTTGCAGGATATTTGCTTGATCGAGGAAGCCAGTGTTTCGAAAATCTTTTGAGAAAGCGCCTGTAAATTCGAAAACCTCATCCCGGGGGACGAAAGAAGAAAGTTGACTATTCCGCAGTGAAAAAAGAATGAAGGAAGGATTGATTTTACCACGCGATCTTTAACTACCCGTACCTTCATCGCTGTGAGAATGCTGACGTTGGCTCGAGCTTGTCACAGCTAGGAAAGCGTTTTATGTCTAAGATTAGTGCCTATACGTTGGAAGAAACATCATCCATGGTAGTGATTCAGCAGCGAGATGACCCTACAGTGTCCAATCTGGAAATGACCGATGACCCTACAATTCCGTAGTGCTCAAATTGTGAAAACAAAAGTGATATGTGCGCGATTTATATTAAATTTATAGAGAAGCTTTTTGCTTCTTTATTAAAAGTTCCTTTCTCATGAAAGTCGGAGAAAAATTTGGCAAGTGAAAAAAGAAAACAAAAGTGAATGTGCGCGAAACTTAATCATGAATATTCATAAAGTGCAATGATAAATTTGTTTATTTCTTCTCTTCACAATCATGAAAGTCAAAGAAAAGTGTGGCAAATGGAAAGGATTTACTGTAGATATAATTTTTTTTTCTTCTTTCTCATAATTAGTGATACTGTTATGATTACATATTTTAGTGATCTAAAATTTTTTTTATTATGAATAGTTAGATTGCATTTCTTGTATTTATATTGCTTTTCTTTAAAATGATGATATAATATTGTTTTTTATCGTGCATTTAAAATGTTTTTGAAAGAAATAAATGTGATTCAAACGTCAATTAAATTAGTGACGGCAAACAAAATTAAGTTATTATTTAAACTTTTGTTTCCTAATGATTTTTCTAGATTAAACCGTAACAAAATTCTTAATTTTTCATAATTTTCTTTTGAACCTAACGATGAAGAATTTTCAAACAAATTACAAGAAATTTCTAATACTTTCAATTTTTCGGAATTAGTTAAAATTTCAGACATTTTAAATATTTCCAGTGAAGGAAATAAAGATGAAATTGCAAAGCACATTTTAACTTGTTTATGTGATTTTGATAACTTAAAAAATTCGATAGTAATGGAAAATCCATCTGAAGATGAGGATGAAACTAATCAGTTTCAATGTAAACAAACTCAAACTGATTTTGAATCACATTTACCAATTAAAACTTGTGTAAGTCAATTTACACAAGTTAGCTTAAATACTAAAATATATGTTGATAAAGAAATACAAACTCATGTTTATACTGATAAAGATATGGCATCCTATAGTCAAAATTCTAGCAAGGATATAAAGAATAGAGAAACAGAAACTAAATTAATAGTAAATTTTTCGGATATTGAAGCAGTTACTCCTATGTTTAAAGGAGAAAAACACGAAAATATTAATTCTTGGTTTGAAAATTTTGAAACTCATGCCAAGTTATTTAAATTGTCTGATATGCAAAAATTTTTATTTGCGAAAAGATGTTTAAAGGGTAATGCCTTAACATTAATAAGAAGTGAAAGTTGTTTAAATTCATATGAAAAATTAAAAAATCTTTTGCTCGAAGAGTTTGGATTTAATTGTAATAGTGCAGAAATACATGCAATGTTGCAAAAAAGAAAGCAAAGATATAATGAAACTCTTCAAGAGTATTTCCTTAAAATGAAAGAAATTGGCACTCAAAGTGATATTGATGACTTAGCTCTAAACACTTACATAATTCAAGGAATACCAGACCAAACAAATAATAAAACAATTCTTTATGGAGCCAATAATCTTTTTGAATTTAAACAAAAACTTAAAATCTATGAAAAAATTAAAAGTGACTTAGATAAAAATAAATTTCAAAATAATAAGGGACCATATATGAAGAAAATGGAAAACCCAAAATATGACATTAGGTGCTTTAAATGTAATGCACCAGGACATAAAGCTCCGGCTTGTCCTAGAAATAAAAATGTAAACCCGAATGTGACAAAACCCAAAATACATCATACAACACAGGAGATCCCAATAAATCAGTGTAAATACTGTTCGAAGAAAGGACTATTGAATCAGTTTCACATGGGCTCCTCGTGTGTAAACAACCCTAATGTTGTTGAAATGAACGTTCGAAATATGACAAATAAACAATAACAATTAATAATATCCGGATATCAAGTTGAAAATAAATACCTAAATGGATATAAAGTGGAAAATAAATACTTAAATGGACGTCCAAAATCAAAACCAAAACAAAATGAAAATGTAAAAAAAGAGATATTAGTGAATGTTGATACCGGGTCAACATTGAATATAATACCAAAAGACCTTGTGTCAAAACTAAATATTCCTATTAAAAAATGTGAGGAATTAAATGTTATCCAAACGAAAGGACAATTAACACTTAACAAAATTTGTGAGTTTCCCCTTAAGATAGGCGAAATTATTAAATCAGCTAAGTTTTTTATAATTGATACTGATTTACCATATGCTTTACTAGGGTTGCAGACTTGCAAGGATTTTTGTATGTCTATTGACTGTGTCGGGCCAGTTGTTACTCAATTTGGTAAGAGATTGATCACCTCTGCTAATTCTAACAGTGACAACTTATCTTTGCACATTAGACAGCAAAATTCTCAAAGTGTTAGGGTTAAAAATGGTGAAAAAATAAAAGTTTAAGATGTTTCAATAAAAGTAAACATTTTGAAAAAAATAGAAGTTTAAGATGTTTCAATAAAAGTAAACATTTTGAAAAAATAAAAGTTAAAGATGTTTCAGTAAAAGTAAACATTGAAAAAAATAATGTTAAGGATAACAAAAACAAAAAGAAAAGGAAAAGGAAAAATAGGAAAAAGAAAGAAGGTCCAAAAATTTCAAATGATTCGAAGATAGTATTAGGTAATGAGTGCACACATTATTAGGTCAATATCGACGAAAGAATGAAAAATGAGAACAAAATAGAAAATGTGGACTTAAAAGAAATTTTAAAAAGTTATGATGATATTTTTGTAAAACATAAACACGACGTGGGAGAAATCAGAATGGAACCACAAAGAGTCAGGTTAACCTCAGATTTACCTATATCTCTAAGGCCGTACAAAACAACAACAGGAAATTGATTTACAAATAGAGGAATTGTTAAAAAATAACATTATAAAAGAAAGTTCATCCCCTTATGCTGCCCCTGTAACTTTAGTCTTTAAAAAAGATGAAAATAAAAAGAGTCGTTTATGTATTGACTTTAGGAAATTAAACCAAATTACAAAAACAGATTCTGAACCTCTACCTTTAATACAGTCTTTAATTGAAAAATTGTCTAATAGTAGTTATTTTTCTAAAATAGATTTATCACAGGGATATCATCATGTTCGTATTCATCCTGATGACACTGAGAAATTAGCATTCGTTACTCACAACGGTCTATTTGAATATTTAAGATTACCTTTTGACTGGAAGAATGCACCAAGCATTTTTCAACGTACAATTCGTAGAATTTTAAATAAACATAAAATTAAATTTGCTACGAACTATTTTGATGATATTATTATATTTTCTAATTCTTATGATGAACATTTAACCCATCTTAAAAAGATTTTCGATATTTGTAAACAAGAAAACTTGAAATTGAAACTTTCAAAATGTTCATTTTTGCAAAAACAAATAGAATTTTTAGGATATGAAATAAGCAATGGGATTGTATCACCCGATAACCATAATATTGAGGTGATTAAAAAATTAATGCCCCCTAAAAATGTAAAATCATTGCAAAGATTTCTTGGATCAATAAATGTTTACAATAAATTTATTGATGGTTATGCAAATATTCGACATCCTTTAAACAACTTGTTAAAGAAAGATGTAAAATGGGTGTGGTCAGAAAAATGTCAACAATCTTTTGAACTGTTAAAAAATGCTATTATTTGTAAACCAATTTTGAAAATTTTTAATCCTATTCATGAATGTCATCTTTTTGTTGATACATCGTTAATTGGAATTTGAGCTGTGTTAAAACAGACAGATGAATGTGGTGTATTGCATCCTGTAGCTTTTCATTCTCGTTCCTTAAGAGACTATGAAAAAAATTATGCAATTACAGAACTTGAATGTCTTGCTATAGTCGATTCTCTAAATAAATTCCATCATTACCTGTTTGGCCAGATATTCACCATACATACTGACCATGCTGCTTTGGTTTGGCTAAAAAATGCTAAAAATTTAAAAGGTAGATTGTTTAGATGGTCATTATTGTTAAGTATGTATGAATATGATATTAAGTACACAAAAGGTTCTACTAATTTTGAAGCAGATTGGCTTTCAAGAGATGCAACACATTCACTTGTCAAATGTAATAGTAAAAATAATGTTCATGTTTCACATTTGTTAAAATTGAATGAAATAATTGAAGCTCAAAGGAAAGATAACTTACAAGGTAATTTTGTTGATATCAATGATGTTTTATGTGTACGTTAGAAAAATTTTACTAAAATAGTTGTTCCATTTTCGTTGAGATTAAAACTTCTGCAAATTACTCATGATAAATTTAACCATCCAAGAGTGCAGAAAATGATTAACTTAATAACCCCTGTATATTATTGGAATAACATAACATCAGATATAACAAAATTTTGTAAACATTGTCATACGTGCCAATTAAATAAAAAACCGCGACAAAAAAGATTTGGATTATTACAATCAGTCTTTTGACTTAATAGCAATAGATAGTGTTGGTGGATTGAATTATTATAATTCAACAAAAAAATATTTAACTTCAATTATTGACCACCTAACAAGATACATTTGGGCTTTTACGTCAAAATCCATTAGTTCAGAAACGTATACTAATTTTTTACATCAAATTTTTCAAAATCAAATACCTAAATCCTTGTTGAGTAATCGAAACGCCGCCTTTACGTCTTCTCATTTTAAAAAATTTTTGAAACATAATAAGATTCAACAATTATTGACAACTGCACATCATCCGCAGTCTAATGGCTAGCCAAGAACGCCTTGGTCAAACAGTAATTACACGTTTAAAGTGTAAAATTAATGAAAAACCTACTAAAACTCCCTGACCTACATTGTTAAAAGATATAGTTAATACTTATAACTTAACTCCCCATTCTGTGACAAAATTTCCACCTGCATACCTCATGCATGGTAGACTCCCCTATGAAAATCCTTTAAATGAAGAAATCTATCCACCTGTTGAGGAAGCTAAAAAAAATAGCAATTCAAAGAACTAAAGAATATCATTAAAGAAATAAAATTTACTATGATGCTAGATTTTTAGATATAGACTTTAAAACTGGCGAATTAGTTATGTTTGAAGAATTTACTTATCCTAGTACGAGGAAGTTGTCACCTCCTTTTAGTGGACCGTATAAAATTCTTCAAAAAATTTCAGAAGCTAATTACAAAATAAATAAAATAATTGTTTAAGTAAACAAAATTTTTTTGAAATAGTACATGTATCAAATCTTAGGAAATATAACAACCCACAAATGTTGAAATTAAATCATGAATAGTGTCCAAAACAAAACAAAATATTTTACTTTCTTCAATGGAAGAAGTACACCCTATATTTTTTTTTGGGGAGATCCGAATCGCCTGTGGAGATATTTACCTCAACATCAATTGGATGTGAGGGCGATGAAATTTGAATTTTTTTTTTCTCAACAAGTTGAGAAAAGTATCATAAAATATTTTTGGATTGACCCGTCTGGATCTCTCAATATCACTGTGCTTCATGAAATTCTGTTTTCCTCCATATTAACGGGGAATACAGATTTTCATAAAGTAAATAACCCCTTTAACCATACAGAATCTTAAATTCTGATTAAAGACACTTGTTGTCCAGTTCGTTTCCATAAAAATTATGCATATTTTTGTGTGAAAAATTTTTGAACATTTTAGTAGATTAGTTATAAAAATATGTTTCATTTTTTTTTTCTGTTTAGTTGCCTAAACAGATAAATTTTATTATCATGTTTTTATTGTTATATAGTTGTTTTTTTTACAGATAATTGAAAAAATGTTATTTGTAGTAGTGAAAAGGAACAGTCGTACCTAAATTTCTTAAATTTAAAAAAAAAAAAATAAAGAGTCTAAATTATTTTTATTTTGGCTTACCAAAATTTTTTTTTGAGGGGGGATGTAATACAAAAATTATAATACTTTTGTATTAATAAAAGAATTAAATTTGTATTAATAAAGAATTAAGAATTATTAGCGTGTGGAAAGTCATAGAAGAAGGAAGTACGTTAGTTTCTTTCTTGATTTTCATATAGATTGAAAATTTTTAACTTGGAAAACTATATGGAACTGAAAACTACATTAAACATAGTTCTAAAGAAAAGTATCACGTAAATTTTAAAAAATATCTTTATTAAATAAAAAGGAAATATATTAAGAAAAGGGAAAATATCGCAGTACATTCCTATACAACTGAAAAGAATAGGAGAGGGAAGGGAGAAGGGCTAAAGGCATGAAACCGGTCTCTCCCCAGATGGCATATTCGAGTGTTGCGATCGCCTATATCGAAGTTGGTTTATAGTTGACAAAATAAAAAATGCTTTATAACGATTTTTATATCAAATAACAATTCTAACGTCTTGAGATGACATGTCTGTAAATGAAGATTCTTCTTTTAAACACAAAAAATAAATCAAGTAACGAATACAAGAAATACTACACAAGAGAGTCTCAAAACCCAATGATCACGTTGTGAGCCAATTGGATTCAAAACACACCAAAAGTAGTAACCCGGAAGTATAGGAAGTCCAGAGCTTGCAGCGCTCCTTAGTGCAGAAAACACCATCTGTAGTCACTGCCTTGCATTTTCCTTTTTCTTTCTATTTCGCGTATCCATCCATTTTACAGGGTTAGCAAAGCATAATTTTATTTGAAGCTCAGATTCTTTGATAGCTGTAACTTGTCTGCAAGCAAACTTTAACTGATCATCACTGCTGTCAAGTTGACGAATTTGGTGGGAGTGTGTAATAACTTCATTCTGAAGCAAAATTATTTAGCGACATGTCTAGCAAAGCAGACAATGAGAAACAAAAATTCATTCAAGATAAGTGTCAGATAATTTTAGGTAATTTGCTCCGAGAAGAGGACAACAAATACTGTGTTGATTGTGACGCTAAAGGTAAGTAAACCTCAACATCATCGAAGTGCTCAATTTGTTTCAAACTTTCGATTTATTTTATACTTCAGGTCCCGAATACAAAGATTATGCAAGATCGTTTCTATGTATATTTTTTTCATAATCTATTTTTATTAATTAAAATCGAACTATCTGTCTTGTCTTTTGGATGCTTTTCTCTGTATTTTTTTAAATTCACTTCTTTCTAACAATTATTAGCTTTATAAAATGCAATTAATTTTTTTAGTTGTAATGTATGCCAGGGAAACCTTGTTCTTGTTATTTTACTCTGAAAATGCAGTTTTAAATTTTAAACCATTTTTTTTAACTATCTTCCCAGTTAACTGAGTTTTCATTACATAATTCTAAAAAGTTCAGCTCATAATAATTATTAAATAATTTCGGTGATGTTGACGCTTCCATTATGTATTTGTAATTGTTTGATTTTTTTACTTGGTAAATTTTCGTCCTAATTGTTTTAAATTATTTAATTTGCATTTTTTTTAACAATGGTTATATTTTACTAATGTTAAAAAATTAACCATGCTTTCTTTAAAGCGTCCTTCCAAAGTTTTAACTGTTCTAATTTCAATGTATTGTAAGAAATTATTGTATTGTAAGAATTCCTAATGGTAACACATTTTTAAAACTACCACACTTATAGATATGTGAATCTCTGAAGCCGAATCTCCAGTGAATTTTTAGAACATGTAAATTTATATATATATTTTTTATAAATACTTCTTATTTATAATAGCTAATAATTATCCTTACATCACAATTTTGGGTTTTTGACACTTGTCAAAAAGGACTTATTGACATCATTGCTATAACTATGCTTAAAACCATCAATTGTCAAAAACTAGCAAACTCTGCTTCAAATATGCAAATCAATTAATTCAGACGAAATCCGACAATGTTACAAAATCAGACACAAAAACTTACTTTCTCCGAATAAACATAGTGTTTTCGCCAGATTCTGGTTTATGACCCTCACAATATGGGGAGTAGCCGCAATCTAGAAATTGTCCCAATAGTTTGGTCAGAAGAGCAATTCAAACTTTGTACCCTTTAATGTAAGTTTACTTTTTGCTTTTTTTAGCGTATCTCAAGAACTTAGCTAATTAAAAATATTTTGTACACAATTATAAAATCTGTTTAATCCAAAGAGAAATTTCATTCAGAATATAAGTTTTAGTCAATATTTATTATATTTTATAGTAGTTGAAAAATTTTGAATTGTAAGGCATAAAATTTTTTGCATCATTTTAAAGAAGGTAATATTATATTGCAAAATTTGGGAGAAATCCGTCGAATAGTTCGTGAAAAATTGAATTTTGTAAAAGAGTTTTTTTTTAAAAATTTGATTTCTCAGGAATTATTCGACAGATTCCGCTAATGTGTTATATTTTGCTATTTAAAATTGCATTCTTTAAAATAATGTAAAATTTTGTTTATCTTACAGTGCAAAATATTTTAGACAATTATTAAATATATTAATAAATATTTACTAAAAGTTACTTTTTGCATGAAATTATTTTTGGCTAAATGGATTTTTATAATTCTGTGCAAAAATTTTTCCATTCGTTTGGAAAACTTGGTGAGATATCGTAAAATTAAGGGGTTCAAACTTTGAACCAATCTCCTCACCGAACTATTGAGACCTTAATTCACATATTGCAGCTAAATTGAGTAGGAACTCTGTCAAAAGTCATTTTGGGTGATCCTATTTATATTTTGCATTCTGTACATTAATATTACTTATGTTAGTAAACTAATGTTAATTATATCATTGTATGATTAGTTGATTGTTTAGTGATTTTATTATAATTTATAAACAATATAAATGTTTGTTTAAAGGAGTTGATACTTTTTTTCAATCAATTCAAGGATTTAATTAATTTACTATTAAGATTTAGTACAGTTATTGGAATAAATTTCCTTGTTGGATGTTATTTTTTTTGTGTTATGAGTATTATGCCTATTTTCTAGACTATGCCGCTCAGCATCAATCGAAAGAATGGTTAAATAGTTTCGAATTTCGGTCATCTGTATTGAAAACTTGGAATACGGACGGTTTCAAAACTTATTTATTTATTTATTCTATTTTTTTTTTGTATTTGCATGCTTTAGGGAAAAGAGAATTTAAAGTGGGAATAAATAAAGATTGATTCTATGTATAATGAATAATATTACTGTTGAGTGTTTATTTTGTAAGGCTGATTGTTTTTGTATGTCTATTTTTAATAATTTCAGAAAATAACAGATTGGTAGGTATTAATTCTACAAATTTCTATTTATAATTATTTAATGTTTTCTAAACCAAAATGTGAGTTTTGGATAGTAATTCTCAAGACAAGACTTTGTAATTATATATATATATGTTTATTTACAAATACTTATTATTTATTATAGCTAGGACTGGGCGATGTATGAAATGTTATACCGTGATACATCGTCTGTTAGACATCGCAATATAGTGATGTATCGCGATTTAGCATATGTTCAAAAATTATCTATCAGAAATCTTTAAATTAATCAAAAATAAATAAAAGGAATAAATAGATTACAAAACTAAATGTCTTAAGTAAAAACAAACCCAAGCTTTATTTAAATTTTTTTTAAAATTAAAAATGACTTAAGATTTATCGGTTTAAAAATAATAAAACTAAAAAAATATTTTACATACATGCATTAAAAATTAAAAGGAAAAAAACGAAAGGAAAAAAACAAGCTGAAGAAATGTTCTCTTTAGTAAAACATTTTTTAAATTATTTGTTGAATAAAATATGTGCTTTTGAAGCATTGTTAGACCTTTTTTAATTTATTTATTTAAAATAACAAAGTTGTATTAACTAATACTCTAATTCTATACTTAATGAATGTAAAAATAAATTTAAGTTTTTTGTTTATTTATATTTTCTTTTTTGAAAATAAAATCGACTATGGATTTATTTGTTTAAAAATGATACTGACTGTTTAACAAATTATGAAACAAACAAGTATTGAAAGAATTTTAAGAAAAATTGAAGAAAAAAATACTTTTAAGTATTGTTAAATTATTAAAAAGTGTCAAAACATTACTTAACTTTTTATTCAATTAAAAAAAATGTATTTGTTTTACCTATTAGCCAAATTTTTTTAAAATTAAAAATGACTGAAGATTTATTTGTTTAAAAATAATCAAATTCTATCAAATTATTATACTTACGTGCATTAAATAAATTTTAAAAAAAAACTGACTTTTTAAAACAAAGTTAAATACAAAATACCCCCATTAAATTGTATCGCTTAAAATGAAAAGCAATAATTGAAAAGAGAAAAAAAAACAATGACTAGTCTTTTTTTTATTCATGTTTTCTTTTCATTATAGATTGAGTTCAGAATGAAAATTTAAGGTAATAGCGATTGCGCAACGATCGCCAATAACAATAATTTACAACAATCGTTAAATCCCAACAGACAAAAACTAAAAGAAGAAAAAGTGACGAAATAATGCACAATGTAACAATCGCTAAATTGTAAGGCACACAGCAATCACAAAATAATGTAAGTCCGGGTGAAAATAATCTTCAAGAAAAGTAAACATCCAAAGACAAAAATGGCGCATAAAGAAACTATTCATGGCGTTCTATTTCAACGCCGATCCTTGCACGAAACCAGGAGTTTTGATTCAATTCAATATTCGACATCATGAAACTAACATTGTCTTCGTAGCTGGACGCTATCAACAGCTCCGCAGTTAGACAAAATCAAAATAGTCTTCGTCCCCGCGGTGACAGCATCAGCGTAGGCAAGTATTCTTGCATATTAAATCGTTATATCGTTGAACCGTGAGTGCTGTCTTACATAAGGCTTAATCAGACTTCTGATGCATTGTCTAAAGCGAGAGTCACTCTCGGCAGCTTAAATCAGATTTCTGATGCATCGCCTAAAACGAAAGTCATTGTATTGGCTTGTTGATATATGCATTTAATCGATATTTTGTGATGCATCAATTTATAGCCCAGTCCTAATTATAGCTAATAATTATCCTTCACTAAAATTTTGGGGTTTTGACACATGTCAAGAACTATGTCAAAAAAAGGTTTTTGAAATAATAGATAAGACCATGGTTGAAACATGATAAGACCGTCAATTGTCAAAAACTTGCCAACCCTGTTCACTTACTACTTAACATTACATATATAGAATTAAAGAATTATTTTTTTGTTAAGTAATCTTGCAGTTACCAATCATTATGGATGGTATTGAATCTGGGTAAGACCATTAGCATACATAACTTGGCTGCAATAGCAAATACTGCATATACTTTAGCATTTACAAACAAAGACATCACTGCATGTTTTAAAAAAATTGGAATCTGGCCTTTTTCACATTCCATTTTTACTGATGAAGACTTTGAGCCTTCTTCTGTAACAGTTTCACAAGCTTCTATTAATTCTTGTGAAATTCGTTTAGATCAAATTGTTGAAGAAGGGTGTAAAGTAGATAGTCTCCCAAGTACTAGTAAAGGAAATCATAATTTTTGTAAACCAACAAGGTCAACTGAAGGAAAACCTAAAGAGCCTAGGTTAATAACACCTGTAAATGTGAGACCTTACCCTAAATCTATTACCATGGCTAAAAAAAGAGGTATGAAAAAGGGAAAGTCCAAAATATTAACTGAAACACTTGAGAAAAACCACATTCAAGAAGAAACTATTCGAAAATTGGAAAAGACGAGGAAATTAGTCTCAAGTTAATCATCAAAAATATTATTATTTGTTGAATCTTCTGAAAGTGAGTGTGCAGATGGCATTTCTTTACACACTGAATCAGAATGTGAAGATTTTTTGATGCCTTCCACTACAGATATTGAAGAACAGATGGATTTTGAGATAACTGATAATACAATAATAGACTTTGTTCTTGTTTAATTTTGTGGAAAGAAAGAAAAAAAAAAAGTTCTATTTGTAGGAAAAATTGAAGAGATAGAAGAAGAAAGCTATAAACTAAATTTTATGAGAAAGAAGAAAGATTCTTGAAAATTTTATTTTCCAGAAAAAGAGGATAGTAGTAGTATGGAAAGGAATGACATTAAAATGAAACTGCCTCAACCAAGCTTTAAGTGGCAGAACAGCTCGAGTTGTATTTTTCATGACATTCTCTGTAAACTTTGATTTAATTAAAGACAAAATAATGTAGAAAGAAACCTAAATCAATTCAATATGGTCATTCATTATTATTATCTTATGTATAAAGTTAATTTTCCAAAATTTTTGATCTTGTTATGTTTCCTTCGATTGTTGAAATGCGCCCCACCAACCGTTGAAAACTGCCCCCCAGGAGGGGTTGATTTCAACAAAATTCATGGTTCACTAAATGTGTAAAATTAGGTATTTTGTCTTTGGCTTAGACCTTTGGAAAAAATTGAGGTTACCTCGAATATAAATTTAGTAAATAAACATTAGAACTTAGATTTTTAAAGCAATAAAACTTCCCAAATAATTCTTTAGCAAAAAATTTTAAAAGGTGCCCCCTCTCCCCTATATATATATATATATATATATATATATATATATATATATATATTTAAAAAAAATAAAAAGTTTAAGCCCTGTTTTGCAATCATAAACATACAGGCGATTCAAAAATCTAAGAAATTCAATCAGATGATGATGCAGAAGTTGTAGAAATATATGCAGAAGAAAGTGTTGAAAACCCAGAATCACAGTTAATTAATAAATAACTGGAATCCACTTTTAACTCCACCATTAGGCCAATCTCTACACATATTTTTAAGAATTTTTGCAAGTTTAAAATCCCTTTGGTGCCATAAGGATTGTATGTAGTTGGAGCAATTAGTTACTGCTTTGAACTGTCCTCTGTATTTCTCTATTTATGAAATAGAATAGCCTGAAAAGATTGTGTTTTAATTCTTTTTCAGTTAGTTTATAAAATATAATAAAAAGTCATTAAAATTTGATTTTACAAATTATTAATCTTGTTGTATGATTAAGATGTTCTCTGATCTGAAAATATGATTATAAAAAGTTCTTTTTTTATTTTCATTATTTTTAAATTGACATAATTTAAAATGTGTTGTTATAGTACAATTGGCCTATATAATATTTGAAATAATTAAACTCTTATTGTAGGGCCTCGTTGGGCTTCCTGGAATTTAGGAATATTCCTCTGCATACGATGTGCTGGAATCCATCGAAATTTAGGTGTCCACATTTCTAAGGTGAAATCTGTAAATTTAGACACATGGACTCCAGAACAAGTTGCAGTAAGTTGAATGTCTTCTCACAGATGTCATAACACATGAAAGGATGAATGCACTGTAGTAGTAGGCCATAATTTTTCGCACCACAAACTGTTCCTGTATATTTTCATAACCAGTGTTCATTCTAGACCTTAAAAATGAGGGGTGCCTATCGCAAAAAAGGGGCATTGTTGACAAATATTTGCATAACTTTTATGACACCCAAAATATACAAAGTTTTTAATTTTATCATTAAAAACATCTTACCTTTTTTAAAAATAAAATTTAAATTAAAAATAGTTCCTGAGTTAAATTCACTTATTCTATAAATTAGTTATAAAATGAGGGTGATTCTTGAATTTCGAAAATTCTGCGTGTTGTTATAATGTATTTTAATCATATCTAGATTTAGAAAACAAAGAAAGAATGAAAAAAACGGTAAGTGATTGTAATAGCTGCCGAAAAAACGATAAAAGAGTGATGTGGACTTACCATGGAATCTTTGCGAATCAAGCACGTGAAAAACTGATTACGGAAATATGAAATACGCTAGCCGGGACATCATACTAATTGCATTGGAATCGAGAAAATCCTAATATTAATTAATTAATAAACCATATCATAATATTAATCTTTTAATCATATTAATTGCACTGAAATCGAGAAAACCATGAGGAAAGAGTTCGGAAATGACAAACAGCTGCCAAAAAGGATCCATATGCAGTTTGGATTTACAATTGAGCATACCAAAAAAAAAACGAAAAACATGTGTAAAAGTAACAAATCATGTGTAATAGGCTGAAAATATGATAAATAGTAGCCGAGAAAACTATCACCAAACGACATCAATTATTAAAAAGTCTTCACATATCAAATGCTTTAAAAGGTGATAACTCAAATTCAAAGTCTGAAAGTTTTATTAAAATCTCGTAAAAATTATAAAAACCATGTTCAATGGGCAAAAAAATTATAAACAGCTATTAGGTTGTCCGGAAAGTTCATGGTGATACTTACATTATCTAGTATTGCAGAATCTGCGTGAAATTTCTGAATGACTAAATATCATGCGGTGATGTGAAATTACTATGAAATCATTATGAATCGTGATAACATTGCATCCTTCCCAATTACACTGTATTAAACATATTGGAATTTAAATACCCTGTGAAAGGGCCAAAAAATATAAATAATTTTTTTTAAAAAACCCTCACATGTCGTGAGATTGCAATCGAATCATCACAAATGGAAGGTATTAAATTGTAATAGGTCAAATTTGAATATCAAACATAGTAATAACATTGTATAAAAAATATCAAATGGGAAAAAGGCCAAAAAAATTAAAGCTTATCATTAAATATATCTTAAAAGAATCATGAATCAAACATTAATAATGATAACTAATTTGACTGAAAAATGATAAGTTCCAAATAAATTGTCAGACACCATGAAATTATGATAGAATTGTCAAGAATCTAATGCTTCAAGGAAGTGATAGATCAAGCTCAAAATTTGAAAAACCATAGATATATTATCAGAAACGATTAATTACGGCTGAGAAACAATTTATTACTGCCAAGAAACAATCAGAAAATCGTGTATAACTGGAGTTCGGGCTCAAATGTATCTGGGCGGAACTGTTTTATTAAAAGGAAAAGGGGGGGTGTATGATCAAGTCCATCACCTCGAATGAACTTTGTCTCAGACTTAAGTGTACTACCGGCCACTAATTTTTGTCACACATTTTTTTAGTAGTTAGGCCAATTTCCTCCTTTTATAGATAATTTAATAATTAGTTTATAAATCAGTTTTTTTTTATACTTAATTTCTAGATCTGTTTTTAAAATAGTAAATATTATAGATATTTTGTTATTGTGCTTTTAAATGTTTCACTATTTAAACCTCAAATTTTTATATAAGTCCACTTGGCACTTGAGTAGATTGAGCTTACTCTACCCAATATAGATCATCAATAAGAAAATATTTTGATGCATTTTACTTTCATTTGTACCTGTCATTTAATCAGAGATATTTTTTCACAAAATTGCTGTTTTGCTGTCTGGACCGCGTCTTATTTAAAAGCAAAAAACTGAGTTAATTTTACTTAGTGTAAGAATATAACTGAATTGATTTTTATCAAAATCTTGTATCAATTAGGCATAGGAACATAAGTTTTCCTGAGTATTGGTTTGTCGAAAAATTTAAGATCTATCTGTCAAATTTATCAAAAAACAAAAGTCGATCAAAATTATTGCATGAATTATATTTTATGTGCACAATGGACATTTAACAAAGCTATTGGATGTTAAATTTCATATATTTGTTCTTATATATTCTTCCCTTGTCACATCAATTTTTAAATTCTAGGTGCTAGTTAAATTGTATGAAAGCGCAGGCGCGTGCCATGTGCAGATACAATGGCAATCCATTTTTGCAGATACTTTTATATATATTTATTGTAATATCAGTTACATTGACAGTGGGAAATTTTTTAATATAATTTTGCATGTTAATAAAAATGAAACATGGTTGCCCAAGTTTGGCATGAAAAGTTAAGTATGGATTTCGCAGTGAAGAATTACAGGAGCAGAATTATTAATATTAATTCTTAAAATGATAATTACTTAATATGAAAGTGGTACTTTAGTTTCATTTTTATTTATATTAATCTTCCTCTAATGTTCTTAATGGGCATGCATATATTGTTGTTTTTTTTGGGGGGGAGATAACTAAATGTTAAATAGTTAAATGTTTTTTGGTCTTTTTTCTAATATTATAAAATCATTCTGTTCTCAAAAAATAGAATGAATTTGCAGATACTTTTGGATTGTGTGCACAGATACTTTATTTATCTTATTAAGTCTAGATATGAGAGGCTGTAAACAATGAACTTCTGAAAAATAACCTGATTTTGTATTATTCATCTACTATCTCTAGGTAAAAATTAAACTGAAAAAGCTTTTTAAAAACTTTGCCAATGCTTATTTTTTTACTTGTAAGTATTCAATTAAATGTCATTCTTTTTACAAATATAAATTCACATGTAGCAACGATATTTTAAATATATGTCACATTATCATTTTCAAATTATTTAAGTCATTTTTTTATCCAATTTCATGTTGTTGGTTTTTTTCATTGTCTTTGTTTAGCATAATCCTAAGTCTTATCAATTTAAAACTAATGTTCAAAACTTTTTTTTACCAGTGTTAAAATTATCTTTTTCCATTTTAGTGTTTGCAGCAAATGGGCAACAGTCAAGCACGTGCTGTCTATGAAGCAAATTTACCAGAAAGTTTTAGGAGACCTCAAGTAGATTCATATCCTTCTTAAAATCAAAACTTTATATTAATATTTTTATATATTTCAATATTAATTTTCTATATTTAACTTCTCAAAATGTTAACACTCAAATAACAAGGTTTTCATGGTACTTGGAAAACCCAAGAATGAAAAATTTCAGCAAAAATCTGCTTTTTTCACCCAATTTTTAAAATTTCCAACAATGTTCCAAAAACTTAAATTTTTTTTGAATTGGTCAAATTATTACAGAAATCCCCCCACACACACATTACTGCTGAAACCCATGCTGTTGAAACGAACAAACTTTTTTCCCCCTGCAGTAGCTGCCTGAGAAAGAATGATAGTCAGCAGAAAATGGGTGGAGATGTCAATGCAACTTTTGCTGTTGAGAAGAAAGGATGAGGTTCTTGGTTGTATTAAATGTTGAGTTATAAGCAGTTTTGGTACGACCACTGATATTTAATCTGGTTTTTCCTCCTTGGTGTGACGCATATAGAATTCACACATGTGGACATATTAGCTCTCTCAATTTTGCTCGTTCTTATTTTTTACAGTTTCTACCTTTGTCTGCGCACGTTTGTTTATTGTTTACTCATGTTTTTCTCGTTGTGCTTTGTAAAATGAATGTATTTTAAAAATGGTAGTCACTTTAAAAGACGAGCAAAAAGTGTGTACAATCGATGCTGATGGAAAAAATAATTTCAAATTTGAATGGCTAAATAAAACTGTCAAAATGACTAAAACTGTTAATAACAGTCTATCAGAAGATATTGAGGTGAAAGTTGGCAACTTTTTTTAAAAAATTGAGATAAGCTGTAAAGTACTTTGCAAATTCTGCTCAGATAATATAAATTATTGCAAACGAGGATTTGCAGCTGTATCGGATCATATGAAAATTAAGAAGCCTCTAAAAAAAAGAAAAAACTGAGCAAAAACATTTCATTTTGCCCGCAAACTTTCTTTCTTCTCTTCCATCAACTTCAGCTGTTCCATCCGAACCTCTTGCTCAATTACCAGTATATGTACCATTCAGTGATAAAATTACAAATGTGCAAATTTTGATTTTAGGAGTAATTGCAGAACATAATTTGCAGTTCACTATTTCACCAGTATTGATTGATTTGTGTAAAATTTTAACCTGTGATAAAAAGACTTCAAATCATTAAAGTATGGCATGGACAACTACACCATACAAAATGCAGTTTGGTTTAGCCAAAACATTACGGAATGAAACTATAGATAATTTACAAAAATGTAAATTTTCATTAAATATAGATGAAGCTACAAGTAGTAATTATAAACAAGTTATATCCATCTTAGTTATTTCTCGACGCCAAGTGGCTTAATTACAGCACTTCGTGCTGTCATGCCACGAGTCCTTAGTTCGATCCTAAGGCCGAGCATGGTGACTAAGACTTTCATCTCTTCAGTGGGTCGATAAGATGAGCGCTGAGCATGCTTAGGCCCAAAAGTCAAGAAAACTGAGATGAGCACAGTAAGCATTGACCTGCTATGGGCTGTTGCCCCACTGAGTTTAGTTTAATAGTTATTTCTCACCTGTCAATAATAAATTAGTTGTTGAACATTTAACCAGCATTAATATATTCAGGGTTACTTCTGAAGCTATTTTCAATATAGTTTTAAAAAAATTTTAAGTTTTTTGTCAGTTTTGTTGGATTCCTGTAATGAAATGAGGGGTTTAGGTCTGGTCTTCCAGGAAAAGGCACTTCATTAACTGGATGTAGAAATTTTTTCTTGCCATCACATCCACAATGCTACTATAGTCTGCTCAATGAGAACTGATAGTGGAAGTAAACATAAGGGTTGCTGTTCGATCGCCAACGTTTGCCACTTCAACGGTTTCTTCGCTGAATGGGCGATTTCGTTTGAAATCGACATAGCTTTTGCTTTTATAGAAAAACTAAAACGATATTCCATTTTTGATACCTTAAAATTAGATAAGAAAGTGCAAAATTAAAATATTTACGTGAAAATACATTTCTAATTGTTTCATTAAACACATAATTTTATTTTGAGAATAGTTTTAATGTATTTTTTTCTTTTTTTAAGTTTAAGTTAAATTAGTTTTAATATATTTTCCATAAATATCTATGCAAAACATAACTTTTATAATTCCATCGTAAAAGTCGTATAGAATTGAAAGGATATGTTAAAAAAAAACTCTTTATTTTCCTAATTACAATATTTTTTAAATTTATTAAAAGTTAAATAATATTTAAAATAGTTTTATGTTTCACCGATTGATTTAAAAATATATTTGAAGGAACTGCATTTATTTGTGTTTTTAAACTGTTATCTTTATTTTTCTAAGGGTAGTATTACGAAAATAATTACACTAAAAGAAACTTGGAACTTTTTTATATGTCTCACAAAATCTTTTGTTAAGAAAAATATACCCACTTAACCTATAAAAAAAGCAGTTTGTAAACCTCGAATTCAATAGGTTTTTGAAAATAGAATGAAGTATCAAAGTTATTTCATTTTACGTAACATTTGAATTTCTGTAATTAATTAACAACTGTACCGAAAACAAAATAATTATATTAAACTACGCAGAAGTTTTTACGAGATTTAGTCCTCTTCGCTGAATGTAATGTACCATCCCTTTTATATTCTTTAATAATTCTGAAAACAGAAGCTGTGCTAACTCCCGATGCAGAGGCCGCATGGTGAGCCACATCAATGATTGGAACATCTGGTTTTGAATGCACTTCTGTTTTATAAATGTTCGATATTATTTCCTCCTCAGCTTTACTTATGTGAGATTTCTTCTGACGTTTTTTAGGAGGACTTAAAACCATCACTTTATTTTCCATATTGCTCATGAAACACCTGCAAAAAGACACCACGGCGAAACAAATGACCCTCTAAAACAGTGTTTCCCAAAGTGTGGTACGCACACCCCCAGGGGTACGCGTTCTTATGCGAAATATCTTGCAATAGCAAAATTTTCAAAAACTTTTATTTAAAAACATGGCTAGCTATGAAAATCTACGATTACATATTTTTCTATTGGCTATTTTTTTGCATAGTTAACAGTTAATAATTAGTGGTCAGGGGTCTGTTTAGAAGAAATTTGGGTCCGTTAACGGACCCTTCACAAAATATATTCTCATAAAAGCGGACCCTTCACAAAATGATTTTTCTTTTAATCGAACCCTTCACAAATTTGTTTATCTTCATTATTGTTTTGTTAATCGAATAAACCCTTCCCGGGGGCGAAAACAAGAAAGACAGATGTAAACGAATTAAGTTTTGTCTTCAGCAGATGCTTCTTCCTTCTGTTGGTAATGAATATTCTGCGTTCAGCAGTATAGGCTAAATACCAAATATTTGTATGTTGCATTTCTAATTTTGGAAAAAGCAATTGCTGATTATTTTTGAAAATTTAATTTTTTTATTATAATTTTACAGTGCTGAGCATAATCTTGTATCTATTTACAATTAAAAAACTCCTTGAACCTGTTTTTTGCAATAACCGTACCCTATTTGCGCAAATTCATAAAAGCAGGACCCTGGTTGAAAGAATGTGGCTTAACACTTATTTTATAATCACAAATTATGAGTACTTTTTTCAAAATTTTACAAAATGTCTGGACAAACCCCTGGTGGTGTTAACAGCCAGTTGTGATTTTTAACTTTTGTGCATTTTTTTTTTTTTTTTTTTTTGTCACAGCAGCTGTTATCATCGCAGCAAAAACAATATCATCCTTCTCACTGATGCAAATAAACTTATTAACAAAACTTAGTACCAAAAAATATATTTATATATATTTTTAAAGAAATATATTCATTATTTTATTAGTGGTACACAGCGTTGCGAAAAATTAAAAAAGGGTACTCAAAAATCATAAGTTTGGGAAACACTGCTCTAAGAAATAGTAAGAGTTTTTGCTTGACTGATAGGCGCTATTTGTCATTATTCCGGCGCCAAGCAGACAACAGTATTGTGCCAAATAGCACGCCGTTCTGTTTACTTTCACTATCAGTTCTCGTTGAACAGACTATAAGCAGTTTTACAAGCCATCTGAAGGGCATATAAGAAAATATTTGAATGATGTCTATAATGACTTTAAATGGTCTGCAGCTCTAAAATAATGCTTGGCTGAAATAGGTCAAATATTGAATGTAAAATTTACCCCGTTGAAAATATGATTAATCACCAATGGTTGTCCTGTTATGTTTCTTTAAGCAATATTTGAATACTAAATGCCCTTGCAATTTTCTATTATGCTCCTTTACCAGCCAATGATAAAGTTACATATTTTTCCATTCTCTCTGCTATTTATAAAGAAAAGGGAATGACAACATCTATGCATTTTGTAGAGTTTTGCTATAAATTTTTTTCTTTTTTTAATTCTACATAAAAATTAGGAGCAAGGAAAAATTTTCACATGAAAGATTATTTATTATATCAAAATTCACTTTATTTTTTTCTTGCTTCCAAGTATTTTACTGAATCTTGAATAGTCAAATGTCTTGTTGCTCTTGATACTCCTATGATTTGCCAAATTTCAACTAAATAAGTTAATGATTTTTTTTTTTTTTTTTTCCCTTTTGTGAGTTGAATTGGTTATTAAAAGATTGATGATTATAGGAAAAGAATAAAAATAATGCTATGGTTAAAATCAGACTTTATTAAAAGATTTATTATATTAACAGTTTGTTTATTAAACTTTTCATTTTTTTTTTTCTTTAACTTCATTGTAAGGCTTTGGAAGCTTTCATTAGAGCTAAATATGAACAGAGAAAATATATTGCTAAAGAATGGGTTCCACCTCCTCCACCAAAACCAGCTGTAAGTAGGATTATTTTGTCATTTATTTGCTGTACCAGATTGAGGTACTTTTTATTAAATATTTTTAAGGGGATACAAAAAGTTTTTGAATTTGTTACTACTTTTATATTTGAAATTGTCAATGCACAGTCCTCTCCCATTTATGTGACTATCTGTTTAAAAGCCAGAATAACCACTTTTCATGGAGCAAACTGCTGTGAGACAGAAAAGGAGTCAATTAGGTTCTTGAAGGTTTTGAGCCTTGCCTGCTTCAGTATTGTGCAAGGGTGCAGAATATGTCCGATTGTGCAAACTAGGTTCAAGGGAAATTCAGGCAGCCCTTTCCATATTTTTGGTCTAATTTCTTAAAAAAAATTATACAAAATTTTTCCCTGTTAAAAAAATTACTGAGATAAAATCAATTCATAAAATTCTCATATTTTTAATGTAATATTCTGACATGGAAATTAATGTTAATTTGATTAACCATATTTTTTTAGCACATTTCCCAATGCTCTTTTTATGTGCATTTCTTGGTGCACTTGATTTGTGCAAATTGCATTGTAAAAATATGCAAAGTTTCGAAGAAAAAAAATTTTGGCAGGTATCGCTGTAAAATCTTTTTTAAATAACGATATTTTGTGTACTATCTTGTTACTGTTTAAAATAGGATAGATAGAGTTCAAAGCATTTTTGGCCGGTTTAATGCTCACAGGTTTATTAACCCTTTGACTGTTGTGAACAAGTTCGGCTCGTAATCAAATCATTCTTCATAATGCGCGCAAACGAGTTCCGCTCGGAAGCAAGATTTCGACCGTTATGGTTAGTAACGAGCACTGACGAGCTGAGCTTGTTCGCCATTATTATTCTGCATTGACTGTGTTAAAAACAAATCCTACTCGCGAAACGTAATTAGTTTTACTGCCTACAGGTGGCAGTACGGGTTCCATCAATTTCTTTTCATAATGAAGGGGGAATTTATTTTTTTACCTTGTTCTTTTTATGTGTATTTTAGCGCTTTTTTTTAAAATAAAATGGCTGAAAAGCGAAAGTTAGATAATTATGATTGTGATGCAGAAAGCTTATCAAGTTTTAAGTCTGATGAAGACTTTGTTCAGAGTATTTAGGTAATTACAGTATTTAAATGCTTCATAAAGTTTTACATTCGTTGTATTTACTTAGTCCTTTCAATTTAATATTTGTCTTATACTTATAATTAACTATTTTTTTTATAATTGATAAGAATCATTTATAATTTACTATTATTTTTATAATTGATTATAATCATTTATAATTTACTATTAATAATTATCATTTATTATTTTAAAGTACGTAAAAACTGTTATTTATGTACTACAAATACTTTAAGAAATTTTTTAAACGCGTGAGGCGACTTTCTCCGCTTTGTAAAATAGTATTTTCTAGTGGTAGTGAAATTCAAGTTACTTTCCGTTTAGTATTTTTCCTTTTAAGTAATTTTTTAACAACTAAATATCAAAAATTATAAGTATATAAAATGCAACGTTAAAGCAACAATCTACTGGTTACTCTATTAAAAAGTAGGCGTAACTGTCCTTCTCCAACAAATTTTAACTACATAATTTGCTACCACTTTATTATAACTATTCCAGAAAGCGGAGCAGTTGGCATCGCCAGAGAAGGGTTAAATTTTCGGAAGAACGGCGGGGGAAAACCTTCGACTACTGTTTGCTCGTAATACTGTGCGAATTAATGAAACGAAAACTGCTCATTTCCCTAACCGTCAAAGGGTTCATTTATATTTAATCGATGATGAAGGAAATATGACGTTGCCTCATAATGTGTATTTATAAAGTCAATCTATGATGTGTGTTCCCTTGGCTGCCATGGAATTCTTAAATTTCCCCTCGGAAGCTGGCATGGCACAAATAAACTCATAATTGCATCTACTTTTCATGCATCTAATTTGTTTTTGTAGATGGCATTGTTTAAGTTTTCTGCACCTGTTATAAATGTATGTAAACCAACTTGTCTTTACTACACTGACTCTCACTGTTTAAATTCCATAATTTTATTAGCAGGTGTAAATATCCGAGTCAATGTTTGTTTAAATTTATTGTATAGCTTTTGTAATCTGCAGTTCTAGTTTTTAATGTTTTAAGTAAGTATAATGTTTTATCATTCTTCACACTATCCTCTGTTAGAAATAACCATTCTCTGCTACCATGAGCTAATGCTGGAATGCTTATGGTTACGAATTCCACATGCATTATTTGGTTCTTAAGTGTCGGACGGTATTCGGCCAATCACTATTCGTTACATCCCTTCTTGTATGGTTGAAATTTCATTTTATAGTTTTTTTAATGTAAATATTTTAATGTTTCGTGTTTGATAAAGTGAATAGACAAGTTTAAATTTAATGAGGAATTTTTATTTACTATAGAATAAAACGTAAAACTTGGGGGTTTGTTGAAAACTTTAAATTTCAAATGAGTGTTTGTTGAAATTAGAAATATAATTTAATGATTGGAATTTTCATTATAATCTCCAAAAATTTAAGATTAATGTGCATGTATATATAAAGATTATATGAAACTCTCAGTATGTAGTAAGGAAAGTGCTCTGTCATCTATTAAACAATCTTTTATGGACAGTCATTTAATTATCCATAATGTTACTTGGAATTGGTAAACATGCTATTTTTCAACTGTAAATATTATTAACTGAATATTAATTTTTGATACTTATGTTCTAATGTAATTGAATTATCTGAGTGATAAAGAAAAAACTATTACTAGTGTAGATGAATCAAAATTTTCTTAAATTTCCGTTCTGATTTTATAAGCAGTTGCAAATTTTTCTCCTTTTTATATCCTTTATTTATTACTTAAGTTAAATGTTTTGTTTCCACCTTTTTAATGCCTTATCAGACCTCATTAGGCATTAAACTTCTCAGTTTTTCCCAGGCTAATAGATTGACAACTGTACATTGTAGAAAGATACTCTGGAAAACATAGTTTTCAATAAGATGTCCAATGTCTCCATTCAAAACTTTGATCCTTCAGAATCCCTCAATTTGTAATGGAAAGTTCTTTAACGGCTTCCCCGATTATTCAGATTTAACTGGGGTATGTATATATTTGCCAGGGAAAACTCTGATGTAGCAGAATTTTTCACTATGTTTTGTTTTATCACATTTTTACTTGGCCGAAATCAAGAAAAATGTGCTGTGGTTGGAAGTTTTCCAAGTTTTGTTTGGGAGTTCTGCTGTTAGACTGTGTCACTGCACACGAGTTTTGTGCGATTATATATACGATGGTTGCTGAATTTACGTAGAAAAAGAGTAAAAAAATATTACATATCACTTCACTGGCAATTGGAAAGTATCACATTGTATTGTCCCTTGTTTTAAAAATTATCATACAAAGACTATTTAAATTTTTTTATTTGCTCAAGATAGTAAACTGATGCTAAATTAGATGTTTTTTACGCATAAAAAAATTACAATTTCTACTTAAAACTTGTGTATTGTGTTTTGTTTTAGTTCCTTGTATTTATTTTTAAAAAAATAATAAATTTTTTAATACAGATTTATTTGTTTATTTATTTGTTTTTAATTGGTAAAGGAAACAGTTAACAACATTTCCGAGTTGTAATGCATTTTGCCCCCAAACATTTTTAAATAAAATTCTCTAAGGTCAATATTTTAAACTAAATTTTGTCATGTATTTATATTATTTTTATTGTTGAATTCACTTTTTATAGCCGCAGGTTATAACTAATATGAATTTTTTTTAAATATATGCATGTAATTCAATCCAAGCAACAATAAAAAATTTACAAAAAGTGGCTACTAAGTTATTAGAATCTACCGGCTACTAACTGAAATTTTAAAATTTCAAGACTAATGGTAAACCCATGTTTGTAATGTGCTTTTAATTATTTTTTAAATATTAGCTTCACTGTATTCATTTATATTAAACATAGATTTAAAGAATAAAATTTCTATCATTTCTCTTGGATAAATAATTTTATTGTCACTTCAGAGAAGTGACAATTTTTTACCAGGAAAAATGAAAAATAAAAGAATTATTATTGTGCTTTTGTTAGTTTTATCTTGTTAAAATTGTGTTTAATAAATCTCGATACAGAAAATGTTTTTACCTCATATAAATTGAATTTTTTCTGATTCAAACCTTAGATTTTCTTGAAATAAAAACTCATAGGAATTTCTTAAAGTGTGGGGGGCCTCTGAGGTCAAGTCCAAGATAATAGATAAAGTTAAATCCATTCTGAATTTAACTTTAACGTAGTTATAAAATCCGGTTGATTTGTCATTGGTATACAAATTATATTACTAAGTAAGTCCTTAAAGATCTTGATTAAGTGCTTAAAGTGCTTGAAAGTTATAAAAAATCCTTGAGTTTTTTTTTATCTTTTAAAAAAATTTTGTGAGAGTCCTGGTTGAATTTATAAATTATATTTCAATTTATATTGAAAGTTGGTCTTAAACTGTAAACTTATTTTTATGAATTTTAAATTAATTTATTGTTCATCGCAAAGGTAAATCTTAAGTTTTTCAGTTGTATAAAGCTACTATTTTGCAATATAATCATTCTATTTTTAGTAATTGTGTTTTTGTATTCCTCAAAAGATGTATTTTTTATTTTTATAGTTTGACATTGAAGAGGAAAAACGCAAAGAAAAAGAGAAAAAGAAAAAGAATAAAAATGCTGCAACTATCGAAATACCTGTAAGTAGATAAGCTCCTGTATACTTGATATATAAAATGATTACATTATTTTTCTAACAACTGCATTAACAGTTTTATAGCAACTTTTTTATATTTAAAATCCTAATTAATTATATCACTTTATGTTCAGTTTTTTTCCATTTTCACCTAATAAACTTATAATATTAAAAAAATATATTTTGATAAAAAGTATTAGTTTTATAATAAATCTTTTTATGAAAATACCTTGATTTTTAATCTTTTCATTAAATGTTCATGTGAATGCAGTACAGTGGAAAGTCACGTATCCGGAATCAGTGTGACTTTTGGAAGTCCGGGTATTAGATTTTTCTGTATAATTGACCCCCAAGGTAAACAAAGCTTAAAATGATCTGAATCTAATAAGCAAAAAATAAATGAACATCATTTTTTGGGCAATAATGTTTTAGTATTAGAATGATATCTAATCAATCTAAAACAAAATATTAGAAAAAATAATTATTGCTTAAAATATAGAAAACGAAAAAAAATAATTACAGTTATGAGAATATCAATTGCTCTCTCTCCGCCATTTTGAACTAAAATGATTCGAGCAAGAAGGGGAAATTCCTGTCATTCATTAAGGTGGGTAGGTGGAGAAAAAAATTCATTTCCTTCTTATTTGTCATTCAAGTTGAGGGCGAGGCAGTGACAAATTCTTATTTTCTCTCCCATCATTGGCTATCAATCAAGCAAAAAGGCGTGGCATGCTGATTGGGCTCTCTTTATTTTTTCTTGTGACTGAAAGTGACTGCCCCTCCATGTTAATGTTCACTGTTTTTACCCTTTTTCACAGTATTTCTTCTTTCCCTGACACTTTAATAAAACGGTTCCAGGAAATGCCTCTTTTACTAGCCAGCTGCATAGGATTGAAGGGGGGGGGACTCGGTTGCTCTTTTGAAAACAAATCTCCCCCCATTCCTAAAGAGGGGCATCACTTAGGGTCACTCAATGGTCTTGGGAGGTCTTTTCTTCCCCTTTCTGTTGATTTATGGGTTCAATGCATGAATCTCTAGAAGTTAGAAAAGGAAAAAAACCTGTCTAAAGACCTCCTTTTTTTTTTTTTTTTTTAGAGAGAGAGGGGGGGGGGAGATGAAGAGATGTTTGTTTATTTTGATTGTTAAAAAGGGTCCCGGATTAAAGGGGCGTTACACTGTAAAGGGTCGATTAAAGGGGCATCCGGATATGGGACGTTACACTGTATTTACATTGCAGTATTGAATGAGAATGCAGCAGAACCAAGAACACACTCTAAGCAAGGATTATGCTATATTAACTTGAGCAAATCAAAACTAGATACTTAAATTGATTTAACATTATTTTTAATGATGTATAGGAAATAGTGAATGAAGAACATGACAACATCAAAACTGATAAACTCAGAATGACAATGAATACACAGTGAAAACACAAATTAACAGGAAAACAACTAGGAAGGAGTAGTGAGCACTAGTAATAAATAATCAGCAAGAGTGACAACTCTATTTTACCTCTTCACTATTGAAGTATAAAGGAATATAGCAAAAAAATAATTTACAGTTCCGAATTTTTATTCTACTATAATAAGTCATAATAAGATAAACAAAATACTAATTATACTGGCAAGGGACTAATAATTTTAGGTTCATATACATGGACCTCTGGTTTTAACTAAGTAAAATAATATAAATATTTCAAATGTTAAATTGCACCTGAAGTAGAAAGAAACATGCATAATATATTATATTATGATCTATTTATATACAATGGTGAATAGATTTAATATTATTTAGAAAAAAAATTTCAAAATACTAATTTTTTCAATGATTGAGATGCAATACCAATGCCTTACTGCATAAAATCTGAGCAAAACTATTTTAATTGTGCAAACAACGCAAAATAAATAATTATTGAAAAAAATCTAACATTGTCTGTAAAAAAATATTGAATTCTTGAGGGTAAAATTTCAAAATTATGGGAAAAAAACACAAATTTTAATTTTTATAATTCTTTTACAATTACAGTATTTTTGATTATCTTTTTAAAGGGATTATTTTTATGATTGGCTGTTAGAGTTTTTCAGTATTTATTATTTTTTACAAACAGCACTTATTCCAGAAAATAAATTAAAAATAAAAATCAAGGTTTTGGAATCAGCAATCCAAAATTCATAAATTTCCATGCATTCTGAATTATAGTGAAACCTCGGTTAAAGGGACACTCTTGCAACTGTAAAAATTTGTCCGCTTTCAAGATTTTTCCATTTCTGGGAAGGTTACACTAATAATGAAGTTGGACAACATAAATTATTTTTTAAATACTTGCAGTGATATAGAAATAACTAAATATTCCACAATAACTATTTACAATGATATTTATTTAAACTATAAAAAATATTTTTACATAGTTTGTGATGTAGCTACAGAGAAATATACTTTTCCTATTTACACCAACATTCAAGTTAGTCATATGATACCAAATATGCACTTTTAGTCTTGCCTCACTTTCTCAGTCTGTTTAACTATTATGTTTACACCCCCTTACACTTCCTCATTACCTGATAGGAAATACAATATCTCCTTGAAGGTAAAACATCCTGCCTGTGCACAGGAAAAAAGAAAGCAGCAATGCACACCTGTAAAGCCCAAGGCCCTATGGAGTCTTTATATTCACATCAAATGTCTGACTAAATGCTTCATTCATATGAACAGAACACCTCAATGATTAGATTTCTATATATATATATATATATATATATATATATATATATATATATATATATATATATATTTTAACCCAGCTGTGTTATATACAATCTCAAATTGATTAGAAGTAGAAATGAATTTTCAGTGGGGAAGAGGGATTGAGAGCATTTAAGGTGTCATTTCAGCTTGTGGGGTCTCACAAGAAGTATTCCTCTGTCCAAATTATTGACATTGGCTCTATCATTTTCTCTCCCTTCTTTGCCAAGACAAAGGAAGGGGGCAAGAGAATCATTAATTCTTAGATTAGTGAAATAACTTAACAATATTTTTTGTTCTGGATAGGGCAAAAAATTTGCATGCTTTAACATCCCATGAGTAAGGGAGAACAGGGAAAACTTGGAATCGTTTGAGAAATTTATTTTAACTCTGAAAAGCAAGGAATAATCAGGGAAAATTGCAATTTTTTACAACAAAAAGAGAACCTGGAAAATAACTAGTGTTAGATAATGTCGATAACAGTAATCAGTTATTGAGATTAGATTTAAATAATTCTAACATCTATTATAATTATTTTATAAAATTACACCTTTTAGTGAAACTTTTCCTTGTCTCCATTCTCATTCTATTATATATTTTTGCTCACAAAATCTAATATTTGATATTACAAGTAAACAATTATCAAGGTTTTCTGATGAAAAATAGCATAATATAGATAAAATATGGTATGGATTTTCATTAAAATTGATCTGATATACCTGGAATAGTCAGGTAATTTTTCGTAAGAGTATTGAGTGGGAACCCTGTTAAAAAATGGTGGAAATTCCATTTCACCCCCCCCCCCTTCCTTAGTATTTAAAGCGGATTTTTTTTCCCTTTCAAATTCAGAAAAACTGGTGTCTAGTGTGAAGCAATAGAAAATTCCTTTGCAGGGCATAAATGTCTCTGTGGCCGGTTACATGAGTATCTGCTTTACGGAAAAGGTACATAATTGTTTATTCCTGGAAGATTAATGGGGGATTAAAAGTATGTCAGTTACGAGAGGTGTTCGATACGTAGGAGTTTACGTAGCGTGAGGTTTAAACTTTTACTATAATTTATTTTTATTTTTTTCCAGTGTGTTGTCTGCTATTAATTGTTTCAATGCTCTTAATATTTAAATTTTTATTTTCTCTAACATAAAATTTGATTTCTGCAGTCTTTAACTCAACTGCCTGCAGCTGTACCAAGACCACACAGTGCAGGACCAATTAGTCCATCTCCTAAGGCTGTGCATCAAGAAACACCCAAAAGTGTTAATAAAGTGCCTGATTCCACTGATTTATTGAATTTAGGTATTGAATAATGTAATCCACAATTATGTTTGTAATATTTATCTGGAATTATCTAAAAGGTCCATAATTATTGTTATTATGGAATAAATTATTAATGTTATTTTAAATCAGGTAACATACTTCATCATTATTACTAATGGTGTTACAGTATTGCACAATTTTTCTTGTCACAACAAATCCGACATTTGATTGCTTAAAACAAAAATTTATCTATGATTTTTTTTTTTAATATTTTATCATTATTAATGATAAAAAAATATTTGATATGCATTGTCACCATTACTTATTATTGAATAATTTATCTCATACTTTAATGTTTAAATACTTAAAAAATTGATTTGAAAAAGTTGCTCGGTTATTTGGCAGTTTCAGTATGCTAACATACTTCTGGCTCCAAGGATGTTGGATAATCGGAGTTGTTTAATTTTGCTTGTTTTATCGTCAATCTTTTTTCAGTATATTTTTAGTTGTAGATTTCATGGTTTTTAAAATCCTTTTTTTTTTTTTTAATTTGATGCAATATGAGAAAATTTAATTTTTTAAATATATATATATATAATATTTTATGTGTTAATGAGAAGAAAATTATTACATAAAATTTTTTTCTTCCTCTTAAATTTTATAAATGTTACTTTTGTGCACAAAAATGAGTCTTTTATGTATATTCTATGTGCAAAAGAAAAAAAATGTAAGTACTAAAGAAAAACTGCTTATTGTGGAAAAAAATTCAAATAATTTCTTTTATCAAAATGTTTTTTTGTATTCAAAAGTAGGATTATTATTTTAAGCTGTAAGGCGCTATCCTTAAACTGTTCCTTTCTTTGTAGGAGGTGGTGATTCAAACCAAATTGGGGGTGATGATATATTTGATGTATTTCTTAGTGCAACTCTTCCTAGTGCTTCAGACACATCAGTTTCTTCTCATGTCAACTCTTCAGAGGAAACTTTCAAAAGCAATATTTCATCTGATGAAGCAGACTTTTTTAATCAAAAATCTGATGGGAATCAGTCTAATAAAATGACTAAGGAATCTATACTGTCTTTGTATGGTACAAATGCAACTCAAGTTCCCGTAACTCAGCATGTTGCTCCTGTTTTTGGTATACCGGGTGCTATTCCAGGTAATCAACTTTGAATGGTTAAGCAGTTTAGATGGTTTAAATAATTTTAACAAAATTTTTAGAATCATATGAAGATTTTGGATGTGAACAAGATTTTTATAACTGTTGCTTAAAAATGTTTGTAATTGCACAAAGGTATTACTTATGGGTTCAAACTAATGGGAAATTTTGAAATTCTGTCTTTCAAAATATTGTACTTAGCCAGGTAATTAAAATTCACTTAGTCATATTGAAAAAAAAATTTTGCTATATAAATAAACAAAATTACTAATTTATTTGATAGTTTTATTTTGAATTTTACAATAGGTGTAAATATTAAAATCAATTGAAATGAAAATCAAGTAATATACTGTCTTGGACATTGTGAACAAAACAAAATTTATTCTATAATTCTATTTTGAATTTTATGATAGCTATAAATATTTAAAACAATTAAAATAAAAATCAAGTGACAACATACTTACTTAGATTTAGACTCATTTAATTAAAAAAGAGAATTACTTTTATTGTATTCTTAACTATCAATGTAACTGCTAACTTTTTATTCAATACAGGTTTATATCTTTTTAATTCACTGTTGTGACAAATGGAATATCAAAATCTGTTTCTAACTTTATTTTTCTTTTAGCTGCTTTATTTTTTAACCCCAAAATGCAGTTACAATGGTTACCCCAAATATGGTTACAAATATTTTATTTTAAATAAGCTGGCAACAACTTATTCACAAAAGAGAGAAATTAAAAAAAAAAAACAACGTTAGAATTTACTATAACACTAGTAAATTTTAACGTTGTTTTTTTATTTTTTATTTCTCTCTTTTGTGAATAAGTTGTCAGATTATTTCAAATAAAATGTTTTGCTTTATTTTTGGCTGTATTATTTTTTGGTAACTCTCCAATTCTTGGATTTTTTCCCATGCTTGTAACCGTCAATTAGTAAGCAGGCATTCACTGGTAATTTGAATTTGTTGGCCTTAAGCCTGGGTTACTTATAAAACTTTTTCTCTCTTAAAAGGATTGCCTGTTATCTCAACTTGTTATATTGTCAACTTAGTGTTGTGTTTAAAAAAACTTTTGATCTTCAAAAGATAAAAGGAATAGTTTTTCTGCAACAATGAAAATAACCTATGCTGTATCATATCTCATCAATTTACCTATTTTCAAAAAGAGTTTGAGATCATGTTATACCATCCAGCATGAAAATTATTTTTAATGTTATTAATTTTTTCTACTGCATTATATTCATAATTTTCTTTTTGAAAAACAGTTATTCTGTGCAATAAATATTGCTATTAAATTTTAGGAATGTATGTTACTCCTCAAGCATATGCTCAAGTTGCAATGAGTGGTTACCAAGCTATTCCAAATCCTGGATTTAATGCTGTAAGTCATGATTTATTTATAAATTCTTTCTATATTTAGCTTGTATTGTGTTTAAAAAACCATACTAAACATAATACAATTTATATGGAGCCTTCTTCAAACTGAAATCAGTCTTAAGAAATGGTAAATGGTCTGAATTTTCCTCCAATTAATATCTATTTCTAATTTATTTTTTAAATTAATTTTTCAAATTTTTTTCCTTAAAAATGTAAGATATTTTCTGTTAAAGATAAATAAAAAGAATTAATACTTTTCATAATCATTGCTGCATTCCCTCTTCCATTGTTAAATGTTAAGCAAAGTTAAATTAATATTTTTTTAATGACATTTATAGGGCTAAGATAAAAAAATAAAAAAATAATTATGAAGTGAAAAATAAGTAGAGATTTGATTTGCTCTGATAAAAGTTAGTGCCATATTTATTCAGTGTTTATTGTAAAAAGATATGCTAAGTTAACTGTTATATTTATTTCGTTTGCTGTACAAATAGACTAATAATACAACAAAAAATAAATATTTTAAGAAAAAGTAAGCAAGTCATTAATATCATATGTCAGCTATTCTCTTGCAAAGGTACATTATGCAGTCAGTAAGTTAATAATTGCTGAAAAAATTTGGTAAACAATGCTAAACTGTATGAATAAGTCGAAAAAAGTTCAGTCTTGGCATTTTTTTAAAGTGGCACCATTGGTCATGTTACTTAAATATAGCTTTAAAATATGAAGTAAATTTTTATATCTACAAAAATTAATGGCACTGTTTAGGTCTATTACTGTTTGATTAATTTTTAACATTTTTTGTTCCTTTTTATTGTTTAAAATATTTTTATTTAATCAAAATTTTTCACAGTTAAAATCAAAACTAAATAAACATAAAATTATTCATTTTAAATTAAAAAAGGTGTTTCCTTATGTAATGAGGTGATTAAAAATCTGAAAAATAATGCATGTATTTATTAATAATTCTGTTTATTTCCCCCCAGGGGCACACTCGGGGGCCCCGAGCTGGACCTGAGCATTTTTCTATTTCTCTTTTGCGACGGTCCTGTTTTGAGTTTCTGACTTACATTATTTATTACATTGACCTAGTGAGCAAATATTTATGAGTTTTTATACTTTTGATTATGCATTATTTTTTTTACGTTTATATATATATAAAGGCAATCCATACAAAATTTACACCCATGATACAAAAATGATATAATTAAATCTTTTTATTGTTCTTTATTGAAAATAAATCTACACGTATTTTTGCGTTTTTGTTTAAATTGCATATTTTTTACTATACGAGTTTTTGAAAATTTCGCTTTTTTGCGCGCACGACTTTGCAAGTAATTTTTTAACGTATTGCCATCCAACAACAAAAATATTTAAATACACTTTCTTAAAGTGATTTTTCTCAAATTTTAAGAAAATCAACATTATAATATAAAATTTTTTGTTCTTAACATAAAAAAATTCATTTTTGTAAAAAACAATTTTTTTTTTTTGAAATTTGGGCTTTTTTGATTTTTTTATATTTCAACAGTGTGAAATATAATCAAAAATGATATTAATTCCAAATTTTTGGAATGGTAAGACACTTTGTTCAAAAGATATAAGCAAAACAGTGACGCTACGCACGCCACATTCTAGTTTAGTATGTAGAGGATGAGTTCGTGAACAGTCGAGCCATATTCTACATACATACGCGCATAAAAGCGAAATTTTCAAAAATTCGTATAGTCAAAAATATGCAATTTAAACAAAAACGCAAAAATACGTGTCGATTTATTTTCAATAAAGAACAATAAAAAAAATAAATTATATCAATTTTGTATCATGGGTGTAAATTTTGCATGGATTGCCCCATATATATATTCAGTTTCACTTCTTCATTTATATTATATTTATTAAATTTTCACTCTTGTTGTGGTTGCCAAATTGACTGGTAGAGGGCTTTTCGTCTGGGTTCGGTATTATATCGGTCTCTGATGGAAAGAAAACCACCAGTGTCCCTGGAAAAGGGGATCATGGTAGTTGGGGGGCATTTTGGTACCCCAGCACACTGCTTTGGCCCCTCCTGCAGGTAAACGGGAGGTGCATAGTGACCCGTATGCATCGATCGTCTTGTCACAAACGTCATCTGATGGCTAGAGTCAAGCCCGGGGTCACTTACTGGCCACCTCGTTGGTGGAGGTTGCTTAAGGGGTGACTTACGGGCCCATAGCTATTGACCAGCATCGGTGTTAAGTAACAGATTTCTTACAGTTACTTACATCCCCTAAGTTGGACTCTGTGGTGGGTGATGCCGTTGATAGTGGAAGTTTTTTTTTTTTTTTCTATGACTGAAAATTAACAGATGGTGTTCAGTTCCGCACACCGAAACAAAAGCGGAACAATTTCCTCACCTAGTTTCAATCTTGCTAAATGCACAAATTACGATTCCACTACAGCAAAATTTCTGATCTTAAGCTCTACAGGAAAGAAACTCACCATTACCACTATATCACCATTTTTCGTTCAAAAAACACTTGAAGCAAATATTGGTAATCCAAAAAATGTCAAACCGGTGCCATCAGGAGACTTGTCAGTCGAAACAAATTCCAACAGACAAACAGCTTCACTTTTAAAATTATCTGAACTCTGAAGCGTTAAAATCTCAATAACCCCTCACAACACTCTAAATATATCTAAAAGCGTGATCTCTGATAAGACATTACAATCACTCCCAATTTCTGAAATAATCGAAGGTCCCTCCTGTCAAGGAGTTATAGATGCACGGCACATAACCATAAAAAAAAAGGTCCAGAAATACTTACCACTCAACACATAATCTTAACATTCAACATTTCTATGCTACCTGATGATATTTAAGCTGGATATCAAAACTGTAAAGTTCACCCATACATTCCCGATCCTCTCCGATGCTTCAAATGTCAAAAATTCGGCCATTCTACAAACAACTGCAGAGGAAAAGAGACTTGTTCTCGCTGCAGTGAAACCGGTCACACTTTTAAAACCTGTAATCAGCCAGAAAAATGTACTAACTGTTCCGAATCTCACTCTGCAAATTCTTGTCAATGCCCTAGATGGAAACAGGAAAAACAAATACTAAATATAAAAGTAATGCAAAACTTGTCATGTTTTGAGGCCAAAAGCAAATTTTTAAACTCACAACCTAGACTTAATGTTTCATATGCTTCACTGGTGAAAACTCCAAAAGCAACTAAATTCGTAGGTATACAGACTGACAATAGTGAATCTGAACTTCGGAATACAAAGCATACCATATCACCCAGATGTCCAAAAGCTCTGACAACAACCCCTTCTTAGACATCCAATATGTTAAAATCAAAATCTACACAACCTTCTCAGCAATCCAAAGTCTCAATCCCATCAACTTCTGATCAGTTATTATCTCAAAATACTAGTAAAAACAGTCAATACCTGAAAATAACCCCACAAATGGTCAACGTTCTTCACGAAAATTTAACTCAATCCCCATTGGTAAGTAAACCCAAATATATATCTAAAAGCAGACAAAATCGTTTTAATAAAAATCGGAAAAAATTATCAAATAAGCAACAGGATCAGCTTTCATCGGATACAACGATTACAGACGACGAGAATTGCTCAGATGCTTCTCAAAACTCTCAAATGCAAATAGAAAAAGGGATGGAAACTCCAGAAAACTTCAAACCAAAAAACATACAAAATAAAAATGGCCGATAAACTTATATCGTGGAATTGTCATGGGTTTTATGTTAATTTACCAGATATCAAAAATATTATTGAAAAACATAATCCTGTTTGTTTCTCACTTCAGAAAACATTTTTGAAACTTAACCACAAAGCCAATATACAAAAATATTCGCACCTAAGAAACGTCTTAATTAATGGAAATAAAGCATGCGGAGGTGTATCTCTCTTGATTTCAAAAAGTTATCCATTTTTGCCTGTTCCATTGACAACTACCTTGTAAGCAGTAGCAGCTCAAGTTACATTTCAATCAAAACTCATCACAATATGCAGTCTGTACCTTCCACCAAATCAATCAATATCGCAATCAGATCTTAACAACCTAATAGCAGAATTACTAGAACCGTTTATAATCACAGGTGATCTAAATGGGCATAGCACAACTTGGGGCAGTGATACTACAAATTTCCGTAGGAATCAAATTGATACATTAATAGACGACCACCAACTCTGTTTACTAAATATGGATGAAAAAACACATTTCCACTTTCCATCTCGTACATTCCATTCCATTGATTTGACACTGTGTTCACCATGCATTTATACCCTGTTGCAATTTTTGTTTGGAATAACCTTTATCATAACGACCATTTTCCTCTAATTATCAATATTTTGAAACCTAGGAATACTAATACAGTGCATTTCCCTAGATTGCTAATACATTTAGCAAATTGGTCACTTTTTCAAGAGTCACTAACATTCAATGAAGAAATTGTTGATAATGGTAATATTGAAGAAGCTGCACAACATATTACAAGTTCTCTTATAAACGCATCTGAAAATTCCATTCCACGTACTTCAAATAATTTACCTAAATACCCAAAACCATGGTGGAACAAAGAATGCAGACAAACTCATAAAGCACAAAGACGAGCCTGGAGAATATTCCGTCGATACCCAGCTGTTGAAAATTTAATTCTGTTTAAAAAATCCTGTGCACTTGCAAGGAAAACTAGAAGGTAAAGTCAAAGAGAATCTTGGATTAAATTTATGTACCATAAATAACAATACAAAAGCAAAAGAAGTTTAGGCTAAAATAAAAAAAATATCTGGTTATTACAACCCTTTACCTACTACGCATCTTGAAGTAAATGGAAATAAAATAACTGAAATAAAATAACTGAAATTAAAGAAATAGCAAATACCTTAGCCGAAAACTTTTCCCGAGTATCTAGTACAGAAAATTACTCTCAAACTTTCCAAAAAAATACAAAACTCAAAGTGAAAGAAATGTACTTAGACCCTCTGTTGAACCTCATAATGATTGCAATTCTCTAACAATAACTGAATTAAAATCTGCTATTAATAAATGTAAAGAAACATCTCCAGGGCCTGACAAAATTAACAATAGTATGTTTAAACACCTCTCTGATACCCATTTGGAAATAATTTTAAAACTGTTTAATAGAGTTTGGCTGAATAGACAATTCCTATCAACATAGAGAAAATCATATATAGTTGCCATTCTTAAACCAGGTAAGGACCCTATACATCCTGCCAATTACCGACGAATCGCTTCTACCAGTTGTCTTTGCAGACTTCTAGAGAGAATAATAAACGCAAGGTTAATATATTTATTGGAATCTCGTATTTTATCTAAGAGACAAAGCGGATTTCGCAAATGTAATTCAACTATTGACAATCTAATGCTCTTAGAAACTGATATACTACGAGCGTTTTTAAAAAGGCAACCTCTTGTGACGATATTTTTTGATATTGAGAAAGCGTATGATCGAACGTGGAGATACAGCATTTTAAGGGACCTTTTAAATTATGACATTAATGGAAATATGTTTTTTTTTTAAACTTTTTAACAGACAGGACATTTCAAGTTAATGAATAACACTTTATCTGACACCTTTAACCAAGAGGAAGGTGTTCCTCAAAGTAGTGTCATTAGTGTAACCTTATTTCTTATAAAAATAAACGATATTTGAACTACATTACCATCTACAGTGGACGGCAGGTTACTCGTTGATGATCTGCGGATCTCCTGTAAAGCATCTCATATGCACACTATCGAAAGACAATTGCAGCTCGCCATTAATAAATTATCCCAATGGGCTGAGTTAAATGGTTTTAATTTTTCAACAACTAAGACAACGAGTATACACTTCTGTCGACGGCGAGGGCTCCATCCCGATCCTGAACTATATCTCAAAAGCTTCTGTATTCCCGTTTTAAGCAAAACGAAATTTCTTGGTTTGATCTTAGACTCTAAACTCACTTTTGCATCTCATATTAAGCACTTAAGAAAAACCTGTGGACTAAAATTAAATTTACTTAAAGTTTTGACAGACACTTCTTGGGGTGCAGATACAGATGCTATGCTCAAAATTTATAAGTGTATCATTCGATCGAAACTAGACTATGGTTGCGTTTTCTACGGATCAGCTAGAAAATCTGTTCTTAAATATCTTGACACTAGCCATAATTCTAGCATACGTATAGCAACAGGAGCATTTTGCACATCACCCATAAAAAGCTAAATGTTTTATATCATGAACCAACTCTTGCTAAGCGATGCAATAAGTTAACATTGAGATACTATTTTCATGTCAAAAGCCATCATACACATCGCATGTTTTCAAATCTTATAACTCCATTTTATGCAAGATTATTTAGTAACAGACCCTCTGCAATACTGACTTTTGGTTTGAGAGAAAGGAAGCTTTTATCTGACCTAAACCTAGAAGACTTTAATATTTTACCTGCAAGTGAATTAAGATTTCCTTGGGACGTCATTTCTCCCCAAACTATTGATATTTTTAACAATCTGGCAAAAGCACAAACTGCTGCTGACAGTTACTAACAGCTTTTTAATTCACACCAAGAACAATATAGTGATTTTAATACCATTTTTACAGATAACTCTGAAGGCCTTGACCATGTTGCAAGCGCCGTTGTTACCCCTGTCTCCACAATATCTGAAAAATTACGTTCGAAATGCTCCGTATTTACATCTGAATGCCATGCAGTTTATCTGGCTCTCCAATTTATTTCCTCTCAAAGGTTGAAAAAATGGAAAATATATTTAGATTCAAGAAGTGTCATAGTTGCCTTACAAAATAAAGATCTGGATACACATTCTATTATAAAGGATATTTTAGGCCTATACAGCAATTTACTCCTAAAAGAATATGAAATAATTTTCTGTTGGGTACCAGGCCATGCTGGCATTTCGGGTAATAAAACAGCAGATAACGTGGCTAAGTCAACAAGCAACCCTCTTGCCTACACAGATATCAAAAATGCAATTGACAATGAACAGTATTTACACTGGGAAAATGAAATAAATAATAAATTGCATGACCTTCTATAAAGTCTTATAAAAGTCTAAACATTAGTCGAAAGCAGGAAGTAATATTAAATCGCTTGTGCATTGGTCACTCTCGAGTAACCCATAAAAATCTTTTATTAAACGAAGCTGCACCTGAATGTTCTCATTGTTGAGAACTGCTCACTATTAAACATATTTTAACCAAGTGTAACAAATTTAAAACAGAGACAACGCCATTTTGGTAGCTTTAATCCAGCATTGACTTTATTAATTGGGGATAATCCACACAATAACATATTTAATTATCTCAGGAACATTGGCTTTTACAAATCAATTTAGCTTTAACTTATAGCAGAATGTTTCTTATAGAACAAGTTGTAGGTGCGGTATAGCCAAAAATGGCTTTTGCGCCAATAATACTTAACTAACTAACTAACTAATTCTGTTTATTCTTCAAACTCTTAAAATCTCTATAATGAAAAAATTATAAAACTAGAACTAAATGTGTCAAATCCACTTATGGAGTAATATGTTACTTAACTCAAAATGGCATTCCCTTGTTTTTTTTAAAAAGAAGTAAGGTATTTGTTTTTAAAGTACTGAGTACAGTATGTAAATAAAAAAGCGGCAAAGTTAAGCTAATGCTTATAAATAAAGTTCTTATCCTTATTATACTATTAGCTTAAACTTGTGCATTTTTTAACATTCATAATTGAAATAACTTCAAAATTCACTTTCTAATTCATAAATTTTATATATAATTCTTTTATTTAGATATCACAGCAAATGGCAAATTTGCAGATTTCAGGACAGGCATGGAATATGACTAACAATCCCAGTGCAGTTAATTCTGGAGGTTTACTGATTGCTCCAAGTCAACCTGCTGCTGGAGTAATCTGGCCAACACCAAATGTGCAAAATCAAAATATTTCGAATAATTTATGGCAATAATATAGGTCACTGAAATTTATCATAGTGTATAAAAACTTCAATTATAAAGGCATATAATATTTAAATAGTATAGTTATAAATTTTACTACTTTTTACTTTATGAAAATTGACTTTAGAATGTTTTCAATATTTCCATGGTACAAATATCGGATTTTTCTTTTTTGAAAAACTTGTCATTTATTCTTCAAGTGAAAGAGTTTTTAATAATTGCATGTACTCTTTAGCTCATGTCTTTATTCTTTTGAGCGAGTAGATAAAACGATTATTATGTAAGTAATGAGCTTTATCACTTTAAATTCTTTTTTATAATTATCGTTATATCTGTAACCACAGAATTTTTCTCTGTATTCTTGGAAATTTTGATTTAAACCACTTCAATGAACTTATTTCTAAATATATATGCTTGTTTAAAATTTATTTCTATTCATGTTTCGTGAGTTTGAGACATTCTTCTCCTATGTTTAGTACACTTTATTATGATTTAAATCAATAGACTTACTTTTAACAATAGACTTACTTACTTTTACTTTAATTACATAAAAAAGATTTCTTTCTATAAAAATCTAAATTAATATTTTAAACCTAAGGAAATGTAAAATGCCTAAATTGCTTTAAATATTTCTTTTTAACTTTATGGTTGCATTATCTTTTAAACATTTCATATAAAATTACCTAAGCAAAAAAAAAAAAATACATATTTTTTTTTGTATACTTTATTGAACTACATTCCATGGCATTTTTACCCCCACATTTTAAAGAAAAAGTGATTTAATAAGTGTATTTTATATAATTTTATACATATATATTTTTCAAATGGATATCATTTATTCTATTTAGTTGGTTTAAAAACTTTTCGTTTGATATTTTAACTAAAACTTCTTTACCACATAAGTAGTTCAAACTAAAACTTCTTTACCATATAAAATGTATTCTATATTGAAACAAATTTCAATAATTTAAGGTAAATGTGTAATTTGTGTTTAACTAAAGCTCTAATTTTAAGAGAATGTTCAACCAAAGTAATAAAAATTCAAAAATATAATTTTTAAATATATAATAGAGTATTGGTTCAGTTCTATTATGCAGTTAAAAAAACTTCAATGGTCATGAGATGTAAGGATGAAGAATATTGTTAACTGTGAAAATATCTCATATTCTTACATTTTAGCTCTGTAAAAGATAATGATTTTAAAAAAAATTCTCCCAATAAGACTATTATGCCAATGATATTTAAAAATAACAACTTTTTCATTTGATTATAAATTAATTATCAAACAAATTATCTTAGATTCTTAATTGATTAATATGGATCTCATAATTGTGATTTTAATTTTATAATAAAATAAATAATAGAAGATTTATTTGTTTATTGTTAACCAATTTTTTAGTTTGCTTTTTTTATTATATTTTTATTTATGAGCATTGAAATAGGTTTTTGTAAGGTTATGAATTTTTTGTATAAATGTAATAGAGTAATAAATTACTTTATACTAATATAATAGAGTATAAATGACTTTATATTAATATAATAGAATAATTATTACATCATACAGCTTAACCTTTTCTATGTGATCCTAAAATTTACAGCAGAAAAATGAGAATTGGGAAATACTTAAGTCTTTTGTTTTTCTGGCGCAAAAGTTTGTACAATAAAACTCTAATATTATTCATCCTTGTGCTATATGCAATTGTTTCTCTCTGCCTATTATATTAAAAATTGTGACTTTTTATCAATCAAGTTATTAGATTTGAATTAGTTTTATATACATCTCTTAATTATAAATTTAATTTGTAAATTATATTTAATGACTGTCTTATTTTTTAAAGTACTTTTTACTTTTACTGAGTATACTTTTATTTATGAATATGAAAATACATCTGTGAATCAGTGTGAAACCTACTGGAGAACTTTTGAGAACCCTTCTCCTTTATTGCATTAATTTTCTAACAAAAATTTCCTAAATGTTGTGATTTTAAAATTAAGATATTTTTTGGAAAAAAACAACTACAAAGCCCACCAAAAAAAAAAAAATTTCTGTTTAGTTAAGACATAAATTATTTTTATCAATAGCAAAGATTTTGAAAGTTCTGTTTTTAATATTTTTTACTAATGTATTCTAATTTCAAATAGATGTTATACAGTTAAAAGTGTTTGTCGCATTTAAAATATAATTGAATCTCAATATTTTATTATTTTTTTGCATATTTTTAATGAAGTTTCCTGGAAACAGTTTTAATCGAACATTTTGAGCTTGCATATACCGTAAGGAGTACTTAATATATTTTCTGATCTTTCTTTTACTTACTCTTTTTCTATATTAAAATTACTGTAATTTTGAGGCGCACTATTTTCATATTTTTATGCTATAGTAAATGTAATTATAAGCATATACTTTGCCAAATTGTTTATTTAAAGAATGTTTGTTTTTGTATTTTAGTATGCATACATTAGGTGTTATGTGAAATTTATTTGAATAATCTTTAAGTATACTTTACTTTTGTTTATATTTAAAAAAAGTACTTATTTATTATTATCAAATTTAAAAATTTCTTTTCATTATTTTATTGTGCATAAAATCTTATTCACTTATTAGTGTATTTAAATTTTGAATATATACCCGTATTTATAACACAATACTCATTATATCATTTTAAATATAGATATTTTTGTTCATACAAACTATGAGAAATGGGTGAATGTGATTCATCTTGTTAGTGATTGTAAATATTTATTTATATGAACAAATGTTTGAATGCTTGTTTATGAATAATGAGTATATTTAAATTATGCAAATTAGTCTAAATTGCAGATCAATAAAATAAAATTTTTTTCAATAATTATCTTTGAGTTTCATTTTTTTCTTTATTTCATTTAATTTACAGATAATAATTATAGTTAGATGATATAATTGCTATTACAGCAGTCTCTGCGCCAGTTTCAACTATTAGATGTGCCTCAAACTAATAAACAAAAGTATTTTCCCGAAAATTTTGCAAATCAGTCAGAAAAGAAAGAAAAGTTTTTTCTTTTTATTTATTGGTTTATTCTGAATTTTTACACTATAGATAAACAGTACTGTACTATTAAGATATTTCTTTGAGAATACATTTATATCTTCTCCATTGATTAAATCTATATGATTCTCTAAAACTTTTTTACCACTCTCTTTACTAAACTATTTGGATCATATTTGTTATCACCATAGTTTACTTCCCATATTTTGATTGTCAAAATCCATTGAAAAAGGTAAGTTAATACAAAAAAATATTTTTTGTCTAGTTCTGTAACCTTGATTAATAGCTACCACTCATCAATTAGAATATTTGTAATCAATTATTTGAACCATTATTAATATTGGTTCTTTGTTTCTGAAAATCCAATCACTAAAAAATTTATTAAGGGGGATATTTTCTTTTCTTATGCTTTTGAAACTTATGTATTAATATATTGATTTGCTTTAGTTCAAAATTTTTTTGATGCACGACACTGCTGTCTATAAATAAAAAGAAATTGAAAATCACATTCCACTATTTAATTGTGGCTGCTTTGGCTCTAGTTTAAACATGTTGTAATGTGATTTCCATTCGTTAAAAGATTTCTAAACGTTGCAATCTGATTTTTTTATAATTTTTCTTTTAGTATTTGTTATCTACTGTGTCATCAGTCAAAAAATATTTGAACTAAAAGCAGTAACTCTTAAGGGAGAATTGTATGCCTAGTCATGTAAATTTTTTTCCTGGAATAATTTTTATTTTATTTTAATCTTAACTGTTTTCCTACTGTAAATTTTTTACTTGTATTAATTATAAAGTGGAGAAAGATATTGAATATGTTGAAAATAGTGCTGATAGTTTATCAAAGGAAATAGTACTTAAAGAACTGATAAAACAATATATAAAAACTAATAACGTCAAAATATCAAATCCAAAAAAAGAGAACTAGATGCATTAAATAAACTACAGATAATTAAAAAACTAAATGGCAAGTTTTTTTAATTTTTGGGCATTGTTTGTTTAGATTTATCAATTTTTTTTTCCTTGACTAATATTACTCAAATATGTAAAAATGCAAACCCCTATTTTACGTGATGATAAATAATATTAAACTCTTTTAGAATAAAGCGTTTAACCTCACGAATGTCTATCAATAAGCAATTGACCAACAAATAAGCATGACTTGTATCAGTGGTTAGAAAATCTACATTTCTTTTGTAGTCAACTGCAACTGACTTAATGACAACTATATTTAAGAAATTGTTTTTGGTGGAGGATTCAACTTACTCAAGTGTGTTAAGTCAAAAAAGTTAAATAGAAAAATTTTAAACTATGTTGTTGTATGCCTGTTTAGGCAGAGGGGGTGCGATTGTTCTTGTTTTCCAGTGGCGCCATCTATGGCCAAGGATTTGACTTCTGCCACACCATACGTCACACCCGTTCATAGGGCGGACCCATTTATACATCCATTCATTCGTCCACAGATCGTAATTTTTGACCTGAATCAGAGAACGATCGATCTCCAATCCAGTACCCCCAGAGGTATTGATTTGATATGGGAACATGGAGGACTTTTGCGACTCGACAGATTTAACGTGTATCAGTCACTTTACTACACAAGGAGTATTCGACCGGCTGGGTTCGAACTCTCGGACATGGGCCCAGCGCCCTACCGAACAGGCTATCCCGGCCTGTTTTAAACTATTAATTTAGAATAATATATTTAAACACTGGAAATTACAAAGAAGTATCTTTATTTCTTTTTGCATTACCAAATGTATTATTCTAATTCATTAAGAAATTTTTTCAACCTTTAACGTTTTATGGCTTACTTAATAGAAACGATTATTTACTTCAAGAAATGCTAGAAAATTATTAAATCTTTGTTAAGAATTTTATGTTATTCCCCCTCTTCATTGAAATAACATGAACGTTTTATTTTTTTTAAATATGATCATGAGAGCATATTTGCATTTGAGGATATGGATACGTTATGAGCGAATTGATAAATAAGTTAATAGTATTTCATAATAGCTTGATAAATCTGAAAGCTCGGCATCCGTTAACATTCTCGTGAGTCTGCTAACAGACTCTCAATAAGAACAGATAAGACCAATCAGATTCGGAAAATAAATTGCCTTTTGAACTTATTTTTTTTCTAAACTAACGTTACACTGAGTTGTCAGAAATCGGTACAAAGTAGGGGTTTTTTTTTTTTTTTTTTTATCGCGTTAATCACAGTATATTTTTCAAAAGTAGCGCATTACATTATGATAAAAAGTCGAGACTAGAGTAGTTTCATTACTTGTTGATCGCGAGTTCCGACCACTATGTAGTATCTTTTTCGCCCGTGTTTAAAACGCCTGGAGAAAAAATCATACATTATTTTTACAAAATGTTTTCTTTTATTCAAATTATCATTGTGCAGCCTGTCCGTTTTCGGATTTACTGCCATCAATGTTAAACTCCATAGCCTTGTAATTTTGAGCCCATTCCACAAAGCAAAGTAATTTCCGGATTGGGCCAAATTTTCTTTCGCAAGAAACATTTAGATGAAACTAACCTGCATTTGCGTTACATGGAGAGCAAAACCGCGAAAACATTTCATTGTTTCCTAAACGGCATTGGATTCTAACCAATAACTTGTTTAAAATGTGGGATATTTTATGCCTGCACTGTGGTCGGTACGAGCTGGAAGCAGTGTATGCGAGTCCTCTACCCTTCATGATCTTTCAACAGGGCGTGAGACTTCGATTTGATTCACATTTCGTAGAAGTCAGTGTGCTATTTCGATAAGTATTAACACCTTTATGCAAATGAAACCTTCGAAGCAGTTCGATCACTATCGAAGTAAAATAGTTGCCCGTCAAAGAAACTTATCTTTCTCGGCAGTTCACGTGTGCTCTATTCATTCTTCGCCAGTGAAAAAATTCAAGTGCGTTTTCTCAACTTACGGTTGGGGGAGAATTTTTGCCTGTGACTTTCATATTAGCGTCCGCTCGCAAGGTTTCAATCTTATCCGTATTTGTGTCTATGTTCATCTAAAATATTACCTAAACTCTCCAAGTATTAACAACATTTTTAAAAAAATGTTTTTAAATTGGAATCGAATGTTTAGTTTGATTAAATATTGGCGATCGCAACACTCGAATACGCCATCTGGGAAGAGACCGGTTTCATGCCTTTAGCCCTTCTCCCTTCCCACTCCTCCTCTTTTCAGTTGTATAGGAATGTACAACGATATTTTCCCTTTTCTTAATATTTTTCCTTTTTATTTAATAAAAATATTTTTTAAAATTTCCGTAATACTTTTTTTTAGAACTATGTTAAATGTAGTTTTCAGTTCCATATAGTTTTCCCACTTAAAAGATTTTATTCTATATGAAAATCAATAGAGAAACTAACGTACTGTTTGTCTAAGATAGGTACTCTGCTAGACACTCGTCTGGAGCTGTGGCGGTGACTATGGTAACGAGGTATGATTATTTCAAGTAGGGGTGTGGGGTCCCTCTTTAGGACTGGTTTCAGCCAGAGAAAAGGATACCTCTTTCTTCTGTCTATTGTGTTAGCCCTAGAGTGAAGAGAAATGAGTATTCACGCCTAAAACATCGTTTAGAGCGTTCGATTCCTTTTTTTAATCTTTTCTCATTTTCAAAAGCTTCTGTTTTAGAAAAAATTTTCAACAAATTTATTTGAGAAGTAAATTATTTATTTTATTTTTCCCCTTTTAACTTTTTTGAGAAATGCCTTTTAAATTTAAAGAAGGTGAAATTTTAAAATCACACAAGCACGTCAAATTGAGCGCAACGAATTTGAGTTTTTTGCTAATGAAGTTAAGGAAAAAGCCCTTAAATTACCTCTCCATTTTTTTTTTAAAAAAAGAAAGAAATTGAAATCTTTTTTTTAATAAAGTAACTTTTAAAAACAATATTAAATTATATTTTGTGTAATAGTTTTACTGTGAAGATAAAATATAAATTTAATGAACTAGTTTATCATAATTAATTTAGAATAAAAGAGTTCATTACATTTTCTAAAATTTTGAGAATTTTTTTAAGGTCATTTTTTAAAAAAAAAAATCCCAAGTTATTTTTATAAAATGAATCGACTAATGGCTGCTCTAAGCACGGTAATAGTATTAATAATTACGTGCGAAACCTAAATTTTACACAGTTAATCAATATCCTAACAAATAATAACGGACACAAAAATACCATAAATTATTAGTCATAATTAAAAAACTACTATAGTAATTTGGACAAAACAATTCTATACCTAAATAAGAAACAGAAAACAGAGCAAAACGGTGATTGTTAAAAAAAATAATAATAATTTTAAACTATTGAACCTAAAATTTAATTCTTTTTCTCTCTCTGAATATGAAAATATTAGTTCCAAATTCCTTTATTTTTAATAAACAAAATTTGCTAGTGTTTTATTTTGTGTATTGAAAGAAAAGAGAAATTTGAAAGATTTTTAAATTCAAATTAGTAAGTAGAGAAAATAAAAATAAGTTAACGAGCTTTGGCGGATAATATATTAACTATCCAATGACAGATATTAACTATCCAATGACAACCGATAGAGTTAAAGAGAATAATTTTAAGTAAGAAAGAAATATCTTAAAAAAGTTCTTGAACCAGATTAAATAAGTCTCCTACTGGTGGCTGAGTCAGCCAATCTGGTATACTTCCCATACAAGCTATCATCGAAGCTACCCTCCCTAAAATGCCCTCTTCTTTTATTTCCATAGCACCAGACTGTCGCAGACTTTGTGGCGGGCAGAGTACCTGTCTTAGACAAACAGTACTTCCTTCCTCTATGACTTTCCACACGCTAATGTGGAAAGCATGTGAAGTGTTGCCATAGGTAGAGAGTTCTGCTGTACGCCACCTGCAGCCCATTTCGATACCCAATTTATTTTAAACAATTTTTTGATAAAATGATGACGAGTTTTTATTTTTAAGATTGTTTTTATTAAACGTTTTAAGCTCTTATAATTACCGATTTTAAAAATGATAAAAGTACTTTTTAACATTTGTCTTAGATAACAATTTGTAATACCTAATCTTTTAATAATTTCAGTCCCGCAGTGGACTGATCGTTAAGACACGGTTCCCAGCAGATCACCAAAGTCAAGCATCACTGGCTGCGGTCAGTGTGCGGGTGGGTGACCACTTGGATCAGTCTGCGTAGGGACCGAGGGTGTGCGGTATTGCTCCTCGTTAAACTGTTCTATCGTAAAGTGCTCGACTTCGCGTGCAGGTCGTTGGGCTACCGAAGCAGGGGTGCCATCCCCTCTGCAGAGGATCAAAATTGTGATGGCATGTCTTCGGATCATCCTCAGGGATGTTTCCCAGACCGTCGCCAATAGCCCATTGTGCAGCTCTAGTGCGACGTAAATTAACTACATCTACATTTAATAATTTCAAAATACTTATGCATCGAAAAACACATCTAACCAGATAGGAAAACGTTTTGTCAATATCTAGAACTGTAATGAAATAATATAATAGCAATTACGTTGTAAAAAAGGACAATCAAATATTGGCAATTTATTTTCATAAGTAAAAAGTAACAGGCAACAAATATGAATTAAAAGCGATTACTGATGAAGACCGAATCATAGTTCTAGATTCCTATCACGACATTACTTTATAAATGCTGTTAAGTAATTCGAAATATTTGCATCTTTTAATTAAAAACTAGTTTAGTATTGTTCAACCAGCGTATTATTTACATAAAATTGTCGCAATGTTTGTAACATATAACTGAGTTTATATCTTCCTATCCCCTTGATTGAGATATCTAGGGATTGAGAATAATATCTGCTTTATGATTGGTCAGAAATAGTTATATCGAACTGAGCTTTTGAAGTCAAACTATCGTGCTGGTCACGTGACAAGAAACGTTCATAATGTTACTGTTGAATCAGACATTTTTTTCGAGTAAATCGAGCGGAAACCAGAAGTTCGATAGAATTTTGTTTCGGTCGCTTAAGGGTCTTACAGCCTTATGCAACCGATACAAAATTCGATTAGATTTCATTTTCAATTCAGGCATTCATTTATGTTTGAATTTCGAAGTTGGTATATTGTTGGCAAGCTAAGAAATGTTTAAGAACGATTCCTTTCTTCAAATGACAATGCTTGCGTCTTAAAATGACAGGTCTTCAAACGGCGATTTTTTTTCTTCAACATAAATAATAAATAGGGTAACATATACACGTACACAAGAAATACTACTCAAGAGAGTCTCAAAACACAATGATCAATCACGTTTGGGCCAAATGGCTTCAAAATGCACCAGAAACAGTAACCCAGAAGTGTATGCAGTAAAGAGTTTGCAGCGCATCCTAGTATAGAAAGCATCACCCTCTCAGTAACATAGAGTTATAAATGAAGTTATTAAAAACACCGTTAGGTTGAGAATGGTGCAAATGAATACCTGCAGAGGTATAAATGTATCAACTTGAGGTGTTTCGTCTTACATCTGTGGGGAGGTACTTTAAGGTGTTTGACGGTCGAGCGGTTAGCGTGACTGTCTGCGAGTTCGAATCCCGCCCAGGGCATTGATATTTCTCTCCGTGTGTTGTTCTCTATTGTGTGAATGTGGCCCACCCTATAAACGGGTATCTGTGGCGTGGGTAATGTTGCTCGCCTCCGTGACTTAGGTTTACAGACGCCCACTGGGTAACGTTAAATAAGTAATTCTTCCGGCCTCTTCCTAGGCAAAGGACGTAAAAGTTCAGTGCCTGCCATTACAAAGAAGAAAAAAACTTTAAAGTATTTCGTTTTCAACCTTAGGTTATTACTAATCAACCTGAAGTATATTTTTTTTTATACCTGTGGAAGTATATATTCAGCAACCTAAGGTGTTTCGCAACACTTCAGGTTATTCTGGATCTACTTCAAGTGTATTTTTTTGAAAGTTGGATAGACAATTTTTTTACTAGCGTGACGTGTTCTAGGTTCTACCTCAGGTGACCTAAATTTCAACCTATATATATATATGATATTCCAACCTAAAGTATACATTCTTAATTTTTAAGCTTGTAGAGGGTTTTTTTTTTTTTTTTTTTTTTTTTTTTTAATCAACCTAGTGCATCATTTTACACTTCAGGTTGTTACAGATCAACCTCTAAAGTATTTTTTTTTTTTTTTTTACTTACTCGATAGGTTATTTTTTATGAACGTGAGGTGTTTGATGTTCTACTTTAGGTCATTAATTTTCAAGCTCAACTGCAGATTTATACATTTGTTGAGGTATTACTCAAGTGTCTCTTTTGACCGGTAGGTTATTTTTTATGAACATTAGGTGTTCGATGTTCTATAGATATATAAAGTATAATTTATATTATTATTGTGGACCGAGGAGACCCAAATATAGACAGAAAGTAAAAGTTTATTGACATCCGTACAAATTTAAATAGAGCGCCATCTGGAGGGATTAAAAAGAAAAAGTCTTCGTAACAATCCTTCTCTGGGAATGACTAATTTCAAATTAAACTTATTTTTTTCAAAGAAAATTAACTTCGTAAACTTTACAGCTTCAGTTTAGTAATCAGAAATGTTATCATTAGTTATTGTTATTCAGTTTTTAATGTATTATCTTCAAGATCAATCAACACTTGCAACCAATTCCCTTTCAGAATTCCTGGTTAAATAGCAGGAGCCATCGAAAATGCCTTTCTTTTATGATACAAATAGCCAAACCCCAAGAACCTGACAAGGGAAACCTAGTCGTCCTTAAGAATTTATCATAAGATGCTAAATATTACACGTCTGTGTGTACAGTGCGGAAAAAAAAAAGAAAAAAAAAAAAAAAAAAAAAAACACCTCGAATAACTTTTGATCCTAATGATTAGATCTTCACGTTCTATGTCTCAATCTTAATGGTTCGAAGGGGTGAGCTCAAATATATTGAATAATTAGTGCAAACGATATTTTAAGTTACGAAATCAGACACAAAAACTCTGAATAAACATATCTTTTTTTCGGATTTCTGAACCCCAAATATAAAGGGGGTAGTTGCAATCTGGGGAATATGGTTCCCACAGTGTGGTTGTGGTCAGGAAAGTGATCCAAAGTTATGACCCCTTAATGTTAAAATTACTTTTTGCGTACTTCGCCATATCTCGAGAAATGTTAAGGCGAATTGAAAAAAATTTTGCACACAATTATAAAATTCGTATATCCAAAGATTACTCCATACAAAAAATAAAATCTAGTAAATATTTATTATTTTATATAGCAGAATACAAAATTTGATCAAAATCAATCGAATAGTTTATGAGAAATTGAATTTCAAAAAAGTCAGATACTTCGATTCTTAGGAACTATTCAACCGATTTTGCTCAAATCTTGTATTTTGCCATGCAAAATTACATTTTTTTAAAATGATGCAAAAAAATTGCATACCTTTCAATTAAAAAAAATTTCGGGCATTATTAAATAAAATAAGAAATATTTGCTAAAAGTTATTTTTTGCATGGAATTATCTTTGGATAAACGAATTTTATAATTGTGTGCAGAAATTTTTCAATTCGCTTAAAAAGATTTCGAGATATAGCGAAATACGTAAAAATTTGAATTAACACTAAGGGGTCCCACCTTTGGAGAGCTTAACAAATATTAATGTATTTGTATAAAAATTTAAAAAAGAATAAGATTGTATACAAAGTATGTTTAATCGAAAACTTTTATGAAGTATAGCCTTAATGGAAATCGCTAGGTTTAATAAGAATCATGACAAAATCAAAATTTAGTAACATAAAATTTAATTTGTGGCAGTGGAAAAAATATCGATATTTTAAATTGATTTAAAGTTATATTAAAATCTTACATTTCATTTAAAAATAACAAGAAACTCAAACCCGAATTACGAAAATAATTAACATGAAACCTTTATTATAACCTCATATGCTTATATCATATTATGCATATGCAATATTAAGTCACGTCAATTTATTGAAGCAATAAAATTCAATTGAAAAGTTGTCTTTTTTAGCATATTTAAATGGTATAAATCCGAACTTTTATAAAGGATATAAATAAAACCGGGGAGGGGGAAACTTGATTATGTTCTTTCAGAGTCAAAATAAAAAAATTATTTTATTTAATTAGTTTTAATTCATTAGATTTTTTACACATTTTTATTTTCCTTATGTCGGAATAGGGTCAATTAGATTCAGATCGAGTAAAATAATTTTTTTCAATTTTATTAATTTATTTTTAGCTATACAGATGGCGAAGAAAAAAACTTTTCTTCCAAACGGTGAAAATTTTTCGTTGGGCTTTATTTGTTAGGTGTTAATATATGCTATTAAATTTCTTACTTATAAATTCTTCTCGCAACAATTAAATTTCAATCAAAACGGAATTAGAAATTTAAAGTATAAATTTGAATCTGGATTTGGGTTAATTTTTATTGCAAGATAAATTCAAGCCGTATCAAGTGAAAACAAAATCAGATTTTCCAACTTTTATACATGGATTCTAGCTTAATTGTTGTTCAAGGTATAGTGAAAGTTTTGTGTATTAGAGGCTATTCTCTCTCTCTCTTATTTTAGCTGATTTATGGGACATGCGCACAAATAATACTTAGGATTAATGTTCTCAGCAATCTGAATGTATGTTATTTTTCAAAAACCTGATTCGACGTATTTTGACTTGTTTTCTAAACTAAATACAAATAAGCATTGCTGTAATATAATTTTTGCTTATAGACGAAAATTCTTTGTGAGAGTAAAATATATTTTTCGTGTATTTTAATGTGTTGTCAAGAGAGAGGAGATAAATTTTCCTCATGCCGTTGGTGGAATACCAACAATAAAGTCAAATGATTCTAAATTGTGACAGATATATTTATTACAAGAATGCAATTTTCAATTCGTGTGAAAATGTGACTTAATATTTTTTGATCTTGCTTCTATAATATTTTTGGAAGATTTAGATTTTACTTGTTTTGTTTATGAGTGAGAAACTTTGAACTTTTGTGGGCGAGAAGAGAAAAATTCAAGTTGCTTTCCGAGCTGCTAATATTTTTGCTTTACTGAAGTGAGAATTTCCTCTTAATTTTTAATTCTATTACTTGTTTATTGCTTTCTAAATAAATGCTGATTATAAAATTTGAAACATATAAATTTGCTTAATGTAACGAATTTTCAAATGAGAGATTAGAATTTATTGTAGTAAATGAGAATTTTTATAATTTTATAGATAATCTCATTTAGAACAGTTATTTTAAATTTTCTATTTTATTGTATATTGTCATCTAAATAAAACTTAAAATAAATACTGAATGTAAAATTTTAAACATATAAAATTGCTTTGAGTCACAAATTTTGAAATGGGAGATTAGAATTTATTACTGCATAATTGATAATATTAATATTAGATTCCTTAAAATATTTCCTATATCAAGAAAACGAGTACTTCATACGCGTGTATATAAAGTTGAAATCGATATATGTATACGAAATCGGTAAATGTAAATGTATATCGGTGACAATACGAAATTTGCAAATTTTTTATTTACGTTCAAGGAATTTTTGCCTTGCTCATTGTCTTAATCAAAATTATTTTAGCCAGTTGAATTAGGAAAGCAATTTTTTTTTTTTTTTTTTAAATAAATTGTTTGAAATATCATAATTTATTAAATTAGAAAGAGAAAATAAAAACACTCAAATTTTAAAACAAACAGTTAATCGTAGCTTTTAGGACTTAATGTTGCGAAAAATTCTTTAAATTTATATTAAAATAATGACTTTTACCCAATTTTTTAAATTTAAGAAACAAAGCAAAAAATAATCAAATATTATTTTAAAAAGCTTAGGGTTTGATTGTTAACTTTCAACAATTTCATTCTTAACTTTCTAAAGAAACTTCTATTTTTGTTTGAGAGATTAGCATCAAGTATATTGATCAGGGCCTGTTATAAGGCTTTGTATCAATTTTTAAGCATTTCTTTGAATAATTCATTTTAACAAAAGCCAGATGTTATTATTTAATGTATTACTACTATGTGTATATGATACCACCATGAATAATGTATTCTTAGCATAGGTCATAGACGATGCATAGTGATTTATGATTAAGATTATTATCTATGCTATTCATAAACCTTGCATGTTTTGAAATATTTATAAAAATTGCTTTCTTCCTCGCCATTGAAGTTAATACAAGAATCATATATAATTTTTGTTTATCGAAGGTTTTATTGCAGTAATTTTTAGAAGAAAATTTGCAAGTACCAGCGAACAACACTCGTTAATAGCTATTCATTTCATGCTATTGTTTATTACCAATACATTAAAAAGCCGGAAAATAACAAAACTGAAAAGATATCTCTTCATCAGCTCACACGATTATCTGCAAAGAGGAGTGCTTTCTAATTTTGTATCAATATAGCCAGAGCAAAATATATCTATACAATAGTGTGAGGCTCAAGATCATTCTACTTTTTGTTAGAATGTCTTTCCATTAGTTGTTTGCGGAAGTTAATGTAGACTTTTAAGAACTCGTTTAAAGGTTGAAAAAGTGATTAGCCTGTTGTATGTAGGTTCCATTTCTGGTCAAATCATCATTATCTTAAATGCTGCAGCGAACAAAAAGGAATCCATTACAGAGTGACAATTTTGTAATTTAAGATTTGACATTTTAATATTATTACAGGAGAATGACAATATTTGTGAATTTGCTAAGAAAGCATATTCCACTGCGATACAGTAATTTCCTCGTCCGTAGGCTGTTCTTTCTACAAAGTGATTTCAAATCCCCCCAGCACCGTCATTAGGCTGATAGATAGCTTGTCGTTACAAGCAAATGTAGATAGATAATGTTAAAATAGTAATAACAAAATTTTAAAAAATGAAACACATTTACTACGATTTTTTTTTTTTTTTTTTTTTTTTTTACATTCTTTGAAGAACTATTTTGATTTCTAGAGAAGAATGCTTTTATCTAAAAAATTAGGAAGCACTATACTTTATAAAAGGTAGATATGTTTAACCAGCAAGTTTTTGCAAGAAAATAAAATAAAGTGCAATATTTTTTACCGTCATTTGCTATGTTTTAATAGTAAGTTGTTAAGAAGGGAAAAAATAGGGGCATGATAGATACGTATAGTCAACGAAAGGCGCAGTCTTTGGCATGGCAGGATTTCTAAAATTAGCTGTAAAACATTTCTATTCTTCGGAAGACGATAATTTAGCCGGTGATTGCACATACATTACTTTATAAATATAAGGGGTTAATTAATATAAAACATGTTCGTTTTACGCTTTCCTGTAATGGTACCAGAAAAAAAAAAGTCCACCATTTCACTTTTTTTCATTATTTAATCAGCAGAAAATTGTTTTTCCCTAAAAAATATTTTTTTGTAGCTACAATTTTGTCGATAAATTTTCACTCGCTATGAATATGCAATATTTGATTCTTTAATATTGACATTTTAACGGCAATTTAGAGATTTGTCATATAATAGTGGACTTCTCATATTATGCCACACTCGTTAAATCGAGTTTTTATTGTATTATCAAATAAATATGCACAACAATATCGCGATCATTATTAATAACAATACATACCAAATAAGGTAATACCTCGATTATAATTAAAGTACTATGATTATCGAATGCTATAAATAGCTCGATCGTTATTGATAAATAACATATAAAAAATCACAAATTTAACGATAATTATTGAAATCGATATTATTGGGAGTGTTGATAGTTTTTATTTGGATAACGAAATTAACCGATAAAAGTACGTTAAAATTATTAAAATTTATAAAATAATAAAAGCTAACACTTGAATTTTTAAACAATATATATATATATATATATATTTTTTTTTTTTCAAATTTATCATTCATATATAATTTGACATTAAAGTTTGCCTGTTCTAGTCAAATTGATTTATCGACATTTTAGTCACATAAAAACACATTTAAATATCAGAGTTATTGATAAATTAAAAGGATGGATAGATAAGCTAAAAGCTATGTATAAATCTTATCTTTTAACAATGACGTGCTATTGTGAGCTTTAAAAAATAAAATCTTTGTCTTTTCATCATTTTGGTAACGACGTCAAAATTACAAAGATTATTTTTTTTAAGTGAAATACTAATAATTTTGTAATTTATTTTTATATAAATATTTTTTTAACTAATTACTTTCCTTCATCTTATGTATTTTATTAAGAAGAATCTATAATGGACTAATTTTGGAAAAATGATGTAAGTTTCATTTCGAAATTTTTACAACTTTAAATTATTATTTGTATTAATGTTGGGATCCTTTGATTCTATTTTGAGATTGTTTTTTTACACAATTCACTTATATTAAGATTGTTTTTTTACACAATTCACTTATATTAAGATTGTTTTTTTACACAATTTTACTACAGTAAGATTCCTTTTAATTTTCTTTCTGAACTACCTTTAAAAAAATCTAAAAATTTTGTAAGCTTGGTAGGAAAAGTTTTTTGAACACAATCTATGCGAAATATTTTATTCAGTGAAGGGGAAAGCCGAAAACTTGAACCAAAAAGAATTTTTATAAATTATTTATTAGATTTTAAGGATAAGTACCAATTGTTAATTTGACCTTTTATATGTCTTTTAAAATTACATATAGGGTATGGTGGACAATTTCTTTTAAAATATAGTTTAATAAAATATTACCTTTGTTTTTGCTAGGAAAACTATTTTCTGATACTATGGAAATTCTGTAGTTGTGGAGAATTTGCACAATAGTAAAATCGCTGCTCAAAACTGTTAAAAAAATTTCTGCTATAATTTGTTGCGATTTTCTTTAAGCAATGTTAAAACTAGCAATAAATTATAATTTAAAATTAACGTGTTATTAATTAAATATATTTTTAATAAAAGTAGGAATGTTTATATGAACACTGCTTAACAATTAAAAAAAGGCAAAAACAATAACAAGTAAAATATTTTATGAAAGTTAAACTAGTTTTAAATAAAAATCTCGTTTTCGAAAGAAATTTGAAAAAAAAAAAAAAAAAAGATGTTATAACTAATCGAAAATGTTATGAACTGAAAGTACAAAGTTCTATCGATTCATATGAGTTAGTTAAATATTTCTATTCGAACATATATTTATAATTCATTAATATAATCTGAAAACTATAGTGAGATTTCAGTTGATACTGAATAAAATATGAATGAATATCCAGCTAGATATTTTTTTTTTCTTCAGAAAAAATTTTTTTGATCAGCATTTGCAACACTTTTGAACTGTTTAAGATAGTTAACTCTTTGCAAGTAATCTAAGTAACGCAGTTACTTTAAAAAATTTCATATTGATTTTAATTCTTTTGACTTCATATTGACTTATATTAAAATATATCGTTCCCAGAGGCCCACCTAAATATTTTAAAATTAACCTATACAGGAGCGCAATTTAAACATGAAAACGCTTATGACGCGTACAATTTTTCCTAACGTTTTTCACGTCTTCTGGTTTTAACAAAATATTTTATTAAGAAGAATATTTCAAATATAAATATTTTTAGAAAAGTATTTATATTTGAGAATAGTTTGAATGTACCAGGTATGCTTTATTCACCGACTTTATATTTTAAGATTCCATTTTGGGGGTCCCAAGTTAATATTTAAGTGAGCGTTATCAAAACCTAACGAATCATTGAAGAGGAAAGTAAAATTAAAATCTTGTTGATTGTCACACTGAGGAGAAGTGATTATGGACTATTAGAAGTACTTTCGTGCTTCATTCGGCAAATCAAATTTATTTTGATATTTTTAATCATGTCTTCCTCAGCCCTAAATGTCATTGATTTCTTTACCTCATTTTTAACAAGCATTTTAAATTACTCCTCCTAAAACTCAAGCTTTAATTCGTGGCAGAAAACGCCATTTCACTTAGAAATATGCAGCTTCGAAAAAGTAAACTCATAAATGCTTTAAAAAAAAAAATTCAAATTTAACTTTTTTTATTTAGTTATTGCATCAAAAAAGATAAGTTTAAACTTTTATCAATTTTTTATCTTATTGTAGGATATTTTTTAGCATATTTCTTCACAATTTGGTCCGATAATAAAATCCTCTAGACTCAAATAATTCGATATTTATATGTAATAATACTGTCCAAAAGGTTACTAGAATCAATTTTCGTACACTTTGATTAAAAACTCCAACCAATAAGAGTAAATCAAATTATGTTTTTACACATATATTGTTTTGTAACAGACAGGAAAAAAAAGATATTTTAACTGATAAAATTGCGCAGACAATATTTTCGAAGCTGTCTCTCAGGAGTTTATACAGTGTGCCAAACGTAAAGAAAGCCAAATTGATTTTATGATATAACTGTTCGCAACGATAACAAATGAGAACCAGGCATATAAAGAATCTATATTTAAACACATTTAAACACGTATTTACAAGGAATTACATTCATTCCTCCATCTTCCCGGACAGGAAAAAAACATCGAATAAGAAAAAAAGTCTCGCGTCGAAGTACAGTGCGTCTTTAAGAAAAACCCTTTTAGACTAAAAGTCTGGGGCTGTCAGCTTCTATGGTAATAAGCGATAGCACATTTCCAATGGGAGTGCAAGGTGTCGATTAGTCGACTCACGTTGACCTATGCCAAGATCAAGACAAAATTATTCACCTAATACCCCTTGGGCCCATGTCCAAGACGTCGTGGGTTTGATGCACGCCGGCCGAAGACTCCCCGTGTAGTAAATGGTGACTGGTGCACGTTAAATTTGTAGAGTCACAAATTCCTCCATGTTCCCATAACAAATAATACCTCTGGGGTACAGGAGTTTCCTAGTCTTCTGGATTGGTTCAAAATGAAAAGGCTACGGAGTTGAACATTAGTAGTCGTAAACTCAAAATTAGGTCGGCTGTTCAGCGATGGTTATAAAATAAAATATTAAAATACCCCTATTCGAAGTGAATTTTCCTCGTAACCATGGTACCCGCCAAGACGCGAGAATGATGTCTGTATGAGTACTCCTGAACGCCGCGCTATAAAGCCACTTCTGATTATAGCTAATATATCCACTATGTTTATATACACTGCTGAAAACAATGGAAGGAACTAATGGATTTTTTGCAATAAAAAAAACTAACGAAGTATATAAAACCAAACCTGCCTAAAATATCATCTGATACATCGATAAACAAAAGTGGGTACAACGACGTTTAATATTTTTTACCCGAGTCCTTATCAGAATCTGTGGCAATCGCATCCACTCTTACACCAAGGCCCCCTTAAGCTCATCGATGGTTGTTGGAACTAATCTTCGAGCTGCGATGGAGCGTCCGATGAAGTCCTATACGTGTCCGCTGGGATTAAGGTCAACGGGCATAGCAGGCCACTCCAAACGTTGAATATCCTTCGATTGGAGGCATTCGTCTACCAACTGACTCTGATGAGGACGGGTGTTATCGGCCATAAAGATAAAAATTTGTTTCATATGCTCCGCAAAAAAATCTCATATAGCGTGTAAAGATCTCGTCCTTGTATCGCTAACTTGTCATAGTACCTCTATCAATCACATGAAAGTCTATATGCCTGTCTGCCATAATCATGTCTTTCCAGACCATCAGACCACCTCATCCCTAGTGTTCTTTTTCGATGGTGTTAGAGGACCTATATCGATTCCCGGGTTATTTTCAGATGGGAAGACATCTCGAGTCACTGTCCATACTGAGTCGCAACTAAACACTGAAAAGAACTTGCCCCCAATCATCCTCCGTTCAAGACAATTGTTCCCGGCACCATCCTAGTTGGTCCTTTTTGTGGTTCACAGTCAAGGGGGGTGCAAACTAAAGGGCGCTTGACATACAGGCCATCTGTATTAGGTCTCTGTTCAACTGTTATCTGTGAAATGGGTTGTGCTGTTTGTTCCTGTTGGATGATACAGGTTAAGGGACAGTTATATCGCAGTCACGAACCCCCATGCCTTTGGGCTAGAAGTCTCATATAGCAATCTTGAGCCGGTGTTGTTGTTCTTTTGTGGCCTTGACCAAGTCGGCGGATCACTGTCTCTGTGAACTATTTCCACAGAATGGAAACCACATGTTTCTAAACCCTGAAATATCAAAAAAAAAAATTTTTAGGATATATTAAACGAAACAGTAAAGGAAAAAAGAAAGATATCTTTTCCAATTGGACAGCAATATAGAGGCTCATAAATGCTGTACGAAAACTGCGGCTTTGGTAGTCAACTTAACGTGGCTTTCCCCCCAGACCAAACGAAGACTACCAATTACCAAAAAATGCTAGACACTCATGTACTTTCTTTTTAAAAGAGAATTGTTAACCTAAGACAGATTTTCCAACAAGAAAAATGCCTTCATTTACGTTGCGAAATCTTCACAATGGTGGTTTTTGGATAATAGTGTGCAAATCATAAATGACCTTTTCTTTCTCATGACCTCAATTGCCAAGAATATTTAAAAGGCTATTTTTAGTAAGGTTGTATATACGCTTTAAATTTTTCGTGTATCTGAACACCAAAAATTGTGGTAACTACTTTACATTAACACTAGAAAGACGGAAACTTAGTTATACTGATATTGCCCAAAAGCAGTCAAAATGACTGGATTGTAAAAGAATAAATAATGTATAACAAGTTATTAGTAAATATTAACAACAAAAAAATGATATGTTGTACAAAATTCTTAGAAATTGTGTCATTATATACATCATTGTTTTTATAACTGAAATAAAAAGCAGTCAAAATGACTGCCTTAGGCAATCTAGTGTTAAAGTGGTGTTCTACTATATCAAGAACCAAAGATAGTTTCTGATGTACTTTTGTCTTTTATACTACTTGATCTAAAGTACGATGTTTGTTATTCACTAACATTAAAATTTATAATTACAGTAAAATGTGATACATATATGATTCAGTAAAGTTATTTTTATGAAATTGTAAAAAAAATAAGAATTAGTGATTTAAGTTGCATACATTCTTGAAATAAAAATAGTTTGATAATCAAATATCTGATGCTTAAATCTGATGCTTAAAAATTAAAATCTAGATATCCTTATTGCACAACTAAAAACCAATATACAGTCAAACCTCGCTATCGTGAACCTTCAAGGGACCGAAATTTTGGTTCACTATAACCGGGAGTTCTCTATATCCGTTACGCAGGCAATTTAACTAATGGTTCCCAAACTCCTCCCTTTTATTACACATTATTCAAATAAATGACTGAAAAATATTATGTAATAGCAAAAAATGTGTTATTTTTTATTACTCTTCGTCTTGCGTTCTAATAAAATTAGTAATCTTTAGCTGATGAGCAATCCTCAACATCAGATATGAAAACACTTCCCGATTCTCGGATAATTTTTCCTGCATTTCTGTTATTCCGCTTTTTAAACCTGTCTAACCTGCCATTCGAGCACATAAAAGTAGTCTCATAAAATCGCTTAACAAATTCATCGACATTTGTCCAGATACTGGAAGATTGCGGCTTCTTCGAATGGTGAACCACTGCAGTAATGCCTCTTCAACATCCTTGTGATCTGCTTTTCTCAACTTTTTTCTGCCATCTTAAATTTTTTTCATGAGCAGAAATTATTAATTACCTATTTTTCCATTTGCTACTAACTGCAGTATTGGATACTTTATATTCCCTGCAAATATCAACTTGATTGCATCCATTTTCAATTTTTCTGATTATGCCCATTTTATCATCAATGGAGAACGTTTTACGTTTACTGGTCGTCATAGTTAAATTTGAGACACTTGCTTGCAGGCTTTTTTTAACTGAATAAAAGTAATTTTTTCACCTTTTCGCCTTACGTTTTTTTTTTCTTTTTTTTTTTCTTTTTTTTTCTCCTTTTTGCTATAATAACTTTATTAATATTTAATGGGATAAAAAACATTTTTTGTAAAAATTTAAGATTAATTACAAAATTGGTGGCTCAAAATTGTAAAAAAATTCGTTAAAAACTGCGCAATGGGTATTTAAGATAGTTCCTTTATACTGCGCATGCGCGGAAAAAAATTAAAAAGCTCATAATTTTGTAGGAAATCGTATTTGATAACTAATGAAGCTTTATTTGAATATCTTAAAAATTTAAAAAAGTTTTAAGCAATGTTCTAAATAGTTTTTGTACTGTTTAAAAGAAAGCTCAAAACAATAAGGGGATATCCACAAATTTCATGTTATACCATTAAACAAGATTTATTAAAAATGAGACCGGCATTGTAGGGGATCACCCCCCCCCCATAAAAGTATGTTTTATTTTTAATGTTTTCTTACCTCTATACCAAAGTTTAGTTTCCTGACGATTATCGTAAGGTATTATCATTTGTTATTAAATTTTGTCTTATGCTATAAAATAAAATTTGTATAAAAACCCTGATCGTTTTGAGCTTTCTTTTGAAAAGTACAAAAACTACGTAGAAAATTGCTTGAAACTTCTTCGATTTTTATGATATTCAAATAAATTTTTTTTTTATTAGTTGCTAAATACGATTCACTATAAAATTAAGAAAAAACTTTTTAAAATTTTTTCAGTGAATGCGCGGTATAAAAAAACTAGCTAAAAAACTAATAACTTGTGCAGTTTTTAACAAATTTTTATAAAATTTTAAATCAACAATTTTGTAATTTATGTTTAATTGCTTTTTGATCTTAAATTGCTAAAAAAAATTTTTTAATTCCATTGAATATCTCTAAAATAATAACAAAAAAGCATAAGAAGAAAAAAATATTTTTTTTTATAAAAATGTATATATCTCCATAAACACTACTCTATCATTTACTCTAGGTTTACGAAACTTTATGCAGTAATTAAAAGTAACAACTAAAGTAATCGATACTTGTTGCAAGCTTATTATTTGATTTTTCTGGCATATGATGTTCAAAAATACTTGTTTTCTTTCCAAATTTATTGTAGGTCTCTCAAATCTCCGAAAACTTTAAATTCTATTGCTAAGTATGAAATATCGCATGAACTAAACATCTTTAAAGTTACAAAATAATCCTTTAAGTATTTTTGAGAAATTTTAAAAAATTTAAAAAACTGAAAATGTCTCTTCCATTATTGTAGGGTAGTGGGTATATATAATATCGGAATTTCCTTAATAATTTAAGAGATTAAGCTTAAATATGCTGATGATTTTATGCAGCCAATTTTTTGACTTTCGAAGTTATTTAGAAAAACGTACTTTTTCTAAATCTATATACCATTTTTTGAAGAATTTCGATTCATGATTCTTAAGCTATTGAGGATACCTTCAACCTCGAAAATATATAATTCTTTTGGCGGATTCGAATTTTTATCATATAACTTAAAATATGGTTTGATCTAATTATTTAGCAAATTTTACTCTAATTTTTATAACAACAAAAAATTCCTGTATAAAATTAAATGTTTTTAATCAACGCAACATCCATTAAATGAACTAATTTTAAGAAAAAATCATAGTGAAAATAATGGAATAAATTAAAACTTATGCTGAGCTCAATTAGTTATACGACAGGAGATTCTTAAAATAGGTTTTCTTCTTCAATTATTTTATCAGTTTTCCATTACTTATTGAATTCGCCCTTAAAAAAAACCTGCAAAACTAAAAAATTAGTAAAACTGCGTAAAATATGGACAATTTGTTTACAATCAGAGCATTTGTAAAAAAACCGTCAACTCCAAACTTTAAAGACTCAATATCTTATGAAATTACATCATTACTGTAATTTTTTTAAGGGTGCTACTGGGAGTGATTTTATTTATCCGTAAAAAAATGAACCATAAAATTTTGTTCGATATTCCGTACATGTATCGAAAAATAGTTTTAAAAAAATCGAAGACTTTTTTTTTATTTTCGAAATAACAAATTTCAACTTTGTTTGAAAATAATGTTCACAAACTTTTTGTACGTAGTGTAAATGCTTGTCAGATTAATTTACATACGTCATGAAAATCAAAATATAAATAATAGCCTTTTAAAAAAACTATTATTTTGATTAAATTTAAAATCAAAATTGGAAAAAGACACTAATTTTGGTAAAACTGGCGTTTCTTCTTTATTACAAAAGTTACTGTTTTAAAATCGTTGATTCAGAATTTTTATTATTTAAACTTTATTAAAGAATATCTTTAGAGTAGAATGTAATTACTTATTTTTTTAATATAAATTAAATTTTATTAACTATATAGCCTATGATATAATTATTTCAATCTCAAGATAATTATATTATTAATTATTTCAATCTCAAATTCAAATTTCCTTATTATGATTTAATGCGATTTAACTAAGTCTGGTATTTAGTATTATCATTTTTTAAGTTCTCAGTGGTTCCAGAGTAAAAAAAAATAAAGCCTTTTTCTGCCTTTGCGAACAAGATTAAGATCATCTTCTAGATTATCTACCGATATTATATTGATAGTAAATTATGATGAGCTTATTCATTTTCTCTAATAGCAATTCTAATTCTTCATTTTCTGTAATTCATCAAAGATTGAAATCATCAAAGATTGAGATCATCAAAGATTGAGGTCATTATTCATTTGGAATTGCTATTAGTCCGGTAAAACAAATTTAAAACGGAATACGTGATAAAATGAAATTCCAAATGTGATTGCTGAAATAGTAAATCTCTTAGATTCAATTTAATTAGGATAGGAATATCCGTAATAATTTTTATAGATTTGTGAAATGTTCTTTTTTATAGTTTATATTCTTTTGCAATTCGAGATCAATAAAAATACTATGGTGATTTAAAAAATTTGACAATTGAGGTTTTTTTTTAGCGAGCTTAAAAAAAAAAAAGAAACGAAAAGGAAATATGCATCTTATATAATATATCAGTTAAAAAAATAAGCTAACAAAAGAAACTAAAAGGATTTAGAAATATAGTTAAAAAATTAAATTTGAAAATTTGCTTTAAAGCAACTGCAGTATATATATATATATATATATATATATATATATATATATATATATATATATATATATATATATATATATATATATATATATATATATATATATATATATATATATAATATTAATTACAGTCCCTGACCAAATTATTAGACGCACTATAAAATTCTATGTAAAATCTTAATTATACATCTTTATTGTTTTTACGCAACTAAGCCGGTTTGTACTTGTTTACATTCGTGTATAAATTGGTGAAATTAGACGATATATAATATAAATTCGACGATTGGATAAATTAGACGATATATTATATAAATATAGAATATTTATTATATCAGGTATTATATTAGCATATTCTAATAATTAGACCAAATTATGTACTGCAGTGTTTTAATAATTGATGTGTTTTAATAAAAAATAATAGTGATGCACAGTAGTGTTTTAATAATTGCATGTTTCGCAAGAGTTTATATGCAATACTCTTATATTTAAACGTAAATTTAATGACCTTTTATTGAGGAGATTTTTCATATACTTGTATTTATTTTTAACGTATTGCATTTCAATGTTAACCAATTAATACACGAACATAAACAAGTGTAAACCGGTTTCAGCCGCGTAAAAACACTAAAGTTGTAGAGTATCACCTGATAATTAAGATTTTACATAGAATCTTATAGTGCGTCTAATAATTTGTCCAGAGAATATATATATATATATATATTCTCAGAAAAACTTTCTCATTTGGTGATTACAAAGATTTAATTGGATAGACCAAATACCTGTGACTAGAGTAAATAACAATAGGTAAGTTGGTAGAGAGCAGCAGTGAAAGTTTTTCCAACAGTGCCATAGTTTTCCAAATAAATCAGAACAGTACTTTTTTTTAAATTAAAAGTGATGGCAAAGTTTTCTCTGATTTGTTTGCTGGAAATACTATCACAACAAATGAAACTTAAGATATAAATAAAAGGAAGGAAGGAAAAAAAAACGTCGTTTATGTTTACTTAAACCCTAACGTGCTTTTAAAAGAACTTAATTTAAAAATGAAAAATAATAAATGTATTTCATAAATAATATTTATTCTGAAGGAACCAGATAATTCTATAATAATATATAATTTAATCAGATAACAAGGCATAACTGTTATTTAAAGCTAAAGTAGTAAGTAGCAGAGGTAAATAACTATAAACAAAAACGCTTTTTTTTTTTTTTTTTTTTTTTTTTGGCTCAGATTTTTTTCATGTATAATCCAATTACTGTTCATAAATGCGTTAAAAGAAAATTTGTAAAATAAAAGATAATCTATTTACCACTAATAACTATTTACCACTTTAAAAAGGAATGAAAACGCTGATGTATCAGAATCTCTGGTTTGGTTGAGAGATTTTGTCTTTACCAGTCCTTGGTTTTCAGAAAATAGTAATATGACATCATTTTTTTACTTTTTAATTTTATTTTTGTGATTTAATTTTTTTAACGATTCTTAAAAATTTTGTAAAACATATGCATAAAACATGCATTAGAAATTTTAAATATTTTTTTTAATTAAAAAAATCAGTTTAAATTTAATAAAATTTCCCTCTATCAACTTGGCACCTCTGGCAAGGCTATGCAAAATTTTGAAATATAGAGCTAAAGCTTTCCTCTTTAATTGAACTCCATTCCCAACTAATGGAATTTTATACAAATTACATCAAAATATTTGGCTTATACAGAATTTCATTATTTGTACCAACTGTAGTTTTACCGCCACGATTCTATCTACCCGACTAATTTTCAGTAGATGTAATTCAACGTGATATTACAACGTGAATTTCAAAACAAAAGCAATTTCGATGTGAACTTTTGAAACAATGCTTTTTAATCAATGACTGATAAGAAGATAATAGTTTAATCTTTGCAAAAATATCTTGTTAGTTTCAATTGCTATAATTATCGCATTAACCCCACCTGAAAACTGAAACATTCCATATTTTACCATAAACGGAGATCAGAGCGATACAATTTTCAAAAATGGTGTATATATATATATATATATATATATATATATATATATATATATATATATATATATATATATATATATATATATATATATATATATATATATATATATATATATATATATATATATATATATATATATATATATATATATATATATAATTAATAATTTTTTTTTTTTTTGAGAGTATTCGAAAACTTTTTTGTCCAATAATAAAAGTATAGCGTTTTTTTTTTTTTTTTTTTTTTTTTTTTTCTCCATCACGTACGGATAGATCAAATGTATGTAAGAAAAATTTAAGAAGTGGTTAACAATATATGTATTATGCATTTTTATTATATTTTACTTAATTATTGAAAAGAAATATCTGCAAAAAATGTTTAAAAAAATTCGAAATGCTACTTTGAAGTCTTTTATAAATTATGTAAATATTCTTAAAACATACACATTTTTTAAATAATTTTTCCAATTTTAAATTTTTTTTTGGTTATGCTTATCAAACTACGTGGAAGTTTTGAAACGTTGAATCATTGAAATTTTTTTTCTAATTATTTTATTTTTTCTTATTATCTTTTTTTTTTAATTAATTTACGCGCATTTTAAATATTAACGTGCATTTTAAAATTTAATATCTCCGCGACTAATTCGAAATTTTTAAAAAAATAACAGTTTTTTCCCCCTACTTTCAAGCTTAAGATTACGTGTCTGCAAAAAATTATAGTTTTACTGCTATTAGTTTTTCTCTTGCATCGAAAACCGAAAAAGGATCAATATAAACTATTTAATTGCACCAAAATTAATTCGAAATTAAAAGAAAGTGAGACTGTTTAACATTTGAGTATGTGGTTGTAAAAAAATAATTATTACTTTGACAATAGTTTTCGTTACACTGAATTACACAAAACTGAATAAAAATTTCTTATTGATAAAATAACTGAATAATTAACAGCATTTTGATATTCGAATGTTCTTTACACATATCACTAGAAATGTGCAAAATTTCATTCTATTTCATCAAAAAGTTTTTATTAACAATGAGAAGATATCGAGAGATTAGTTATAACTAAAACTGGTAAATATTTTTTCCCCGGCCCATTCTCATGTTTATAGATTCCTCTTGCCTAAACGCGTGGTAACACTTCAGTTTCATATAAAGTTATGCTAGCGATGAACAATAGACAAGAGGAAGTGTGTACACATCAGATAATGTTTACAGAGGGAAGCTGACATAGTCATAACTGAGAAAGAGACTAATTTTTACTAAAGAAATTGAAAATGTAATTGTTTGTTTTTACATAGCAATCACGTGTATTTCTTTCCTAGTAATTTTTATTTAAAGAATATATTTAGTTTTTAACCAATTTATCCGCACAAACCAAAGACTGCAATTTTGATTAAATTCGTAGAATTCTTGACAAAAAACCAAGGCAAAAAAAGCATACATTTTAATGAACGAATTAATATTTGAACGAGGACAAAACAAAGATGCAATCGAAATGTAACGAATCAATGCTGTGAAAGGCGGTACTGTAATTATCAAAACCGGTTTGATATTTAACCTTTTAAGGTTCATTGGTTGAAAATGAAAACTAAGCAACTAAGTATTTGAAAGCGGAAAAAACAGAAACGCTATCGAAATCTAACAAATGACTAGTTAGGAAGAGGGGCATCAAAATATTAGCAAATTAAAAGACGTTAATTTGATACCCCTCTGAGGCAATCAAACTAGTTTTGATATTTTTCTTCCGCTTTCCTCACTAGTGATTCGACAAATTCCGATTCCATTTTTGTCACTTGAATATAAATTTGTGATCCCTAATTACTATTCAAGCCCCCTCCAATTACTACGGAATGCTCCTAGTTTCAGAACATTTTTTCTCTAGTGTTTGCAGAAGTAGTACAGTGATATTTTTAAAAACTGCAATTAAAAAAAATTGTCCACCATTTCATAGAAAAGATTTTAACATATAAAAGAGATGGAAATTCTCATTGTCTGATAAAAAAAATTATTAAATTGCAATTTTTTTATTTTTTTTTTATTGTAAGAATTTCTACTCTAGTTTGCTACCACTGGAAAGAGTAATTCTCAAAATTTCAGTTGAAGAGCATGCTAATGGGTTTACTTTTTTTAAAGGCAGTTTAAGGAACTCTCCCCATTTCCTTTTATATAGACTTTAAAATATACAAAAATGTATTCAAATAATAAAAAATGGTGAACAGCACTGGACGATCGAATTGGTCACTTGTCATTAATTGGAAAATCAGTTGTCCCTTACTAAATAAAAGAAAGTTTCAAAATTATAATTTGAGGATGGTAGTCAACAATTGAAATATTTTTTTGCTCGCATACCTATACCAAGACTTTTGGGTAACTTTTATAGACCTAAAATATTACGGAAAAACAAACTCGTATAAGACTATAATTTTTCATTGAACAAGAATTATGGATCAACATTTACAAATTTTTCGATTGACCTAGTCCATTTTTATTTCCGTTTTCAAAATTGAATATTTCAGGGAAATTGATATTCAGGGAATTCCAAATTGAAAATCCAATTGCGAACAAAGTTATTTGAACTACTTAATTTAGTATGTGAGCCTTATTAGAAGAATTTTTTTTTATTTCTTCACCTGTTCATAATCGTCATAATTCATAAAACTTCCAGTAGCGCACTGCCAATTTTTTTTTTTTTTTTTTATATATAGTTTAAAGTAGTTAGTACAAGCTGACACGATATATCTTCCATATTTTACTTAATACAACATCTTTTTTTTTTTTTGACGAGAAATGTGAATTATTCAATTTCGAAAATTAATATTTTCTTTTTCTCAATCCGAAAGTAAATGAATAAACAGTCGCAAATGAATAAATAAATAAATAAATAAAAAGAAGCATCTTAATTGCTTTTGATATAGTGATCCAGAACGAAATAAAGTTTAACTACCAATAAAAAAATTAATAAAATATTTTAACTAACTTTTATTGAAACTCCTAATTTGTTAAAAACATTTACATAAAGTTTCACTTTTCATTTTCTTTCAACTCTTAAAAATATCAATAACTTCAATATCAAACTGAAAACATTCTTTCTGGAAAACATGGTGTTGACATCTGTTATATTTGTTGCTGTAATTGAAACAGGAATTTGTGTGACCTAAAAGCTTAAGATTGTTCCAAATCTCACGATTCAACATTCACTGTTGTACCTAAGGAGAGTTTATAATTTCTACTTAATATAAATACCAATTCTTTCTTACCGAATATCTACGCAAAAAATTAACTACGTACTGCTTCGGGAAGGGCTCCACATTGTATTGTTGATTTAAATATTGTGAACATCACCCCAGTTGGAACCATACTAAGACAGATTCCTCATGCAGATTTTACAAACACAACTAAGTAGATTATTATATATAAGCATTTCCCTGAAAATAATGCACAGTTAATAAGTTAATAAACGAACTAATAGTTAATAAGGGTGATTTAATTTGTCAAAGTTTTATAACTTACTATCTTTAACTATTTTATTAGTTATAAACATTTTATCATATTTAGGATTATATTATTATTTTCTATCATTTATAGTTATTGTATGTTTGCAATTGATAAAATGCGTAACTTTTTACCACTAAAATATTTTAATTTTAAAGTTAAAATCAGTATCAAACTAATATGTAATTAATAAGCTTTAACAAAAAGGTAGAATGCATGCAATAAACTTAAAACTTTTAAACTCATTTTTCTCTTTCATGTTTGTTATGATTTTACGGAATAAAAAAATTAATCGTTAGTTTTTCAATAAATAATTTTTCCTTCTCTTTTATAATATCTTTTATAATATTTTTTGTCATACATTATAATTTGCCAACACAAACAGTAAAAATTTTTTTTTCAAATTCAATCATTTATCTTTTTTTTAGAGAATAGTATTTTTAATCGTTGTGTTTTATTGAACTAGATTTGATAATAAATTCTCAGCAAATAATTTTTTGTCTTTTAATTACCCTCTTACATTAAACCCAACTTAGAACACAAGGGTGCTAAGTAGTCGCACTTTGTTTGTCATTTAAGTATTTCATGCTAGAACTTTTAGTTATACACTTTCAATGTTGTCGAAATTGTGATTAAAACCTTAAGGGTTATTAGTGATTTTTTTTTATATTACGAAATCTGAAATATTATTTGAATAAAGCCAATAACGCTAGTTTAATAATGAATATAACTGAATATCTTTAGAATAACTTAGCTGATATTTAATGAAGAACCTAAAACAGAGAGAAAAATATGCTTAAGTTTTTTTTTTCTCCCTAAAATTTGTAATTTACCATTTTATTAAAAATAAGTATTTTTTTAAAGATGTCAAGCAACAGATCAAGAAAGAACTAAAAAGTTTTATTTTTATTTTTAAGCATTTTTTTTAAAAATATAATTTCTAACAAAAAATTTAGAATTGTGATTTTGGAAGTTTCTAAATGTTAATTTTAACAAATTTCATTCTTAATATCACATAATTTAAAAAAAAAAAACAAAAAAAAAAAAACAACAACAAGTAATCCAATTTATTTCAGTTTTATAGATATAAGAGTAAAAATATATTTTTATCTTATTTCGCATTTGTAATTTTCGCGATTGAAAAATTCACAAGGTGAACAGAAAAATAAAGAAAACAACATTCCTCTTCTTTTTCTTTTTTTTTTTTAACTATGAAGTATTTTTTCACTAAATATTTCGAAAATATTACAAGGTAGGTAATATAAAATTTAATAAAAATAAGCCGATAATTTTACGAAACATATGTGACCAAGAATACACACACATTTTGGGAATTCCGAGCTAGTCATAGTCGAATTTTGAAGCTAGTTTTAGTAGATTTGAAATCGACTGGTTATAGTATGTATAGTATGTATAGTATAGAGTTATAAATAATGCGTGAGATATTTAATTCGTGAACTAACTCTCGTTCTCTCTATGGGGTAAACATAACTAATGATGACAAAATGGATTAGAATAAATTAATAATTGTGGTATTACTATTTTATAAGCATTTTTAATAACAAACATAACAATTATCTTTTTTGCCATGCTTCAGCTAATTTAACGCTTGAATTGACAAAGCTATAAAATTTTTGATTTAACAATTCAAATTCCTGATAGTCAAAGTTCATCACAATCATAATTGTAATTATCGAAAATTATTATTAATAGCAATAATATTTTTATAGTTATTGATGAACTAATAACACGGTATGGGGGAGGAGGACAAAATCTTTCATTTTTTAACCTTTTACAAATTATCTAAATGGTCACGATGAATTGTAAATATTTTCTCGGTTTTCTCGGTGACTTCGCATTATACAGTAAAAGGGGAAAACTTATAGCCCACTTAGTATTATTTAATCCGTGTTTGTCATGTTTTACAATAGTTACAGTTTTTTTTAATTTTTTATTTATTATTTTTTTTTATGAATATACATTAAATTTATTATTAGTCGAGCTTAAATAATTTAAGTTTATAGAAACACTTTTGGGACCATACAATTAGCACTTAAGTTATCGGCGTGGGAGAGATATATTTTCTCTCTGGCTCACTGCACACCATATTTAATGTGAATTAGTTCAGATATGGATCATGCAAACACTTTGTTTTATATATGAGCTGTTCACTGCAGACATCCATTTTTTTTTTTTTTTTTTTAATCTAAATATCTTACATTCAAGTATTAAAGTACTTCTCTCAATCGATTTTTATCGTGATAATAAATCTCCCAAATAATAAAGACTTACACGAATTCTAAACAAAAAAAAATTTCTTAAAAAATTATATAGGGAGTTAAAAAAACGTAACATTATTTCATCTGATTCCCATTTTTCTGCTTTATGGAACTAACAATATGTGCAGTGAATAGCTTGTATAAAGAGTATCTTTCCAGCAAAATTTAAACTTAGTACACAGATATTTTTATTTATTTATTTATTTTGTAGTACTAATTTATGTGAGTGAAGATTTGACGGTGCTATTCTGTTTCAGTACGTCTTGAAAAAATCCCCAAACTGTTATTGACACCAAGGATGATTAAACTGTGGTAATTAGTTATATGGTAATAGCTACCTAAATGGTAATATAGGTACTGCAGCAATAGATTTTTTTCGCGTCTCCAAATTAGAAAAAAGTCACTTTCACACAGTCATTAGCACAATTTTTTGAAAATAATATTGGCACTATTTCATTTCATGAGAACGTTAAAAAAAATCTGTATAATAATCTTGAATGATTAATTTATTTAGGAGACATGATTTTTTTTTTAACAGTTCCCAGTATTAAAGAAAAAATTTCCTTTTTTATGCATTCTTCGCCACATTAACTCAATTTTTCAACCCCCGATCGTTAAAATTTATCACAAGTTTTCAATGGATCGGCTTTTACAAACTATTTGTTTTTATTTTATTTATTCTTTTTTGCATTACTTTCAAGTTTTAGAAAAACGTTTCGAAAGCAAAAGCATTAGCATAAAAATAATTATTTATTTCACAGATCTGTCAAAAATCTACTCAGAATGATCCATCTCTAATTGTGATTTATTTTCCTCCTCTCGTTATAAATTACAGCTAATGAAAATAGCAGTGCAAGAAATATAAATGAAACGAAAATCAAACAAACGCGCCACACTGCTTCGAGCATTTTCATTGGCTAATAGTCGGGAAGAAGATTCACCCCTACTCCATGCATTAAATAGACTATCCGTTTTTCTATTCTACGAAACCTGAGGGCTAAAGAGAAGAAAAGGGCTAGTTCATTCCTCTCTTAGAGTTGAAGCTACGATTTCCCTCCTCATGACGTCACTATGTACACAGATCTCGGAGAACGCCAGCAAAGATATTATAATAACTTTGCATCTTTCTCTCTGTAAAAATAAGTTAAGCTTTTTCTGGTTATTAGCTTTCAAACTTTACGTGATTAACACATTATTTCCGTTCAAAAACATAGTTCAAAAAAACTTTCTTGGTCATTATATTAAAAAAATACCATTTTCAACTTATAAAAATATTTTACGAGTTGGCAAAAATGACACTATAAATACTTTATTTTAAAAAGTTCAATTTTAACTTTAATTGTTAAGAAAAATTAAAGCATATATCGACACTTTTTTATCTACATATTCTTTGATAACAATAAGTAGGGTTAAATTTAGAATCTTGATTTTAAAATATGACGTTAATAGCAATTTGTTCATACTTAATCAATAGAAAACATCAACCTTAAACGCTAATTACTGAAACAAAATAATAATTTAGGTTCATAATGATATTAGAAATTTTACAATTGTTTATAGATATTTAAATTTACGATAATATAATTTATAGATATCTAAATTTAAGAGAATAAAATTAAAACAAATCATAAATATTAAGAATAACTACATTAAAAAATATGTTATGAAATTAGGAGAATTCAAACTATATAATATATATTTTATTTATACTTCATATTTACGCTTTAGTTTTCTTTGACTTTATCCATTTTTAAATTTTTTCGCCTTCCTTTCTTTTTGAAGTAACGAGGCGGTTTCTATTTAGATGGTGAATTTTTATAAAAGTTATTAACGATAGAATAAACAAGCGTCTTGCTGATTTATATTAACTGTGTCATTTCGCTTGCAACGTTGAATCCATTCTTTACCTGGTAGTTCATTTACTTGACTGAACACGTGGAAAATTATATTTTTTCCTTTTGCGTTTCTGTCAGAATTTTTGCAAGTTGCAATCGCGCAAACTGGCATTTCGTTATTAGTTTTACATTTTTGTAAATTCACTGCAAAAAAACGGAGGAAAGTCATTATAGAAAACAACAAATGTCTTGGAATATGTCACAGAGAGGAATGCTCCAATATTAGTTAGAGCTAGTTAGACTGAACCAGAGCCGTTTTTATGTTTATAGGGGCTCAGGGCCTGTCATTACCTGGGGGCCCTTTATGAATAAATTTAGAGAAAAAAATTTTTATTTTGAATAATTTTTAAAAATTATTTTATTTTAAGAGTAAAAAGCATATAAATTAATTATAAAAGCTTATATACATTATTTTTTTCGAAAATTTAAGGTAACAATACTTTTCGCGCTTTTTGAGAGGCGAATCTTCTATCACATCATGAAAATCAATTTCCTGTAAGACATACATTTTGCTTTGTAGCTCAAAATCTGTAAGACTTAGAAACATCAAATTATGAAGGTGTGTCGAAAATATGCAAGGAGTTAGAAAGAATACAAGAAAATACAGTTTGATTATTAGTTTCTTTTTATAATCGCCGTTGAAAAACTGACTCAATTTTGAGCCAGTGTTTAACTACGTAGTCTTGAAATAAAACCAATCCAGAAGACAAGGAAACTCCTGGATCAGTACCCAGAGGTATTGAATTGTTATGAGAACTTGGAGGAGTTTATGACCCCGACAAATTTAACATACACCAGTCACCATTTTATATATGGGTATTATTCGGCCGGCTGAATTCGAACTCCCATTCTCACGAACAGGAGTCCATAACCCTATCAACCAAGCTATCGTGGCCAAATTATTAGTTTATTTTATAACAGTAATTGAACAGCCCACCCAATTTCGAGTTTACGACTACTAATGTTCAACTCCGTAGCCTTGTAATTTTGAACCCAATCCATCATACAAGAGAACTCCAGGATCAAGTATTGGAAGAAATTTTTGCCTTCATGGAGGACGTTTTGATGGAACTAAGCCGCATTTGCGTTACACAGAGAGGAAGAACACAAGTACCTCCCACGGCAAAGGGACTCTAACCCATGATTCGCCTACTACTGAGGATATTTCACGTCAGTACTGTGGTCGGTAAAAGCCGAGTGTGGAATTCATATCGACCAGCCACCACTGGGATTCGAACTCGATGCACCTCATTTGGCGGAGAATGCTCTATCCCTTGAGCCCATCTTTATTGAGTAATAACTCTGCGGCAGGTACCAATTTTCCAATTTTATTGGTTGGTACCAATTTTATTGATTTGCCTAAATTTAGTCATCTTCGAAATGTAAATGGTAATTCAATCATAATTTTTGTAGAAAAAAAATGGAAATAAACAGTTTTTCCTCTTAACCTGCAATGAATGCAGAAGCAACCACGAGGGTTAGTGAGCAAAATGAACAGGGAGCGGAGCCTTCTAGTTTTTTAAATAATTGTTAAATTATTAGTTTTTAACATACATACTTAAAAAAAATAAGAAAAACATTTTTCAGTATTAAGAAAAAATAATTAAAAACTGTCATTAGCTGGAATAGAACCCACGATCTCACAGATTTGTGTTAGATTTCTTAATCATCAGCCCCAAATATACACAGCTGCCTCGCGGATATTTTTTAAATTTTTTTTTTAAATTTAATAAATAAAGTCATTTGGATACTTGACATTCTTGAAAAATGCTTTCCAAATTACCATTTTTAACGTTCATAACAAGTATCTTCAGTTCATTTAGAAGTGAACCGTAATTCGGCTTATCTTATTCATTTTCAGCTTATGTATATGCGCCAAAAATAAATTCAAAACTAGACTAAATTAAACTAGACACAAGGACTGCAAATTTAACTGTCGGATATAAAACTTTATTTAAGATTAATAATGATAAAACGATGAAAAATCTAAATTTCTCTAATTAAATATTTTAAAAATAGTCTGTTTTTAGGTTATAAGGTTCGTAATTAAACTTTAATCGTAATGTCGGGGTTCCGCCGATAGAAGACATTTAATATATCAATGGAACACACTAAAGCTTTATATCAATTAGTAATTAGTTTCAGAATTACAATTATAGAATAATTATTTTTATTATAGAATGAAAGGTTTCAAAAGACAAATATTTGTTAATGTTTAATATTTAATCAAAGAAAAAACATAACCCATATTAAAATCTTACGAATAGCAACTGATAAATTTTTTGACAAAAGAAAATTAGAGCTTGATTGATTTCCGGATTTTAGAAACACCTCCTAGTTTTACTCTTCAATCAAATTGGTTTCAATGTCTTTCATCCCACCTGATTCAGCATATTTTTATCATTTTTGTTTCGTTCTTACTTAATATTAATTTGTTTGCGACAGTTATTTTTTACTACAATTTTGCGAGAAGTTTAAAAATATAATATTGAGGGCATTGACTGAATTATGCTTTTTTTACTTATATCATCCACACCCACAAGCAACTGTCTGCTCTAAATACTGCGATAATGCAAAATGATATAGCCAAACAAAACGTATGGAGTTATTTAAATTCATATTCAAAAGCATTCATTGTTTTTTGAATTGACAATTTCAGTCATCTTTTAGGTATTTAAAACTGCAGCATATCACATGAAAGTATTAAATATATCATTTTTACAATAAAGTAAAATAAAAAAGAATTCTGATCCTTAGGAACAGATATTAAATGGTCTCATGATCTATTGACGAAGCATAATTACTTTTTAAACAAATCAAAAAAAAATATTTTACCTTTTTAAACTAAAAATTTGCTTATATTTAAATAATTTATAAATACTCAAATTGTTTAAAAGATGATATGACAACAAAGTTTTTTACTTTATTCAGTCATTTATTATTATTATTTTTTTCATTCTTTTATTTGTTTTTATTTTATTAAATTTCATATATAGTTTCGATTTACAATTTTAAGAAATTGTTTTGACTTTGATTTGGAAATTTAAAAGCTTTCTTAACTTTAAACACATAATAAAAACAAAAATCAAGGAGTTAAAAATAGAAACGAATATGATCAATAAACAATAAAATCATAAGCTAACTAAATAAATTAATTTTGTGTACGAAATATAATATTACAAATTAAACATATTTCATACTTAGGGGAAACATGGAAAATTTGGTCATACAGGAGTTTTAAACAATTTTTTCTTATGTTTAAACATTTGTTTAGCTGATAATCATTTGATTTCAATGCTCTATTAAACAAAATCATACGTTGTTTCTGTCTATTAGCAGTAAGTAAAATTGAAATAAAATTACATTTGTTATCTCAATTTCATCCAGAACAGACCAAATCAAGAGTTTTGGCAGATAGGCCAGTCAAAGAGGGAATTAAATAGTGGCCCTCCATTTAAATTAATAAGCAAAAAATCACAATGTATATATAAAAAACTCCGCAAACCTTTCACGTTTCCCCTAACCACAACCAAAATTGATTTAATAAAAACGTTTGCTTACCTCCAACGTGAAAGATTTATGTCTTCTTATTATCCTACGAAAATTTGATATAGAAATTCCTAGTTCACAGATTCTCTTAAGATTAATTTGAAAAATAACAAAATAAAATCAACTACAATAATTAAGTAAATTAAACAATTAGGCTAGTTGAAACATTTAGGATGATTAATCCCTTAATGATCGGTTAATTTTCAAGAAAACGGTTGTAAAAGTGTATTTTTTTTATCCCTGAAAATTATAAATGAATTATGGTTGAGATTTCGTTCGTTATTTCTCGCTCCCGTGAAATTGACGGGCTGGAAAAATTCATTTTTTTTTTGCCCGGAAAACATTTTATTTCTTATTTTACACAGATAGCAGTGCCAGGATATTTTTAAAATTTTCCTTGCTTGCTGGAAAACCAACATTAAGTCATAGTAACAATGAATATTGGCTTTTCCTAAAAATTAAATTTTTTTTAAAATTTCAAGCTAAAAACAAATCAAAAATTAAAAATGAATATATATATTGTTCATACACATAGTTTCATATAATTTTCAGGGATAAAAAAAAAATACACTTTTACAACCGTTTTCTTGAAAAAGGAAAAAAATATATATTACGGGCTTGAGAGGGCCCCAGCTCTGAATAAAACTTTAAAAAAAGATTAAAAGTGGGATCTGGGGATCCTCTTTAGTTATAAATAATAAATGAGTTAAAATAAAAATAAAAAAAATTAATGCAACAAGATTTTAGACTTTTCGGGGGCCCCATCAAAACTCAGTGCCCTGGGCCAGGGTCCACTGGGCCCATCCTTAAAAACGGCTCTGGACCGAACGCTCCGTTCGTGAAGTAAAAGTGTAGGCTTCGCGCCACCGTGACGTCACTGCAGAAAATCGGAGGTTTGGCGCGGCGAGAGTTTCTTCAAAGGAGTGAACCAGCCCTTCTATTCTCTTTAGCCCTGCCGAAACCTGCCCTCAGAATACTAAAACTTAAAACAATGAATGGAATGACGTCGAAGGAGAGGTGTCCCCGCGGAAGTGCTACATCCACTAATGCAGTGTTTCCCAAACTTATGACTTTTGTGTACCCTTTCTAAATTTTTCGCAACGCTGTGTACCACTAATAAAAAAATGAATGTATTTTTTACTATAAAAAAAATTGCACATAAGTTAAAAATCTAAATTTTCATGGCTAGCTCTGTTTTTAAATAAAATGTTTTAAAGTTTTCGTTTATTGAAAGATATTTCGCATAAGAACACGTACCCCCTCAAATTGTTCCCGTACCCCTGTGGGTACGCGTACCACACTCTGGGAAACACTGCACTAATGCATAGAATCCCAGCCCAGAGTGGTGCAAACAATTCTCCAATTAGGTTCTCATTTACAGACGGGAAAAAAATCGCAGTCGGAGAGAACGGCCTTTAAAGTTCAGTCGCCTGCATTTTTTAAAAATCTTACTAAGTTAAGTGAGCATAAGCACAAGTTAAAGCAACGGAGCTTTGCGCGCAAAATTTAAACTTTGTTTACATATGACCATGCTCATGATGTCTTACATTAGTATTGTTTTTGTTTTTCTTTATTTCATATTAGAAAATTGTAAATTCATTTTTTTATATATTTTGATTCTATTTTATATAAAATTTTAATTAAAAGAAATTTTTGAGAAAAAAAATAAAATTTTTAATTTAAAATCCTATGCTATAATATTCTGCTATGCTACTTTGATAGCAAAATTAATGGTTAGGTTGGACATTAATTTTGCAATCAACTTTCTGTTCATACTCTCTGTTTATCTTCCCTTTTTCCAGGCAGTTGGAATGAAACAGCCAAAAACAAAATAATTTATGAAAAATATTATTCAATAAATAGTTTTAGAACTATCATAGATTTCAGAGCAAAATATCGGGCATTTATTGTAGGGGGGAGGGCAATGTCTGAAATTTTTGTGCAAAGACAGGAGATACATTTTTTTTTTTTCAATCTTTTAGATAAGGATGTACCAATATTAAGTTTGTGAAGTAAGTATCTGATTCTTAAATTGAACTGCATTTTTAAAAAAAAAATTTTTTTGTGTATAAAAATAAGGTAATTTTTAATTGAACATATTTATTCATTTAATTTTTTAAATATTATTCTTTTCCTTAGTTGGGTGATAAAAAAATCTCATAAAGGACATGGACAAGGTGGACTGTGAAGAAGTTCTAAAATGAAACCTCCTCTTTGGATACAACAACTAATGTTATGTTTCTCCTATATCCACTGTTTTGCTGATAAAAAGTGTCTTGAACAAGGTATTTTTTTCCTTTAGTTTTTAAGAAGTTTAATGATGTGTAGAACCGATTACAGATCTACATAATTCAGTGGAAACTTGATCATGAGCATCGCAGGAGTCCAATTTTTGAGGCGGACAAAATTAAAATACATGGTCACTATAGTTTTCTAAATTTCACACATAAGAATTTTTTTTCTTTAATCTGCTAAATATATGCAGAAAGATTAATTTTTATAACTTCCTTGTTTTTTAACTTAAATGAATTTAAATCTGTGAGTATTTGAAAATCTTCTTTATTTGTCTGAAATTGGCGATCGCAATGGGCTACAGGGGGCGCAAAGCAGAACTCTGTACCTATGGCAACACTTGGCATGCTTTCACCGTTTGCATGTCGAGAGTCACAGGAGAAGGAAGTATGTTTGTTTCTCACTTGAGTTTTAAATAGATTAAAAAATTTAAAGTTAGGAAACTATTTGAAACTGAAAACTATATTGAACATAGTTCTAAAAGAATGGGTCGTGAAAATTTGAAAAAATATTTTTGACAAATACGAAAAATATTGTATACAACTGAGAAGAGATGGAGAGAGACAAGACATGGAGCCAGTGTTCTCCCTAAATGTCATATTCGAGCATTGCAATTGGGAATATTGAGAGAGGCTATTAGAAGTTTCTAATTATTGAGATGGACATATTCCCCCACAAAGGACATACATAATCTTGATTATTCAAAGAAATGAGAACTATTCTCATCAATAAACTTTAAAAATATAGATTTTTTTAAAAAATAATATTGTTATATACTAGTATTTAAATTCGGTTTCATATGATGATTTAATAAATATCATCTTGACAAATAGGCTAAAAAATATCTTAATTTTATTATTTTTATTTTGAAGACTTATATAGTTGAATTATATAGCAGCAACATATATATTACATGACAGTTTTCACAATTTTTTTAAAAAATTTATTTGAAAATCTATTTGAAAATCAAGACCGAAACTGACTTACTTACTTCTTCTATGACTTTCCACTCTCTAATGGTGAAAGCCTGCAGAGTATTGCCATATGTCGAGAGTCCTGCTCTATGCCACCTGTAGCTTATTTCGATCGCCAATAGCAGAAGAAAATTATACTTTTCTTGTTAATTTTGTTCACATCGTTGGTAAAGCGCCATCGTCTTCATCACTGGCACTGGTAAGCAAATGGCCTTCTCTCTTTATTTTATATATAGATCAGCTCCATAATCTTTGAACTTGACTTGGGATCACTCATTAATTATGTATTTTCTTGCGGGTCCCATGACAGTTGAGAACCACAAAGCTTCATCACTTCAAAATTTCCATTTCCCTTTTATTAATTTAATTTAATAAAGATAAGAATTAATTAATATTTTTAAGCATAAGATTTTTACCCCAGGGGCCATCCAATAATTGCTTATTTTTTAAAATTTTTACTGTACTCAAATTCCTTTTTTTTACTTATTACTTTTTAATATTGTATTATTGCTTTTAAAATTTTCAGTGCTCCAATTTGTTTTATGAAAAAACTTAATTACACTTAAATGCACAAAAAAAGTATGAAAAAAAGTATTTTAAAAAAAGTATGAAGTGAAGACCTTAATTTAAAGCTGCTTCTTATTTAATTCAAATTTGTCATTCCAAAAAACTTCAATTAATCTTTTAGTGATTTAATTTGAAGCAATTGCAATAAAAAATTCAATTAATTTAGATTTGTTAAATATTATGAGTGTAGGTACCATATAATAATTTGCTTCTGATGAAAATGTTTAGCTTCCATACTCATTGTATTTACAATTCAAAATTTTTTTAATTTTTTTAATCATATTAAAGAAATGCTGAGTCAAGTAATAAATTTCAATAAAAATTTATTAGGGGCCTTTCATTCATTTATATTTCATTCTTTTCATAGCTTTAAAAATTCGGTATGTTCAATAATAGCATCATAACCTTGTTAATGTTTCGAAACATAATCTTGTTAATGTTTCGTTGAATAAGCTATTATAAATAATTTTTATTTAAATCTAAAAAAATGCCTCAATAAGCTTTATAAATAATAGTTAAATTAATCATAATTTTAAACTAATTTTTTTATGTAATTAATTAAAGTAATTAATTAAAGTAATTATTAATTGAAAATAATAGATTAAGCGACTCAATATTCAATGTATTGAAAATTGAGTACATATTGTTTTTATGGTGACTAATTTAATCTATAAAAGAGTTCTTTGTCAGAAACTAGTTATTATAACATGATCATCTAAAAATTATTTTGCATTTTTTTAATGTATATATGAAGACTTTTTTTAAAAAATTATTTTGCATTTTTTTAATGAATATATGAAGACTTTTTTTTTAGGAAGAAAAATTTTTTGTGTGCATAACCTAATTATGATATTTTTATTAAGTGCTTAAAAGGTGCTTATTTTTTGTTGAAAAATTTGGCTATGCATTGTGAGGGAAAGATTGAACAACTCGCATTAAAAAAGGGAGGACAGTAAAATATTATAATTCAAGCAAATACTTTGCCTCTAATTAATTAAGTATTTCTAACTTTTTTAAGGTGGACTATTGTGTTTTCCAAATAAATTAAAATGTAACACTTATTTGTTAAAATTAACATATTTTCTTTTTAATGCACTCTTTTTTCTGGGAATTTTTATAAAATTACCTTAAAAATTAGAATTTTTTTTCATGTATATGAATATTTTGCTTTTAGTTTGAAAATTATTTTCTTTTTGAAGTTAGTTCTTTGCCAATTAGTACAACTTCGTAATGTAGTGTGCTATTTTTGATTTATTTATGATGTTTTTTAAGTTAACTTCACAGTTTTATGCTTTCTGTCATTTTTCAGAATTAGTCAGTTTAAAAAAATAAATATAAATAACTGAAATGAGCACTTTTGATATATTTTTGTTGAGAACTTTTCAAAGACTGTACTTAAGTTTAGCTAAACTTTTTTAAATTTTTTTTTTTTTTTTTTTTAAATTTTTTTATTATCTTAGAATAAGTAAATATTTTTGCTTTGTCAAAAGCATTTATGTTAGTCTTTTTCCAACTTATTCAACTTTCAGAAGGATTTTTAAGAGAATAGAGGTTGTTTGCAACTTTTCTTTTTTAAGTTGTCTGATTTTATTTATTCAATTTTATTATCTAATTTTTTTAGTTGAATCCATCTCTTCAAAACTTGTATCATCACAAAGTCTTGAAAAAGAGATGGAGAATAAAGCATAGTATATTTTTGAAACATTTTATACTAGTACCAATTTCTGACTTCATCAAAATTATCTGTTTGTTTATTAGGAATATTTACTAAATATCTTTCTACTTTGATTGTAATCTAGCAAATTTTTAAACTAGAAATAATTAATGCAACATTGATAATTTCTTGCACCGTTTAAAAATCACAAAGCTCTACATATATTAGTTTAAATTTTCTTTGTACTAAATAAATTTTTCACGAAATTGTAAGCTCTTAGAATCATTAATGTTGGCAATTGTCATGTATAACGGAGTAGATCTGTAATCAGTTTTCATGGAGATTATAGTTCAAAGTGTATTAATTTTTTATTGTTACAATTAATTAATATATAATTGTTACACATACTTGTTATATTAAATCTGATTGATTTTATATTATTACTCACAAACATTTGCTTTAAAACTTGTGTTACTTATTCTAACATTTACTAATATAAAATTGGAGAAAATTCCACATTACTCATTTCAGATATATTTGCAAATTCATATTGCTTTAATTTGTTGTACTATTAGACTGAAATCTTATTTACTTTCCAGAATTTATTGAAAGACATTTTTATGTTGATGAATATGATTTGCCTTTAAAAATTGAAGTTAGTAACAGGATATCTCATCAGTTAGTTTCCAACATAGCCAAGATACTTCTTACTGAAGCTGTAGGTTATCCATATGTTAAACTTGTTCAACAAGATCGAGATACTGTTGCAGACAATGCGACAAGAACCATGCAAAAGATTTCTTCCTGCTCGAGCCATCAGTAAGTCAAGCATCTTCATTACTAATATTTCTACTCATCTTCTTTAATGAAACATTGAAATGTAAAAGATACTGGATCCGACGATAACTCAGTTTCACAAAATATTTCAAAAAAAAAATTAAGTTCTCAAAATTTCTCAAATGAGCGGACTGTAATTATTAGTCGCAATATTTTATTCACATAACTCATTTTCTCTCATCCGAGCTCTTCGGATTCATAACACACACTGAATTTTCACAGATGGCGCTTCTGGCGTCAACATACCGCCGGGCGTTGAATGACGCAGCATTCAACAAAACACAAATAAAAACAAAACAACTAAAACAAACACAAATAAAAAACAACCATACAAATATATAACAATAAAACATAAACATATATCTCAACACAATTTTTAATTAACATGAGGCAAATTTACTAATTTAATTACTGGCCGTTTAAATATACCATTTTTATCTTTAAGAGTTACAACTCTGGTTATGTTATCCTTACCTGGATGAGTTTTGATAACCCTTGCTAAATTCCATTTTAAAGGACAATACACATCTGGATTTTTTACTAATACTAAATCACCTTCTTTTATATCTATTTTACCCTTGTACCATTTAGGTCTATTTAAAAGTTTATTAAGATACTCTACTGACCATCTTTTCCAAATATGTTGAGTCATTTTTTGAACCAATTGGAACCTCAGTATAGTTAGGTTCAGGTATTGCTACTAAAGTAGACCCAATAAGAAAATGTGCGGGTGTTAGTGCTTCAACATCATTTGGATCACTTGAAAGAGGACAGAGTGGTCTAGAATTTAAGACTGCTTCAATTTGAACTACTAAAGTTAAAAATTCCTCATAACTTAAGATTGTTTTTCCAACTACTCGTTTAAGGTGATATTTCAGAGCCTTTACACTTGATTCCCATAATCCTCCAAAATGTGGAGTAGAAGGGGGATTAAAGTACCATTTAACTCCTTCATCAGTCATATATTTCTCTATATCTTTTTTACTTTCACATTTAAATAGTAATTTAAGATATGAATTTAATTCTCTATTTGCACCTATAAAATTTCGGCCGTTATCACTAAAAATTTCAGAAGGTTTGCCTCTTCTAGATACAAATCTTTTAAAAGCAGCTAAAAATGCAGCTGTAGTTAAATCATTCACTATCTCAAAATGTACAGCTTTTGTTGTGAAGCAAACAAAAACACAATTAAATATCTTTTTTACCTGCTTACTTCTACCAATAAAGCTTTTAACTACAAACGGTCCACAAAAGTCAAGTTCAGTTCGAGAGAAAGCTCTAGAAATGGTTACTCTAGCAGCTGGTAAGTCAGCCATTTGCTGTGGTTTTGACCTAGAACTTACCTTTTTACACACAATACAATTAAAGACAATCTTACCTTTTTACACACAATAAAATAAAGACATTTCTTGCTGAAACAATCCAAAATTTTGATCTTATAAGTGATAATGTAGTTTCTGCACCTGCATGAAAATAAACAATATGAAAATAATTAATCACTGTTAAAGTAAAATTATGTTTGGTAGGCAGAACCATTGGATGTTTTTGAGATTCACTTAAGTCACTGTTTTGAAGTCTGCCACCAACTCTAAGAATTTTATTTTGATCTAAAAAGGGACACAAATTTAAAAGTTTACTATTGTTAGGTATCGGTAACCCTTTTTCCAAACACTGAATTTCAGTCACAAATGCAGTACGTTGAACGTTTCTCACAACACACAACAAAGCTTGGGAAAGTTCACTAGTTGTCAACGTTCCACGGGTAGGATGCAGTGGATTCAAAGAATTATGCAAGAATCTCTTGCACCAAGCCACAATTCTTAAGACTTTCATATAAGAAGAACATTGATTAATGACACTTAGAGGCTCAAATGTGTTAATTAGGGCAGAAATTTCACTAACTACTGGTGGTTTTAATTTTCGAAGAAACAATTTATCAGACTCTACAGATATATTATCTGTGCAATCATCTACTGACGATTGTCGCAGAAATAGAGGGCCACTCTACCACAAGTCACATGTTTTAAGTCTCAATGGATCGATACCTCTAGAAACGAGGTCGGCAGGGTTCTGTTTTGAAGCAACATGATGCCACTGTTTACTCACAGTTAATTTTTGGATTATAGAGATTCTATTGGCAACAAAAGTCTTTAGGTCTCTACACTCCTTTCTCATCCACGTCAGAACGATGGTATTATCTGTCCAGTAACAAGTTTTAGAAACTTTTAGCTGCAGGGCACTTAATACTTTCCTCATTAGTTTCACCAACAGAACTGCTGCGCAGAGTTCTAGTCTAGGTATTGAGACACACTTCAGGGGAGCTACTCTGGATTTACTGATAAGTAGCTTTGTTTCTGAGTGACCAAGAGAGTTGATGGATTTAGCATAGATTACTGCTCCATACGCCATTTCTGAGGCATCGGAAAATCCATGTAATTCTACGATGAGAAATTGTTCACTGAGAATCCATCTTGGGACACTGATTGAGTTCACTGCACTAAAGGAATTAAGAAAACTGTGCCATTCGGCGTTTTCTTTAACTGGAAGAGCATTACACCAATCCAATTTTAATAACCAAAGTTTTTGTAAGAACACTTTAGCTCTAGTGATGATTGGTCCCAACAAACCAAGAGGATCAAAAATTCGTGCGATTTGAGAAAGCACTTTTCGTTTAGCAAAAACCTCACTTTGGTCAATAATTACATTAAACCCAAAACTGTCTTGTTGTGGTTTCCAAAGTACACCTAATGCTTTAGTTTCATTAGTAAATGAATAACTTGATTCATTAGTTTCATCACAGACAAGGAATTTGTTATTAGCTGACCATTTATGAAGCTCCATTCCTCCCTTTTCTAACAATGATATAAGCTGTTGTTGAATGTCTCTTGCTTGAATTAAACTCTCTGCACCGGAGACTATATCATCCATGTATGCATCATGTAACAACACAGTTGATGCTAATGGGAAGTCTCTTCCTTCATCTCTGGCTAACTGCTGCACTGTCCTAGTTGCCAAAAGGGAGCACTTGTTGTGCCATAGGTAACAGTACACAGTTTATACACTTTCACTGGATCATTAATCTCTGTCTTAAATAAAATTCTCAATAAATCTCTTTGGCTATGATCCACAAGTATCATGCGATACATCTTTTTGATGTCAGCAACAAAGGCAAATTGATGTTTTCTAAACCTAAGCATAATGCACAATAAATCATCCTGAATTCTACCTCCGTTGTACTGTAAACAATTTAATGATTTTCCAGTAGAAGTTAATGCACTTGCGTTAAACACAACTCTCAAGGGGGTACTTTTGAATTCAGGTCTAAACACACAATGATGAGGAATATAATACTGCACTTCTGGTTCTTCAGACTCTTGTACTTCCTCCATATGACCCATATTTAAATACTCTAGCATAAATGCTTTGTAAAGTTCACAAACTTGAGGTTCTCTAGCAAGGCGATTCCATAACGAATTCAAACACCTTGCAGCTTTTTTCTTAGATTCACCCAGACACGACGGATCTTCTCTAAAGGGCATTTTAACAACGTATTTTCCACTCTCAGATCTTGAATAATTCTCAAGAAAATGCTCTTCACAAATTTCAGCTTCTTTAGTTTTAGAAATTTCAGACTCTCTCTCTATATTTTCTATTTTCCAAAAAGTTTTTAATGTTTTTTCTAACTCAAAATTATCTGTAACGAGCCCACAATATATTTTATTTTCGTTTTTGGTCGGAAGACTCCCACTGACAATATACCCGAAAACGCTATTTTGCAATCTTAAATTTGTATCCTGAAGGAAAATTTGACCCGATTTTAAAATTTCATAAAAGTGTTCTGCTCCTAACAACAAATCAATAGGACTCGGAATAAAGAATTTTTCATCTGCTAGTTTAATATTATTTAGCGTTAGAATATTTACATCAAGAGGATTAGCTGGTGTAAGTTCCGCAATTTTAGGAATTACTAAAAAATTTAAGTTTAAATCAAAACTCTTATCTCTATTTAAAATAGTAGCATTAACTTTCGATTTTATGCTCAGAGACATATTATTTATTCCCGATACAGTTATATTTGTACTTGACCTATTTAAATTAAGAGAATCTGCTAGCCTTTTACTCATAAAATTAGAATTCGCTCCCACGTCTAATAATCCTCGAACTTTAAAACGCTTATTTGATTCATCTTTAATCAAACAAACAAAAGTGCTGAGTAAGACTGTTTTTAATTCCCTTCCCATAGTAGTAGAAGAAAATATATTTTCCCCACCCTCACATACCACAGGCGTCTCATAATTCACAGGCATTTGGAAAACTGGTGCCGAAGAATTCAAGGACAATTGAATGTTCCTATTTTCATTACTCATTTGATTCAAAACTATTTCTTTATTTATTTTTTGCTCTCGCGGAAAGTGAAGAGAAATATGATGCTTTTTTCTGCAAATACTACAAGAGATTTTGTTTCTACACTCACTTACTTTATGATTATTTAAACAGTTAAAGCATAAATATTTCGATTTAACGAACTCAACTCTATCACTTACGGACATATTTTTATAAATAGAACATTTATACAAAGGATGAATTTCATCACATAAATTACATTTAGTATTTTTTACATCCGCTAGAAACACTTTTGACGTAGTTTTCGAATTATTTTTATAACTCATTCTAGCATTATCAACTACGGGTTTTCCCCTAGAAGTATAGAATAAATCAATCTCCCTAGCTAATTCCTAGCTAGGTTTAAACCAAGAACTTGCTTGTCTTACATTTATAAAGCACATAACATCTCTATCAAGTGTTTGATTAATTTTATCAGATACTATTAATTGCTTCAAAGTTTCAAAGTCAGTTACATTTTTTAACTTTAAATAATATTCCCAACTCGTTATTAATCTAGACGTGAATTGCGCGTACGTTTCACTAGTCATTTTTTGCGCTTTCCTAAAATTCTCTAAACAGATTTGGGGGGATGGCTCGAATTCTCTCAAAACTATAGTTTTAACTTTAGAATAATCTCCTAATTCGTCATCTTTAATGTATGTAATTACATTTGTGGCCTTTTCCCCTAACAGATTTAGAAGAATTTCAGCCTTACATTTCTCAGGGACATTTTTTGAAATAAAAGCTCTTTCTAATGACGAAAAGAAATACCCCCACCCTTCTGGTTTATTAGGAATTTTAAGAGTTAAAGTCCTCACACTTTTAATTAGAGAATCTAAAGATTCTACACTTTCGTTTTTCACATTATCAACAGGTAGTTCACTTTTAGATTCGATTCGCAATTTAGCAAGCTCAAGTTCCGATTTCACTCTTTCAGCTTTTAATTTTTCAATTTCAATTAATCGGATTTCATCACTTTTTCTTTCTTCGATAATGTTATTTGCTAACTCTTCAACTAACTCAATGTTATTTTTATACGTATCACAACTCTGAATTGCTGCAATTAGATCAACAATAGTTTTCATATTAGAAATGTCTACATTAAGCTCGACAGCAAGCCGAACATAGTCCTCTTTTTTAGCACTTTTAAACATATTGAATTTCAATAACTAAATAATAAATCACGTACCTTTAATTAGGTATATTATCCACTATTTTCACAACTGATAACTCCGATAGACAGGACCAACAATGGGTCCGACGATAACTCAGTTTTACAAAATATTTCAATAAAAAAAATTAAGTTCTCAAAATTTCTCAAATGAGCGGACTGTAATTATTAGTCACAATATTTTATTCACATAACTCATTTTCTCTCATCCGAGCTCTTCGGATTCATAACACACACTAAATTTTCACAGATGGCGCTTCTGGCGTCAACAGATACTTTGAAAGCACTTATGCTTGAAGGCACTGATCTTAATTAGTAATTGGACTTATGATTTCCACAAATATCTTTCTCTGAAGCTTGGGTTAACCAAAGAGAAGAAAAAAATTAAGATAAACAAAAATTCCAGGTGCTGCATTTCTACCAATCATTTTCAAAAGTGCAAAGCACCATTTTTAATAAAACAGTGCATTAAATTAATGCAATTTTGATGGTTGGCTAGGCAATCAATATGGTTAAAAACCTACAAACTATAATAGAAATGTAATTTTAACATTAAAATTAGAAATCGAATGAAAATGTAACTGTTATGTGCTTATCTGTTTAGTTCTTTTCTTATATATTCTGTCAACTTTATTTTTTGTTATAAATGGTATTTTTACATGAAAAAAATAAAGATTTAGAGTTTTCACTGCAAGAAAAAAATGCTGAGAATTTCCCACCCTTTCCCAAAAACAGGGTAATATTTCTAAAAACTAAGACGTCACTAATAGACTTTGAAAAAAATGTATTTAAGTAATTGTGGCAAACATTTTTAACATCTTCTAAACTATTTTTTCAATGTGTTAAATACTTTTGCATCATATAAAAAATGTTTGATATCCACTCTTTGATTAACCATTTGCATTCAGGATTTTTCTTGACAGTGTTTGCAGGGGTTGCTGCGCCGTTTCTCCTTTGGGTAGAAAATTCACACCATGCCCTCCCTGATTACATATTTGATATAATAAAAGAACTCTGTAATTGTTTGTTCCAAATCTTTTATAAATTCATATGATTATTCAAATTCCAATATTTTTAATATAATTTTATCATAACGCATCATACAATTTCAAATGGGAGTAATCACTTTTTAGCATACTGGATTCTATTGTGAATTCCCAAGATTTTTTTAAAGCTATTCATTGCTGTTTTGGCCATTTCCATGTGACTTTTCAAATCGCTTTTTAAATTTCTCCATTTGTGACACTCCTTCGCTTTCTTTTTGGCAGTCATTTAGTATTTTTTTTAGCAATTTCTGTATAGATCTTTAAATTTTGTTGTTTATTCATCGTCACTACTACTGTCACTTCTAGACATACTTTTCTAAAATCACAAAAAGAATGTTACATTTCACAAATAAATAAATTTTTGGCTGTTTGATTTGCAGGCTTTTGCATTTGCAGGATCTTGTTTGAGTAATATCCAACTGTTTAAACTACCCCTAGAGAGATTAAAATTGTTTTGTCATAGAGAAATGTTTGTAAATTAGCATTTAACAGTGTTTCAATATGTCCTTTTAGAAATGTACTGGATGTTCTGTGATGGCCACCTTTGAATGTATATTGTTTGAATTCTTTTTTTAAAATGTAGATACGACTGTAACGAAAAATGAAGATACTATTATTGCAAAATAAGAACTTTTTCAAAATTGCATTTTTGTATGATTTTTAAAATATAAATAATAATTGCATCATGGTTTGCTTTTTAATTCACAAAAAATTGCATCTTAATAAGTAAGAATTGAATCCATAACTAGATTAAAGGTTATTTTAGTTGTTTATTTTTTTGTTGCTTTAACTTGTTGCATTAAGCACCAAAATATCATTAAAAAAGAAAATTTACTCTTAAATCACATTTTTAGATTGGTCATTTGTGTGTTATATTGATTTTTTATTTTATTTATTTTTTTTTTTTGAAGGAACCAATGTTAACTGACAAAAAATGAATAAATTCTAATCATAGCATGAAAGTATTTAAATTAATAGAGTATCCTAACTATAGATGCTTGATAATTAAAAATTGAAATTGAGTTATTTAAATTGTACCCTCAGCATTGCAATAGGATAAGCCAAATTAATATAAAATGACAAAATCTATATTAATAATAAACAGGATAAACAATATATCCAACCACATAACAGGAAAATGTTTATTCTCTTTTGAATCTTTTAGTATGTCAAGGCTGCAGAAACATGTCATGATAGGGTATAAGCATTGCATTGGACACTAGTTATTCTAAATTATATCGGTTGTTTTTAACGGAAATTATTTTTGTCAGCCTTCTTTCATTTCTAAACCTAACTTTTTCAAGCTCCTTAAAATGAGATATAATTTCTTAAATTCATTGGTTTTCTATATTTTCATTCATTGCACCAATTTAGAACAAATTTAGTAAAATTTGTGACTAAAAATATACATAAACTATTCATTTTGATTTGTTATGTATTCTCTATGATGAATATATTAAATAAGTGAGTATACTTATACCTATGCGATTTTAAGAGAAATGTGTTTTTAAATTTTTTTTTCATTAAGGGGTTGTATGTATAAAAAAAGAAGTGAGATTTGAAAAAGTTTTTATGAGCACAAATAGGCTTCAGATACACATAAAGATGTAATTTTAATGAAACTAATTTAAGTTAAAATGTATAAAATTGTCGACTTCATTTGAGGAAAATAACATCATGTTCTAATATTAATCTGAAACAAAACTAAAAATTAAAGTAAATCATAAAATGAATTAAAGAATATAAAAATAATTTATTGTCTGAATAGTACAAACTAATTTACAAACATTAATAAAATTTAATGTTATAAACATTTCACATTGCATTCAAGCGCAATCAGCATGTAATAATTAATTTTAGTTTTTAAAAAAAAAATGTCTTTAACCCACTCAATTTTAATTTCACCTAAGAAATAAAAATGTCTAAAAATTTTAACATACGGAATGTTGTTTCATTACTATATAATGATAGTAATAATTAAAAGTTATAACGATTTCAAATATCTTTTTAAAATGACTAAGAATATAAAAAAATTTCATTTTATGGCACATTCCACTTATTATCATAACAACTTATTACAAAATTTAATTTATGTAAAAATAAATTTTGCTTTAAATTTTCAAATCACATTACATTTTTTTTATAATTATTGAAAAAGTTTTTAATACCTTATTGTCAGATTGTTGTATCATTTATTGTTTTGTATAAATTTTATTCATTTTGTTTTATTTTATAGGAAATGTGATGATGTTTATTTTCTTGGACCTGAAGTAATGATAAATTTGGAAGTATGGCTGAACCCTGGTTTTAACATGGATGAATGGCTTTCTACTGAACGTATTGAAGACTTAGGTCCCTTAGGTCCTTTAGGAAGGTTTGAAAAACTGATTAATTTTTTATTTAACTGAAATTAGTTTTTTTTAAATTAGTACTTGTTCATTTTTTAAACCTGTTGATTTTATTTTCAACGCCAGTACTAGAAAATTTATAATTTACAATACATTATTAATTGTTATATTTTACACTGGTTGTTTCATTATAAATATAATTTTTTATCAATGATGTAATGTTTGATATATTCTCATATATTGTTAAAAACTTTTTTTCATAGTTTTGTTTTATCATTACAATTTGCTTATAGATTTAGCATAGTTTTTTTGCTATTTGTGCCTTGAGTTTTCGATCATTAAATGTCTCATACAATAAAATTTTTAACTAATTTAGCAATTATTTAAAAAATCAGTTATCATAAATTCTTTTTTGACTGCATTTATATACTAGTATCAAAATCTCTTTGTATTTTTCATATTTAATTAAAGTTAAAGTTTAATTATAAAAAAAGAATAAACCTTATTCTATTGGTATATTAATAATGATTGGTATATTAATAATGACATTGATAGTTAATTATTAGCACAAAAGAAATTAATATTTAAAATTGTTTTTATTTTATTTATTTATTTATTGGCTCCTCAAAAAACTATTAATCAAATATGATTTGCAAGCAGCAAATGTTTATACAGTCTACACTCTTTAGTAAAGCCCTTCCCCATTAGTGTGACCCTTCCATTATTATCTTAATTATAACCCTTCCATTCTATTAAAGTTCTATTCATGTTTTTGCCAAAATAAGTCCAGTATTTTTGAAATATAAATATATATTTTAACTAATTTTATGTAGTCACGACCTCACATTATTTCTCCATTTTCCTTTGGACCACAGGTGTCATTATATACAGGGTATCTGCGCACCTGGAAAGTCATGAATTTTGATATTGAACAAAATTTGTCATAATTTTAACTATTTTTTTTAAAAGAAATCATGGATTTCTATCACGGAAATATCTAATTTTTAAAATGGCATTTACCTCCCCCCTCCCCAATTTCACTGTGTTCCGAATATCTGAATTTGTAACAATATCTCCATTCACAGTTATATTTTATTAAAATATAAGATGTTTTTATCATGTTCTTTAAAAATTATTGTGTTCTTTCGAAAAATGGAAGAAATAAAAAAAAATAGTTTCGAGAGCAAATCATCTTTTAAACTTCTGAGATTGCAGAATCTTTATTGTTATTGTTTTCACCTAGTGTAGTGAAATTTTCACCTAGGAAATATCTTACTAAACTTATTAATAACTTATCATAAATTCATTATTAATGAAACTAAACAAACAATTTTTAGTCTTTATTTGATTTTTTAATTCACTTTTAAAGTTGATTCTATGACAAAAAAGATATCTGAAATTTTATTTACAATGGAAAAATTTTCTAATTTTTTTAAAAATAATGTTAAATTGCACTTAATGAAAAGAAAAACTTACAGAATTTTTTTTTAAATTAATTGAATTTTTTCTTATTAAAGTTGTCTATTTTAATATAAACTGAGATAAAAAAAAATTTCAGCTCTTCGTGAATAACTATTGTAAAATATCCTCTCTTTTTTTGTTATTTATTCACTAGAATTGAGTTTTTTGTATGCAAATTGTCTAAGGTTTTAAAATTAAATATAACTTTTTAAAAAATGGTGCAAGTAATACAGCCGCTGAAAAATTTCATTCAAATTTCATTAACTTTTTTAATTTTAGGTCAGGATGGTATATTGCGGAGTACACTGTTAAATGGTTTTGGGAGTCCAATAATACTATTATTGATCACTGGAAAGCTTTCACTAATCCTGAAGTAGTGAAAGTGTTTGATTTATCTCAAGAAGATTCTGTGTATAACCTCTCTCTAAGCAAAAAATATTGCAAGTACAAAGCATGCGATTCTGATGGCGTCTATAGATTTCCAGAGTGTCGAAAATCAAATGTGCAATGTGCTACACTGTTAGCTGACTACCCAGGTAATTTAATTAATAAATTTATTAAAATTTGTGGTCAAGTTTTTGAACTAAATATGCATTGTATTTTGTAATCATGACCTTTAAAATGTATTTTTAAATTGTAAAAATGAAATTAAAATATGCAATAAAGGGTCAATATAGTACCCTACAATAATGGAAGAGACAGTTCCAGTGATTGAAATTCTTTTAAATTGCTCAAGAAACACCTAGAGAATTATTTTGTAACTTTAGAAATGTTTAGTTTGTGTGATTTTTCATATTTAGCAATATGATTTAAAGTTTTCAAAAGTTTAAGGGATCTACAGCAAATTACAAAAAAGTATTTTTGAACACAGTAGGCCAGAAAATCAAGCAATAAGCTTGTAACTTCTATTGATTACTCTAGTTGTTATTAAGAATAACTATATAAAATCTCATAAACTTAGCTTAAATATTTAGGGAGATATGGACATTAAAAAAAAAAGAAACTTATTTTTTTATTTTAAGTTTCTTTGCTCTAACTTTAAAATTAACTACAAAACTATTTTAAAATTTAAAAAATTTGATAAAAATTGTGCAAGATATGAGTATTTAAAGTAGTTCTTTTCTAGGCATACAAGTTAAAAATTAAAAAAGAAAATTCATAATTTTGTAGTCAATCGTAATTGGCAATGAGAGAAGTCTGATTTTAATATATTAGAAATTTAAAAAATTTCAAGCAATTTGATAAATTGTTTTTGTAATTTTTAAACGAAAGCTCAAAACGATAAAGTGCTTTCCACAAATTTCCTTTTGTACTAAGAAACAAGATTTATTAAAAATGACAGCGGTAATAACAGCTGAGACATAAGTGGATTTGTATAAAACCCGTCTGCATCTCAATATTTAAGCAAGTCCAGTATTAATGTGTCATCGGTTGTAAAGATAAGTACAACACGTGAAGTAGTCAAGTTCTTAGTTCTATTTGAATTTGCGGCATTATGTCACAGGAGAGAAACTTAGTGAATTTAAAAGTTTGGTAGTTGGTTGTCACATTAGTGGCAAGTCTATTGGCGAAATAGTGACTGATTTATCTTATTCACAGGCAACTGTTGGTAAAATCCTGAAAAGTGGAAAACTGCAGGAGTTAGGATATGAACTCTGCACATTTTCGTCCCCATTTACTTAATGAACTGGAACGGCACCACAAAAATTTGCAAAAAGAACTGCATGCCCTCAATATCTGTAGAAGCATTACTGCATACAAACCCAATATCACTATCCAACAAAGTCGCCAGACTTTCTTGATGCAGACAACTTCCCCACTGGACTGTATACCACTGAAAAACTGTTTTATAGAACAATGAGTTTCGCTACATGCTTGTTCAGCTGGATGGCTGAGTTTGGATATAATTATTTGAACATGTTTTACCTAAGTGTATAATTCCAACTGTCAAGTTCAGTAGTAGTTTACTTGTTTGGGGAAGTTTTTTGTAGTATGGTCTGAGACCTTTGCATGGTGTCTCTGGTAGGTTGAAAACCAAGTCTTACAAGGATATTCTGAACACTCAAATTCTATCTGGGTTCTGGGAATTTTAAGGCAATCACGAAAGTTACTTTCAGTAAGACTTTGGGTCATGCCCCAAACCTATCAAAGAGTAGAGTCATGATATGCAATTAAAACGTCTTTACGTTTACCTCACGTTACATTACGTTAAACGTTTTACGACATCAATCAATGCGCTATTAAGTTCTAGCGACATTTCACGGCTTTTCAGTGTTTCCCTGTGAATGAGACAATATGTAGATTCACTCTCAAATCCAACCTCCTAATCCGAGTAGTCAACGCAGCAACTCAGTTTGTGCATTTGATGACACAAAAAGACTATTTTAGTTGTTCTGATATATAAACATCCAGTGATTTGAGCAGTCCTGCCTTCTCCTGTAGTGCTGGTTAACAAAAAGAGTGCACATAACAAATACACATGCCCATCCTCCTGATATAATTATTGCACATAAGCAAATAGTATGCTTCATTGTCTATGTCTTTGTCTATTTTCTCAATGCACTTAGTCTCAGTGCCAACCAAACATCTGTTATTCCTCCACAGCAGTTTCTAAAAGTTTATAGCAAATGTTTATAGTGGAGGGCAAGATCAATTCTTCACCGACAGTTAATTGGTTTTTAGCTTTTGCAATCTATCACCCTGGTAAATCTCTAGTTCACAGAAAGCTACAGAAACCTAGAAGAAATAACCCCAGTAAATAAAAAAGAAATAATTTAATGTTCTTTGGGTGACTCGGTACCGATCTGGTGGTTGGTGACCATTGGTATTGAGCATTTGTGAGATGAAGTGACATTTATGGCCCAAAGAACTGCATCCAAAATCTCGAGCAGACATTTGTTTGTAATTTGTTTTTCTTTTAAATTCAAGGAGAATTGTAAGGGTTTATTATCGAATTATCAATATTGTGTAAAGTAGAATGGGATATGAATACTATAGTCACTAGAACAGTTCTTTTTCCTCTTCTCTTTTGTTGCTTCCTTCTATGTGAGCATATTGTTTGCTCTGCTGGTCCAATTATCCAATGAAATATCTGGATATGCTACTACCATTACTTACATTTGAAAAAAAAAACTAATGAGAAATTGCTTAAATGTTGAATATTTAGATTTTAAAATTGATATTGTTGATAAAATAATTAAAATTGGTGTTTTTGATAAACGAAAAGCTTTTAAATTTAAAGTGATTTTTTTCTGTAACTTTAATACTAATTTGTGCAATAAAATTTTTAAAAATTTAGTTTTTTCACAAATGTTTAAGATTATAAATATTTGCAATAACGTTGAAAGTTTTCAGGAAACTGCAAATAATTTTTTGAATAATTTGAGTAATAATGATAATTATTGTCCTTATAATTATTGTAATGTTAATTTTTTGATTAGGAAAATGATTGAGGAATACTAGTTTATTATTTCTTTTAACAGGGCGAAATTAAAGTCTTGACTGTGCAGCCCCAGTTAAGCATTATATTAATCTGTTACGCAATCTTTTCTTTTACTATCCTTTTTTCCTACTGCGCATTTTAATAGGGGGCGTTGTTTTCTTTTATTTCAAGTGTTTCTTTTACATTTAGTTAGTTTGTGAAATTTCTGTTTGACCAGTGTACTGTGAGTTTTTATTTTTTCACTTTTATATTATATTCTCAAAATTTTGTTTGAAATTTCTCTTCTGATTTTATTCTATGTATTTCTTCCTGGACTTTTACAAAACCTTCGGGGTACTGAGAGAGTTAATTTTGACATTTGTCCACTCTCTCAATAGATGAGGTTTTGTTCTATAGCTTCCGGAGCTGGTACCCCCTGAAGACGTCTGCTTCGGTGGCCATATTTTTATTCCATTGTTTTTTTCTTCATTGCTTCACTTATTCTTTCTTTTGAAAATTCTGCTACGTTTAAGCGCGTTTCTTTCAAAGAAAGTTCTGTTATTATAGAATTAAATATTTTGTATTCTTTTACTACTACCATTACTTAGATGTTAATAAAATAGTCTACCAATGAAGTAAAAAGGATTGTCAGTTGAATGTTTTCAAATGAACTCATAAAATATTTTCTAAAGCCATATTAAATAATCTATAAAGTCTTTTTAAGTTAAATGTATATGAGATCCTAGGGTCTCACCTTCAGTGACGCCCAGGGAATAGTGCAAAGAAATGGATCATTATTTAGGGATATAATCAGCATTTTACTATCATAATTATTTTCTTACTCTTTCTGTTATTTAAGTTTTTTATGTTTTTATCAACTTTAACCTATTTTAAAAAGTTTATACATGCAGCTGGTTTTAATAATTTTCTTTAAAAAATAAGAAAGTTTGACCTTTGTTGTTAGAATCTAATTATTTTCGTGTAAATCACTTATAAGTATTATTTTCATTATTACTAATTTTGAAATACATGCTAAATTCCATGCTAAAGCATGTAATGAAAAAGAAATTGTGCACATCAGAAATATTTTGAGTGATTTTCACAGGGCATAATTTTCATTTTGTTTTGCTATGTAATAAGTTGATATTTTATTTTGCAGCTTCAAACTTGGAACTGCTAAAAAGAGAAATAGAAAAGCACAAACTGTTGGTAAATATTATTTGGGTTGGAGAGAAACTGGAGGAAATTGTAGAAAAACGCACTGCAACAAATAAAAATACTTTGTTTTTTCATCATATGCCTTCCATTTTGAGTGCTCTTGGAAGTTTTGTCCGTGTGTCATTTCCCAATTGTGTGGAAGAGAAAGATTCGTCCTGTGAGTTTGAAATAAGTCAACTGGAAAAGGTGATGTAATGTTTATTCTTTGAACTGTTGTTTTGGTTTTTTAGTATTTTCATGCAAAATTTATGCTTAGTTATAATTAAATTTAGCTAAGTTGTTAATGGTTGACCCACTAAATGTTGATTTTGATTTTCTTTCACAACAAACCTTTTTCTCCAAGTTATTCTGTGGAAAGATTCTAAATAGAAGAGTTGATAAACTTACCCAGCAAGTGCAATAAATTAGTGATAGTTATAGTGATTTAATTAAGTTCTGCTGCCTATACCTAATTCAATCCTTTATTTGCCATCTCAAAAAATATTTTTACTGAACTTTTATTTCTTGATATGAGATTTTGAGTCTTTTGTCAGTGAGAGTTATGTGAGATAGAATTGAAAACTATTTTGTAAAATTTATAGTCTATCCAACTGACATATAATATTTAAATAGTGCATATAAATATTACTAAACTGGGGCTCAATAGTTAACCATGATCATCCTATCAGTCATCTTGTAAAAGTTATCTTTAAAAATGAAAGTATTCTGAACAAAGTACTGTCCGTGAGATGGATGAGTTCATTGATTTCAAACTGCAAAACATTTAATCAATCGTTCAATCAAGCAAGACATAGGATATTAGTGAAGAGTACCTATCTTGGCATCACTGGAAAACATGAAATGATTCCCAGGTTGAATATTTTGAAGTTTATTTATAAATTCTATGGAGTGTTTTTAACAAAATATTCTTTATTTAAAGATAGGTGAAATATTTAGCAAGTTTATAAGAAGCTTTTGTAATGTTAACAACAATTGATCTAAATGGAGTAGCAGGCATGTGAACTTTGGACACTGTATAAAATCTGGAACAATTAGCAACAGGTTCAACTTTTTAGAGTTATTCAGAATTATCACTAATATATTTTTAAAAAATTTTAATAGTAGCCAAAGCTTTATGTGTACTGATCTTAAGGGACTATGGAGGAAAAAACTTCATCAATTAGGATTTGGAATTTTTGGAGATAATTAGTTTCGTCCAATTTGACCACCTTTAACCATTCCATCCACCTTTATCAGCTTTAGGGGTGATGATGTTTAGGTTTAACGTAACACTCTTAATATTTTTGTACATCATCTTACGTAATCTAGAGTGTACAAAAATTGCTTATTCTTCCTTTTTTTTTTTTTGCTTGCGTCATTTTTTTTTTATCATCCCTGTTTTTACTGGTCCCAACATATTTTCCTATTGGTGAAGGTGTACCAAAACACATCAATGCTTTTAATATTTTTTTTTATTTATTTTTTAATTTTAATGTTGTCCTTATTCAACCTCCTGTTTTAAAACCATATTACATAGAATTATTTTATAATTTTCTCTTTGCGTATACTATGTGTAAATTTTAGTGTATACATTTTTCTATCAGATATTGATATTAATAATTATTTTTCAGGTAGTTTGGTCAAAGATAAAAAGTCATGCTCCACATGCTTTCCATGTATTGAGAGCTATTCAGTTTAATCAGGTGCAATATTTAGATATGTTAAAGAAGTATCGTGATGGACTACCTCGTGGTATAGGAGTGTTTGATCAAGCTTGCAAATGGGTTAACAGTCACACACATATTTGGAGTTTGTGGATGCCTGGTGATCTAATTGACAAAACCACATTATACATTGGAGGAATTTTTCCTTTGTCTGGAGTATATATGAGGCAAGCTAGTGTTGTAGAAGGTGAGACACTTTTTGATTTTCTTTCAGTTTCATCACTTTACTTAATTATTAAATGCCCAAGTCTAAATTTTTCATTTCATAATACTTCACAACATTATAACATTGTGAAATCAACTGGAAAAATATTTAAAAAATCTTCATCTAAAACATTTTCCTACTTAAAAAATTTCAAACTTTAAAAATGTGTGCAAAATTTTCAAAATTAAGCTATCAAAATTTAAAACTATATGAGAATTTAGGGAAAGTTTATTCTCAAAGTTTTGTTTACTAAAATATTTACTGTGAGAATTTTTTTTTTTCTTTCTGAGACTTACCACTTTTCTTATTTATTGCATGAAACTACATTTGACTGACGTTAAATATATCAATTTGAACAAAATACTCCAGATGTGTTGCCATTTGATAAAGTTTAAAGAAAATAATACTTAAAATTTGTCAAATTTATGTAGATGTCCTCCTCCCAAAAGCTGTGAGCATTAATATGTTATCATTGTAGATATTCTTTTTTGGTTATTTATAACTGATAAAATGTACAAATGTTTTTTTTAAATTTAACTCTTAAGAATTGTTAACTAACTTTGCTAACTAAACCTTTGAGTGTTATAATATTATTATCATTTATATATTAGTAATTAATAGTGATTAATTTTTTTATTTTCATTACTATTAATTATAAAACAAATAAAGTAGATTAAGAGTCCTGAAATTTTAGTTTTACTTTTTTAGCTGCTGAAATGGCTGTTAAAGAAATCAACAAAAATCACACTCTACTGGAAAATTATCAATTTAAACTTCTGCAACAAAATGGACAGTGTGCTGCTGACGAGGTTATGCAAAGTTTTATCAATTATGTGACTAATTCAACATACAAGACGATGGTTGGCATTTTAGGTAAGATTTTATAAAATATGGATAGCTTATTTGTAACAAAATTATTAAAATTATTTTCACTTGTTGATTACGGCAATTTTGAACCTCTTTTTACTATTCATAATATGATTAAGTTTTTCCGATGTAACTCAACGATGTTCTTGCTTAACAAATATGTTACTCATGTTTCAATTTCTTAGAAGCTGTTGTATAGAAGTAAATGCTCCCCTCACCTGGATGCTTAGCACTCAGGTGGTTATATTTGTGCTTTTTGCATTTGTTTAGAAATTCTCTACCTTGAATAAAATGTGGATGGTTTTTTTTTACTGTTTCACTACAACAAATTAGATACTTTAAAACATATCAATTGGACTCTTTTTGCTGGTAAACTAAATATTAGAAATTTAGGCATCCCATACAGCTTAGAACAAAATGAAAAAAAAAATTTTTTTTAGTGTTTTTGAAATTTATGTTTGCACTTAATTGCTTTAAAATCAAAAGTTCTTATTCGGTACTTATTTTAGGTCCTGCATGTTCTGATACAGTAGAACCTATAGCTGGTATTGCAAAAAAGTTCAATACTCTTATAATAAGTTATAGTGCAGAAGGAGCTTTATTCAACCATGAAAAATACCCCCATTTTTTTCGAACTATTCCTGAAAATAATCATTTTACGTAAGTGTTCTTCAATTATATATATAAATTTTTGTTACCTTGCTTTTTGAATGTATACAGGAATATTTTTTTTTGTGATGCAAGCTTCTAAGTATGTTTAAGGAACATTTATATTCTTTTACTTTTTAGGTCTGTTTATTTAAAGCTATTTGAAAAATTGAAATATTCAAGAGTAGCTGCTTTGACTGAAGATGGACAAAAATATCCAGAATATATTTCACGTTTGCAGGACCAAATGCAAAACCGTAAAATGAGTTTTATTGTGAATAGAAAATTTCCTAGAGAAAGAGAGTCACTTGAAATGCGCCCTTACCTGGAAGATTTAAAAGAAAAGGGGGCAAAAATTATTATAGGAGATTTCTATGATTATGCTGCTCGAGCTGTTATGTGTGAAGCTTATAAATTGGTAAGTTAATTTACAAATTTTAAGCATTGGTCATTTGTATAGGTCATTTACAATAATTATTTTAGTTTAGAAATGTATTTGGGTCAAAATGAAAAATAACTATCCTAGTTTGATGTTATGAAATTTCCAGTATGAATGGTTAGTTGAGTGTGAACAATGGCAAGATTCTAAATCCAGTACTGAATCTTGAAAACTTCTGCTGTATCCCTCTACTTGAGTTATGTTTGTGAGACAATGAATGAACAGGTTTGATATTCTTGGAAGTTTCATAGTTTTATCATTTGTAAAATTTGACTGTGTTTTATAATTTCTAAAAGGGCGTGAGCCGAAAATCAATTTATAGAAAAATTATATAATGGCATGAAATTGTGTGTTGCCAGATTTTCAATATCTTCAGTTTTTTTTTTCTGCTGAAGTAAAATGGTGTTACAAATTAAATAATAAATAGCTTAAGTCATATTGTAAGCATCATAAGTACAATAACAAAATAAGATGTGTTTTTTAAGTTTTTATGCAAAAATAAATTGGACATAGGTCCTATTGTTACTTATGGTGCTATTGTCACATATAGTGCTATTGTCTGGTGGTCTAGGACTAAGATGAACTCCATCAGATCTTGTCTTAACAGACTGCGAAGAATGTCTGTGTAACCTTGTCAGGCTGTCTTAGGACCACTCCTACGGCTGTTCTTGAGAGCTTACTTGGGTTTCTCCATTGAATCTACACATTGAACCTATTGTTTAGACAAGTGTAAAACGTCTTATGTACCTTGGTTTATGGAAGGAATATTCTAAGAACTTGTCATGGGGTCATCTTGTTTCGTAGGTATCAGATATTCCTTCTTTTATTATGCTTAGTGATTATATGTCACTATGCTTTCCATAAGACCTTCAAGATCCATTTTCCTACTAGAGATGAATGACTCAAATCTCCTTGGTGGCTTAAAAGCAACTGTCTGGTATGGTACACCGATGGATCAAGACTTGGTCTTAATTAATGGGCAGAAATCTACTGCTCCAAAGATTATACCAAACTCCACTTTCCTATTTACCTCTAGGTTTTTGCCGCCACTGTTTTTTAGATTGAGATCTATGCTATCATCTTTTGCTACTGGATAGGTTTAGATAGGGGTTATCTATATATGCCTATCCACATCTTTTCTGACAGTCAGGCTGCTCTTCTATCATTATCAAGGTGTAAATTAACCTCTCCACTAATGTGGGAGTGCTTCTCGGACCTCTGTAACCTTTCTACTCACAACAAGGTATACCTACATTGGGTGCCTGTGCATATGGGTATTCCTGGTAATTGGCTGGCAGATGAAGCAGCACGTGCTTGTTCCAGTGTGATTTTCTGTAGCCCTTAGCCAGCTTTGGGAATTTCTCCCACTTCCTTCAAGGCATCTATATTCAAGCTCGATGGCGAAATTGCCCATGAGCAATGGCGCAACTCTGATGGTCAGAGATGAGCTAAATTGTGATTCCCCTTGAGTGCATAAAAAGAACTTCTTGAGCTATAGAGGAACAGTTAGAAGATCATTGGTCTTCTCACTGCACCCTCAAGGGACACTTACACATTATGGATATTGAATCTGATTCGCTTTGTCGAGGTTGTCATCTTGAGGAAGACTTCAAAACATATACATTGTGATGTCTATACTGCTCAAAGATTTGAGCATTTAGGGCAACATTGCATTACAGCCTGGGAATTGCAAGATATTCCTGTCAGGTGTTAGCTGAACTTTGTTTCAGCTAACACCTGAATCTTCTGTTATAAGCTCTTTCGCTACTCATGATTTAGGGTTTGGGTAAAATAGGCCTTTGGTCGATGTGCCCTGCTCTTTGGAGCTACCTAATCTCTAAGTCTAATCCAAATGGCTTGGGTACAAATTTTGACCACTTGTGCTTTGCTTTGTATGGTTACTTTACTACATATCTTTAACATCATGTTAAGACTGTAATTGGATATTACAGCTAGTTATAAAGTGCAATATTAGCTATATGCTTTAAAAATGCATTTTAAAGCTTTTAAAACATTTATTTTTATAAAAATGGCTATATTAAAAAAATTTAAAGTGTTACACAGCATCATCAATTGTAATGTAATGAATATTTGAATAATTTTAATTAGCATTAACTTATGATTTAAGACTAAAATTGATTATAGTAATGTTTTGCCTTCTTAATCTTTTAATTTATGTTAAGAGCAGAATGTATCATAGCAGTTTATACGTTTGAAACATCTCTATGATAAGTATTTGTTTTACAGTTATCAATATTTATTTTGTTTAATTTTTCGTAAAAATATATGTTTAAATATCAGTTCTATGCAATATTATTCTCTATTAGCTGAAATTTACATATATATTCCTAACATTAAAAAATACTTTCTTGGTTTTTCTACTTTTAAAATTAATAATTGAAATCTAGTTTTAGATAAAAATTTACGATATACTCTTATTTGCTCATTAAATTGTAAAGGATGGATGTTGAACTGCGTGGCTAATATCTTCTATAAATAATTCAAGTTACCACCATTGAAAAACTCTTATAATGTTCTTATAAAAATTTATAAAATGTTAATGAAGTGGCTGAATGAAAGGGTCATCAAATCATAATTTAGTTTTTAAAGTAAAGAATAACTTTAACTTTTATTTAATGCATACTTCTCATTATCAAATATGGATATTTATTTTAAGTAGAAAAAAAACTTATTAAAGTATTGCCAAAAAAAGTAAATTGATTTCATTTTTTTTTTCAGAATATTTTTATGAATTTTTTCTGAATATTTCAGAATTTTTTATTATTATTTCTATTTGCTAATATTTTTATGTTATTTTATTATTTGTATTGTTGTTTTCATAAGTAGTCAAGAATATAAAAAAATAGAATATTCCAAGTATCATAGTTACTCATTCATTCTATTTAAGAATTGTATATGTTTTTGATTGAAAAAAAAATTTGAATATTACCTATTGCTAAGAAATCTATGCAATATAAAAAATTTTGTTATTTGGAAAAGATTTAAAATATTATATAACTTTTATTAACACAATGATCACGCAGATAACTCAGTCATTACATCTGCAGACTGTTCCATAGTTAATTTGATGGTTTTAATAAATATTTAGTTTTATTAAATTTGTCTAAACTTCACTTTAGCAGTCATTCCCAGGTTTTGTGACTCCTTAATTCATCCTTGCTTTGCCTGATGCAGACAAAAATGTTTATGCATTAAAACTAAACTTGAAAAAATATTAAACATTAACAAGTAGAACCCTTAATTTATATTTTTTTTTTTATGATTTTTAAATTTTTTTCCTGTGGTAATTTTCTTTCTCTTTATTTTAAATGATTAAATGTAATTCAATCTACCAAATTTTTTTACAATAATATTTTTAGGGCATGACTGCAGCCAAAGGATATGTATGGTTCCTTCCACTTTGGTTTTCAACTAATTGGTTCGATACAAGCAAAGACTCAATTCAAAATAGTTCATCGTCATCAGGTTTAGGACAAGTTGATTGCACTACTCGAGAAATGTGGGATGCTATTAATGGGCATTTAAGTCTTGCTTATAAGTTTTATGCTGATGACCACGAAATTATGCAAGAAAAAATAACTGTCTCTGCCTGGCTAAATAAGTATGTGAATGAAAGTAATAAAAAAGTAAGTAAAATATTTTTAATTTAAGTAAAGGGACAGTGATGAGCCACATTTCCAAATTGTTCAAGAGAGCATATTTGGAAAGAAAAAAAAACAACAGTTTCTATGGAGGTTTAAAAAAAAATTTCTGTGTATTGTTTGTAATCTAGTAAAAAAATTAGAGAAGCATTTTAAGTACCTATCTGGTAATATTTCTGAAGAACTGTTTAATGTCAAATAATAATCGTCACGTCATTGTAAAAATTGTGAATTATAGCTATATTCTCCCAAGCCCTTCAATTATGTTAGTTTACAATTTTTTTATAAAATAATTCTAAATTTTTGTGCATGTTGCTGGGAAAATTAAATTTTGATGCTTTATATAAATGTTTAAAACTACAAAAATGTTAGAAGCAAAAAATGTATCTTTGTAGCATTATTACATCTGAAAACATCCATCTTAAGGACTCAATTGTACATTGTTGAGATAATAAATTTTAAAATTTGATGTAAAATAATTAAAAAAATATTAACTACATCAAAAAAATTTTAATAGTTATATAATCTTCAATCAAATCTCTAGAAATGTGTAAAATATCAAATCGTTTTATGTAATATTTTTAAGAGTTTTGTCAGTGAGAAGCATGCTTGCTGATAATTTTTTGATACGATGGTGCAACAGTTGGTTATATTACTAACCAAACTGTATTTATCTTTTTATTGTTACACTTTTTAAATTTTTCATTAAAGAACAGGGCGAAGGTCTTTAAAAAATAGCTGTGTCTTATCTCTCAATTTGTTATGAAACTGGTTTGTTTGTATTCGGAAATGGGAACTCAATGGCAAGCAAGCGATTAACAAAATAGCTTTTTAAAAGTCAAGGAGGGGATTAGATTTAAAGAAGATATAAAAATTATGATGTAGATATCTGAGACGATACTTATGCATATTTTTGTTCATCAAAAAAGTTTCATAAAGGTGTAATACTCAATTATTTCATTATGTTTTCTAAATGAAATGAGAGAATGTAAAATTTTGTAAGTGGGCCTTTATTTATATCTTTTCCCACTTATTATTTTTCTTTTTTACTTAGTTTGGCTAATGTGTTCATCAAAGACAAAAGATTAATTTTAAAAAGAGAAAGAGATTTTGAATTATTGATTTGACAATGGTCTGCTTTAAGAGGGGTTTTTTTTTATGTACTAGTTTGTGACTGCTGGGTGAAAGCAGCTGTTTGAAAAATCAGGTGAAGTGAAAATCTGTTTTTTTTTTTTTTTAAAGGTAAAAGGGGTTGTTCATTACTAATTAAGACTTTAGTAATGCACCCATTTTCTGGAATATACTCATCCATAAGTTTGGTCTTTCAAAACAGAATTGTTTGTTTAATTTAAAATGTGAATTTTAACACTCGGATGGTAGTCCTTTTAAAAATTTGCTCTTTTTTTTTTTTCTTTTTTAAAAAAATTGCATTTCTTTTAAGGTAAGTGGAATATTTTTATTTTAAGATTTCAGAAAAATTATTTATTTAAATTGTATTAATAACATTAATGACTAGTAATAAATAAAAATAATTTTATTTTACAATTTTTTAGCTACTTTTTTTCACTAGTAGTTTTTACCTGTGTACTCAATCATTTTATCTCTATAAAATATTAGTAAGTAGATGTTTTGAATTCAGATGTTAAATCAAAACAAAACAGACCATTAATAATAATAATAATTGCAGAAGAAATAACCCTGCAAATTATTTATTTATATTGAACTCATTAAAAGTTAAATCTTCCATGAGAGAAACTCATTGCCATACAATCCTTTATTCTTAAGGGAGAAATAAAAGGGTATGATTAACTATGAATATTTATAATTCAATCATTAATCTACTTGAATGTTTGAATTTAAATAAAGAATCGAGTGAAAAATGTCTTGGTGTTCTTCGTATTTTCAATTGTAACTTTTATTTATTAATCGTTTTGTTTATTCGACATATTTTTCCTTTGCTTGTTTATTTTTAGTATTTTAATGTTTACATTTATGTTGTGCACACCTTATATATGAAAGCATAAATTTAAGTTGTTTGGGAAATACTGTTTTGAGCTGGGATCGAAAATTAAATTGCCTGATGTACCTGTGATATGCAGTTTTTACCCATATATGCCAGACCAGTTGTGTAAATATTTAGCGATATCATAAAATACTGATTAATCTCCCTTAAATTTTGAAGAAATCTTTAAGAGGGGTGAATCAAGGGCACTGAAAAGAAGATAATAAATAAAATCGATTATATTTCATAAGACCTAAATATTACTGAATTTAATTATCTATATAAGATTTTTTTAAACAAAGTTTTATAATTTTTTACTTCTCTAGTAATGCTTATTTTTATCTTAAAAAAAGGTTTATAGTTACATAATTTAAACGTTTATATTTAGTGCCTTGTGTTATTTTGCATATTTTTTAATAGTTTGAATCGCACAGACATAATTGTCTAAAAATCAAACTAAATAATTTTTTTTCTTTATATTTTTGAATTGTATGACTTAATATCACTTACTTTAATTCATTCACTCCCTAATGTCAATGAAAATTATGTAAAAATTGCTGTCTTTTAAAATTAAGTTTTCTTATTTCTTTTGTTATATTTAAAAAATGATAATCATCAAAAATAAAGTTTCCTTTTCGAAACTATAAAAGTCCATAATTTTATATAATAAGCAACAACTGCTTTTTCAAATCTGTTTTTCACTTCAAATCTAGTCTAACTGTAATGACTATAGAACAAAAATTAATGAAACAAACAATGAAACCTGAATGACTCAAAATGTAGACCAATCATTTTGCTGAATCTCTTAGAAGAATGATTTTAGTCTTGTTTGTTTCCTATATCAAAGTGGCTGAAATATATGTTTAGGGTTTAATATAAGTAAAATTAGCTTTATAACTCCTTTAAAATCTTAAATTTTTTTGAAAATTTAAACTGAAATAACTTCTATTGTTTCTGTTCCCTTTGCATACTTTATTCAAACGGTTCATATTTTTCATGCTTCAGAATTTTATGCATTTTGCTTTCGGCATAAATAATTGTGTTCACATATTCACTGCAATTTTAGTTATTACTTTTGTTTAAGTTATAAAACATTTTTATAACTTAACATAACAAACATTTTAACTAACTTTGGAGTAATAAATAGCTTTGTTCTAAAGGTTCAATAAATATATATTTAGATTAAATTTTTTTCATTTGATTTTGTAAATATGTTTTGAAATGCTGTAACTCCTTTCGAGTAGGTATTATATATCTTATAATATAATGGGTATATTACATTCATTAAATGAAAAAAAAATTGGATGTGATGAATATTTGCCTAATTATATTTTCTAATTCCCTATTTCCCTATAATAAAATTTCAAGAAAAAAATTTTAAATTTTATTTTGTTAATTTTTTTTGTAAATTTTTTTTTGTAAATTTATCATTTAGAATAAAAATGTTACTAAAATCAAGAAGTGACCTATCAATTTTTTAAAAAATATATGACAGATTCTAAAAATAAATTTTTGTGCACCCTTTCAAACTTTTTCTCCACGCTACACCTAATCAGCGACCTCCTGTAACTATCCATCCCAATGCCCCTGTTTGGAATCTCTGAAATTCACTATTGTGTACAAAAGAATTTATATATTTTTTCACAATTTACTTTTAATGTCAATACACATTAAAAGTAAATTGTGAAAACTTGCTCTAGATCAGATTGCCAAGAAATGTGTTAATTGACCACATATTAAAATATTTTTGACATTTTACATACGTAGTTTGGTTTTCCTGTTTTATGTATTATTACATAAAACATAGTGTCACATAAAATATATACATTATTCCATGTTTTATAGTACATGTAAAATGAGCTCATAATATTTGATTTTTTTTGTCCTATTCTAGGGAAAGGAAATAAGTCATTATGGAGGTTATGCTTATGATGCAGTATGGGTTTATGCTTTAGCACTGGATGCTTTATTAAAAGAAAATAATTCTAACATTGCTACTCTTCACACTCCACGGACAGCTAAGTATGTGATTTATAATTTACAAATTTATGCGTCAACATTAGTTTTAAAATAAAACAAAACAAAAAAAAATCAACTTTAAGTCATTTGTTCAATGTATAGTTAATTATTTAATTTTAATTTAATAATTTTGCATTTTTATGAAGAAGAAATAAAATATGTGTTGCTTGATTAATTTTGCTTTATTTATTTGAGTCAAGCTTCTTGTAACTAGATTTCATATAGACATGAGACGTGTTTTCATTAGTGTCAATATTTTACTTTAATTTATTTACATGCTTAAACATTTGCTTCATTATGACCAAGCAACTTTACTTTGTTCTAACTCTTTTGAAATAAGTAAATATAATATTTAAATGCCTCATATTAGAATTTTTTTTTATTCAAAATAAACATTTTTAGAAAAAATCGTCCCATATGAGAAGTTTCTTTTCTTGCTTAACCAGGGTTTGCGCTAAGGACTTCAAATTACTAGCCAGTAAATTAGTTTCAAAAGTCTTAACCAAAAGCAAATTTTTATGATCACTTTTTTTCCCATGGAAAACTTTAAGTCAAAATACAAATTTACTATAAATTGAACTATTTTAAAAACACAAATTCAAATCAAGAGTCATTTTATAGTTGAGGAGGACTAAATGATCAATGAATGAGGGAGAGGATCAAAAATATAGATGTTTTATCGTCTTTGAGGAGACAAAATAAGAATAGGTTAGAGTTAATTTTTGATAATTTCTTCGACTACAGCAGTAATTTAAATATAAACCTGAAGCAGCATTTTATGTTTTTATATATTCCGTCTATCAATTAAATTAATGTATTTCATTTTAAGTAAAACGTTTCATTCTTTAAATCATTTATTTTTTAAAAAAAGAATTTCTACTGTGTCGCTCATTTTTTACTGTGTAATCATTCAGATCATGTGTGTGATTGTAATCATGTGTGTGATTGTAATCATTCAGGAAAAAAAATCGTGTTAAAAGATAAGTTATTTGAATCATTTACTATAAATTGCTATAAATAATTAATTCTGTTTTATTCAATTTCATGGGTTTTTATACTACTTGCAGAGATTCTTTAATGAAATTTGGGCAGGGGGTTAACACGTTCATTGCCAACAGTGTGCCGTTGGCTATACTATATCTATCATTGAAAAATGGTAATCTATAAAGATAAAATTAAAATTAAATGTTCTTATTGTAGCAACCGATTTAATTTTTAAATTTTACAATAAGTTTATTTTAATAAACAATATGTTATTGTCATGAGTACACATATATTTTCTAGAAAAATAGCTAGTTGATAATATGCATCTAGCCGTGATCCCACAATGAACGTGTTAATCTATATTTTAAGTTTTCTTTTTTCCTGATGCTTACAAAACCTCTCTTCTTGCTTACATTATCTGGACTTAATATAACTCTTAATTTGTCATGCGACATATAGGCAAATCACTGTAATTGAATAAAAAATAAAGATTTGTTCAGAAAAATTCATTTTGATGTAACATTCAAGATCAAGGGGAATAAATATTTTTCTTTTCGATAAGTAAAAAATTGTTCGCCAATGCTTTTACAGACACAATTCGTTTTGCTGAATTTATGATTTTATTGCATTTGGTGAATGCTTAGCGCATGCCCTGCTTAGCCCACAATACCTGATGGTGTTGTGTTGATGCAACTGTCAATATATAAATGTTTCTGAAAAATGTAGTATGAAGAAATTTTTGAAGCAATTGTAATATCTATTATCTCTTTTTACAGTTTTTTTCTTGCTTTAAAAATTGATGAATATTTTTATTTTTGAATATGGAAACTACCAAAATAATTTTCATAGTAAACTATAATTTTTTAACTTTGCTTGTTTGTAGTAAATCACAATAATCAAAATGTAGTAAATCAAATATGTAGCTTATAATATCATTCTTACTTTTTTGCTTATGTGTAAATGAACCTTTTTATAAAAGTTTTTAAAATAATATTTTCTGCCAGAATTATTTTATATCGTTTACTAAAATTGTTCTCAAATAACGTTAGCTATTTGTTGGTCTTGTTTTCAGTCGTTTTGTTCACCTTATTAATGAAACAAACTTCAATGGCGTCAGTGGATCATTATATTTCTCAGGATCTAGTCGAATATCTGATGTTATAATCTGGCAGTGGATAGATAATGTTACACATCAAGTGGGAGTTTACCATCCATCACAAATAGGTGGTGATTTAGAATTTAATGAAACAAAAATAGTATGGTTAACCCCTAACGGAGAAAAACCACATGATGGGAGTATGAGTAAGTTAAATCTTTATTTTAAATTTGTGCTAATCCATTCAAATGTGTTTTTCTTAAAACTTTTCTTGCCATAATTTCAATCTATCAATTAACTTAGTATATTATGTATCAATTAACTTTAAATATTATGAGTTAAAATTAAATGAAATATTGATTTAAACCTGATGTTCTTTTATATTGTTGAAATTTTTATTTGTATGTTGCAACAAACCACTTAAAAAAAAATAATTTGCTCCAGAAATTTATCATATTATTCGTGAAACCATTATTTTTCAAAATAATTCTCTAAATTAATGCTAATTAGTAAAAGTTAATCTTTGTAAAAGTTCTAAATTTAAAATATTTTAGTTCAATAGTATGTAAGGTGTTCTCAAAATACTTCCTTAATATATAAGAAGCAAATAAAATATTTCTTACATTTGAGTTCTATTGTTAAAAATTTTTAGATTGAAAAAAATTATATAGAAAAAAACTTTTTCTGATTTATACAGCAGAAAATTTTGCTGCTGAAGTGTTGAAAGTTTCCATTTAGGAACAATCATTACACAGTTTTAAATTTTTTTAAAGTATATACTGAAATTGATTTGAGTAATAATAATACTTTTGTTATTAAATAGGATTGTAAAGCGCAACTGAAAAAAGTGAAGTAAAATTGAAACTTTTTTAAAAAAAATTTTTTTAACCTTGACTAATAGAAACCAATCTTCATATACCTTTATAGATAACAATCTTTTCATTTCTGATCCTATTTCAAATATTGTTTGAAAAGTTTTTATGCATATAGTTTTACTTGTTTTGTTGAACTCTTTATTAGAAAGCCTAAAATAAGCAACAATTTTTATTCATTATCTTCTTTAATTATTATAACTTTTCAATTTGCGAAATATTTAACAAGTACCTTAAATTTTGTTTGTTTTTAATACGGGGAGTACAAATCAGAACTCAAACTAATCTAAATCATGTTTGGATGGCATTTATGTTTGCCGGCAAAGTTTTGAAATGCTTTTTTTAATTAAAAATGCTTAAAATTCTATTAATTAAAAATGCTTAAAATTCTATTAAATTAAAAATGCTTAATTTCTTTCATTACATTAAAAAATAGTTTAGTAATATGGCTCAAGAAAAAATTATAGAAATGCTTTTTAAATTCTCATACTATTGTGTTCGGAAAGTAATTTCGTATTTTTGTGGGAAAATTGTAGACAATTTTCATATTATGAATAAATATTTTATTAAATTATATATTGGCCATTCTGGTCCAAAATCTTTTGCCCACTTTCTGGTAGTAGCATGATTCCACGCTCATAAAACTTTTGGTCTTTGCTGGCAAAAAACTGATCCAGGAGATTTTTGACCTCTTCATTTGAAGTAAAGGTTTTTACATTCCAAAAAATTTTGCAGAGACTGGAACAAATAATAATCTGAAGGCACTAGATCTGGAGAATATGGTGGGTGTGGCAGTGTATCCCATTCAAGCTGTAAAAGCTTTTGGCGAGAGACCAAACTTTTATGGGATCTCGCATTATCTTGGTGAAACACTATACTTTTTCTGTTTATTAATTCTGACCTTTTCTGTTGAAGTGCATCATTCAGTTTGTTCAGCTGACGACAGTAGACCCCCGAATTAATTGTTGTGCTATCCGGTAAAAGCTAAAAAAAAAAAAACTTCCTTTAAAATTCCACCAAATGGACAACATCACCTTTTTTTGATGGATATGTTGTTGTTGTTGTTCTCATCCCCTTGACCAGCAGCTAGATCAGGTCCATGAGCTCATTCACTCTAAGAAAGTCTAGCACCAACAGGGGAGCTTGAACCAGGTCCTGCCTGGTAAGTCCCAGACAAGATTAAATGTGGTCAGGGGAGGCCTGGGCAACAGAGCACTTAGTGCAGAATTCGATATGTTTATTGCCATCGATATAAGTCATTGATAAAAGATGTCCACTGAGGAAACAAGTAATGACAGTTTGTTCTCGTCTACTACTGCCCCGAGCCAAGGAGCCCCCTGGACATCTACTCTGATACCATGAGTGTACCAACGGGACCGTCCAAATGGCCATATTCTTAGCCTTGCATTTAGAAAAATGCTCCAAGTAAGTAAAAGGAGCGACAGTCGTAATGGCCTCTTCAGCAACTGCTTTGGCCAAACTGCCAGCAATCTCATTTCCTGCTATATCGACATGTAACGGAATCCACTTAAAGTTGATCCGATGAGAAACGGAAAGTTGTCTTAGTTTCCTTAGAATGTGAGCACCAGCACTGTCCCTGACATTATGCCAATAGGCCAGGTGCTGAATAGCACTTTTACTATCTGAAAAAATCCAGAAATCAAAAAAACCCTGAAAGGACAAGATGGAGTCCAGACCCTCAAGAATTGCAATAAGTTTGCTTCGCATACCGAGCAGAAGTCCGGATTTCTTCTCTTGATTTTTATTTCCAGGTCCCAAAGTTTAATGTCCCGAATTTGATGGATATTGACTTTTGAAATGCTTTGAGCCGGTTCATCTTTTTTGCTCCATGATATCTTGCATTTGACATTGTTATAGACAACCCATTTTTCGACCCCAGTTATGATGCGCTTCAAAAATGGATCATTTTTGTGACGTTTAAGAAACGAATCACAGACGTCAACGCGACGACACAAATTTCTCTCCGTGAGAACATTTGGAACCCTTATATTGAGCTTTGAAGTTAAACCTAAGCCTTTCAAGTGGTCGTAAACAGTTGAATTAGATAAATTTAACCTCTCACCAATATCAGGTGTTGCTATTCGCCAATTTGCATCAACTAATGCCTTTATCATCTCTTTATCAGCTTCAACCTGCCTTCCAGAACGTGGTGCATCTTCAACATCAAAATTGCTAAATCGAAATTTTGCAAACCAGTTCTGGCACTGGCGTACTGTCAACACATATTCTCCATACACATCGGTTAGTTTCTTTCTTGCGTGAACAGCATTTTTACCTTTTCTACGGCAAAAAAGTAAAATATGACGTAACTGCTGCTTATTGCTCTCCATATTTAAAAGGGCACCAACCAAAAACTACTGCATAGAATTAAGTGAACTTTTTCAATCACAAGCCTTGCTATATCAGCTCTCAAAACATATAATAATAATAATGCGGCTTCAGTGTGAAGTTGGGTTCGAAAAAATACAAATAAGTCCTCTGTCGAAAAAATGAAGTTACTTTCCGAACAACCCGATATAAAATAAATATAAATCTTTATTTAGACAAAGTTATTTAACTTTAATAGGTTCAAAAGAATTGTTTTCAGTTCAACTTTTTTTCTTAAAAATTTTAAAGTTGAAAATGTGTTTAAATAAATCATTTCTGACAATTCTGTTAAGATTAATATGTCTAATTTTGGAGAGAGAAAAATTTTTTTCTTCAAGAAAACGTGGTCTTTAGTTTCTTTTATTCCTATGTTTTTCAAACTGAAAAAAAAATTTAATACAGTTGCTGTTTAAACTTCAGTTTAGTTTGCAATTTCAATTCTAAATAGTTTTAAAGATTTTAAGTAATGAATTGTTGAGATTATCCTGGTATATTTAAATTTACTTAAGCTGTTTCTGAATGGTTCAGTTAATGTTTTGTTTTATTCATAGTGCATATTAAGTAATTCTAAAATGGGAAATTCTTATTTCTAGCCCAAAAAACCCTGTTTTTTCAACTTTTGCATAAGCTAGTAAATTTATAGAAAAAATAAATATAAATGAATTTTTAAATGATTTCTAGTAATAAACAATCTTTTTACTCTTCCAAGATTGTATGATATATGTTTAAAACTATTTTTTAATCAAAGATTGTGTTAAAATAACTCAGATAATATATCTCATGAAGGGAAGGAAAATAATTTATGCTTGATAAGTAGCTTCAAAATGTTTTATGACTTAAAACCTGACATAATTACTATGCATTCTTATAGTACACTTTATGTATGCAACAAATTGATATGTAAATCATTTTTATGAACAATTTGCATCTATTGTCTTCATTTTTATAATCAATGTACCTACAACGATTCAAACTTTTCATTTTAGATCTGAATGATTGTGCTCTGGCAGGTTTGAGCCAATGGCTAGGAATTACGTGTGACACTGCAAAAATGCTAGTTTATATTATAGGCTCTCTTGGCTTAGTATTTGTTATTATATTTGGTGGTGGTTTTGCTTTGAAAAAAAGGTACCAATATATTAAAATATGCATAGCATATTTATGTCTTGTTAAACTTTATTTTAATGTTAAACTTTATTTTAATGTTATTTTAATGTCTTGTTAAACTTTATTTTAATTTGTTTAGGATTTTATTTTAATGCTGACTCTTCAAATGAATTTTTGAGTCTTAAGAAAAACCCAAGTTTGAAGCATTCAACTCATACTAAATATTATTTATACAGTTGATTTTTTTTAAATGATATATTTTCTTTCAATTTGCATTATTTACGTTCATTTTATAAATTTGCTTTAATGCATAAAAATATATTAAGTGGTGTTCAAATTTTTTTAATGTAGTTCCTGAAATATATGCTGCAATATTGCCTCAGTCTCAAAAAAAGAGGCTGCAAACTTTAAATATCCTTAGAAACACTGCATCAACACAGTTGCTTTATTTATGATTTTATTCTTAAAACTAACACATGTATAGACAAGCCTATATAATGTATTGACAAGCCAAAATAATAATATATCATTAATTTCTAGGGAAGTTTACTTTCACATTTTATGTTTGGTTACCCTTAAAATTAGCATACCAAACTCTAGGGACACCACAGAATAAAATTAAGAAGAAATAGGATTAAAAACAATAACAAATTTGACAAATAATCATTTGGAGAATACTTTAAGAATTGCAACTACAAATACAGGGAAACCTTTCAGATAGACCACCTCTATGTAACGACCACTTTTCAGAGGCACAGAACTTTTTCCATAGACTTCGTGTTGAAGAAAACCTTTAGGGAGAGTCCATCAAAGCCTTTTCCAGTAACCGGGCAAGCATCTGCACCAAATGCGAAAAAGGTCAAATAAGGTAACACGAAAAAATATCAAAACAAAAAATTTAACAAAGCAAATAAATAGATTAAATTGTATTCAAAATATTTGTGTGAGGCTCTTATTTAAAGAGCTCTTCATGACGGTACAACCTTGTGTTACTGCCTCATTTTGAGGACAGAGTGCAGTAAAGAAGATTCTCTCAATGAAGTTGAAAGTTAAATTAGAAAAAAAAAAATTGTTTTAGAAAAAACAAGCATCTCAAACAAACTTCCTCTCATCTTTTAAAGCTTACTTATTTTTATGATATAAAATTAATAGCAAACTTAAACAAACAACATTGTTGTTTATTTATTTTAAATATCTTTATCATTCATAATTGGCAAATTTGTTTTTATGCATAATTATATCAGTTGTGATCATTTTTATAGCCTCTAAATTTTATTCGTCGATCCGTCTTTTTATGGCGTCAACAGTAGTGGCATTTCCGCACCAAGAAAGTGACACTGACTAAAATTGAAATCGTTTGGGGAAAATCATGTACCTTCAATAATAATTTTGAAGTCAATGGAGGTAATCTCTAAGAACGACCAACCTCCATCAACGACCATTTTGTTGTGGAACGGAGAGTGATCGCTTCCGAGTGATTTCACTGTTTATCACATTATATTCATGTTTTAATTTAGCAAAACCATTTAGCAAACTTGACAGTAAATTTAAAATGATATTCATTATTTTTGTATTATAAGTATTTATTTATTTATTTTATTTGTTGCATTGTTGATATGTTTAGTATCTCAGTTTAATCCTCTTTTGCCTGTTTCAAGCAATAACAAAAAAGGTTAAAAATTTATTGTAAAATTGATTCTTATTTTAATAATTTATCCTTCTTAGTATTCATTATTTCAATTTTTAATAAAATAACAAGCCACAAATGATGAAATTTAGTAGCATACGCTAAAAAGAAATACTATCTCTCTCCCACTAATGAATTTATTGATGTGATCCTCTGGTGCAAAAGGTTGAAGACTTCTATAGAGAAGTGAGGATTAACATCTATGACAATACTTTAGTTTAGCTGTGTAATTACGGACAAGGATCATATTTTGTATTTGCATGACATTATTGAACGACTATCTTGCTTAAGAGAATTGTAATTTTTACTTTTTAATGGTAATATGTATAAGCACTCTGGCGTCGGTAAAGATGTTGCTAACTCCACTGGAGGTTGAGGGTCAGGATTTCGATCATGAAAGCTGACTTATCACCCAGCATGTGTACACAGCAAGGTGTATGTTGAATCTGTCTTCTCTAAAAATCCTCTCGGTTGTGATGTGCAGAAATTAAGAGAGAGGGTTACAAGCTCGTGTGCTGTCCATGTAGACTGACCGGGTCAAAATTCAAATTGAATTATTTCTTAAGACTTCTTTTCTAAACTGTTTTCTTAAGGGTTGCATTTAAAAGTATCTATTTTATTCTAGTTCTTATAGATTATATTTCTAAAATAAAATCTGAGACAAAGCTACTTTCAATTTTTAATTATAATTTTATGTTTTTTATGTCATGCTTATTATAGTGCAAAGTTTATTATGTTTAGATATGAAAAAAAACTAAAAAAGACTGAGGATCGAATGAAAGAACTTGGTCTGAATGCCAATAATGGTCCTTTTGCATTGGATGAATGGGAAATACCTCGTGATCAAATTGTTATAAATCGAAAAATTGGGGAAGGAGCGTTTGGAGCTGTGTTTGGAGGAGAGGCAAAAACTTCTGATAAAGTTTGGATTGCTGTTGCAGTGAAGACTTTGAAAAGTGGTGCTAAGCCAGAAGAAAAGGTATTTTCGCATATTTTTTATTCACTAGATTTCTTACTGCTCAATGACTTCAGTTTTTATCTGCTCCAAATGTGCTAATCAAAAGTTTAAATTCTTCCTTTTTTTTTTAATAATGGAAAAAGAAAAATATGGTAATAAAAGCATCAAAACTTGTGTAGTAATTAAATTTTCTTCTGAAGAAAATTAAGTAAAATAAAAATAAGTTTTATTTACTGCACATAAGTTGCAAGTACATAAAATAAGTTTGAAATATAGAGAAAACATGAAAAAAAAATAAAGATTTTTTAAAAGAAAAGAAGAAAAAATTATTAAAATAATATATTTTAAGAAATATTTAAAAAACTTTTAAAAATAGAAGAAAATTAAAAAGCTTTAAATCAAAATAAGGTAAAGATATAATCTCGTCATCAGCTCTCAAATAAAAGTGCTTTCTAATGTATGAATACAACCAAAGCAAAATATATCAATACAACAGTGTGAGGAGCACCAAAAAAATCGAAACAAAAGTAGAACAAATCAAGCAAAAAATGTACAATAAAACAAATCAAGCAAAAAATAGAAGATAAAAATTAAAGAACATACAGAATAAAACACAAAATATTATATATAAAGTGAGCAGCGAATTTATATGCACTAACCACTTACCTGCAACTTTCAGAAATGATTTAAAGTGTTTTCATAACAAGTTTGCCAGATTACAAAATATGAACCTAAAAGCGTAAATAGAGGGTTGTTCGATCATTTAGTGGTGTGTTTTTACTAAAGACAGAAGCCTGTTTGATTTGTTATTTTAGTTTCCTTGGATTGACTTGGCAAAGTAATAATATTGAATATGGCAAAGTAATAATATTGTACTGGCTAATTCAAAGTTTATAATTAATAAGGTTCAATTTTAATTATAAAATTTTAATATTGATGATTGTAGAAATGTTACCCTTTAATAAAAAAATATTATTTCAAAAAATTCGTTGTTAAATATTAGGAGATTTCAAGCCACAGATTTATCCTAATTGGATTTGCACAAGGTAAAAATATAAATTTAGTTAACAAAGAAATTTTAATAAATTTATTAATAATTATAATTTAAAATTACATGGTACGTAGCGTTTTTAAAAAGTACTTAGAGGTGCTTATTTTCAATTTTTGTTTTTAAAAGTGCTTAATTTTCCCTTTTCCAAAATGAGATTTTTTTTTTCTTTACCATGTCGACTTTCGACACACATTACGCAAAAGCATGCTTTTCACATTGTTCAACGTTTTCACTATTCATTCAACCACAATTTATTTCGGTGTACCGTCGGTCCATAGCATATGAAAGCGTCAAACATTTACATTTTACATGTTTGATGAAATAGTTGCGAGTCCACATGTGCTTCTACTGAGCTGGATTCGGTGAGATTATTGCAGTTTCATGTGCAACTGCTGCATTTTGCAAGATATTCTCTATTTCAGGCTTCATTTTCCTCCCTCTTATATCAAACTGAAAAATCTCTTGATCATTTTATAATGGCTAATATAATCAAGAAAAGAGTTCTTTGTCAGAAACTAGTTATTTTATCATAATCATATAAAGTCTTTGAAAATTATTTTGTATTTTGTTAAAGTATATAGTGCTTAAAAATATTTTTGAGTGCTTAAAAAGTACTTAAAGGTACTTATTTTTTGTTGAAAGATTTGGCTACGCACCCTGAATTAACTGAATGATTTTATACAAAATTTAATTGCTTTAGTTGGATATTTATTGTTTTTCTATCAAGTTCGTCTGTTTATTTTTTTGATAAATAAACATTACTACAAATTCTTTTAATTCTTTTCATTTGATTCAAAATGCTATTTAAATAAATGCTTTTGAAACATTAGAATTCCATGTAGTTAGTTAATTTATATAAAATTTAAAATAATTTCTTCTATCGTATAAATCAACAATGCAGATATTTTTTTTTTTTTTCTTATTTAATACTTAAAATTAAAAATTTATATCATCGTTGTGATAACGAAGCAAGGTTGATTTCTCGGGTAAATATTATTTTATAAAATTTTATAATTTTGAAAATTAAAGATAATTAAATTATTAATATTAAAGTTACAAATTTAATATTAAGAGTATAGTTTTTTTTCCATAATACTGTAATAAGTAAACTAAGAGTGTTAATTTAAATCCTTGTAGTATTTCATCAATTTGAACAAAAACATGTTTTCCTTAGTAAAGATAATTATTAAAAAGACAAATATTAATTAGGATTTCCCTATAATCAAAATCGTAATTAAGGATGTTTTTATAATCATAGTAATAATTCAAGAGAACATCTTTTAGTTCAGAAAGGGGAATACTATTGATGAGATCTTGGAAATTAAAGATCACAGTAGAATAATTTTATTTTGTTTAATAAATTCTAAAATAGGTTGATTATTAGTAATAAACTGAGAAAAACCTTCTTTAATAATATTGTTAATTATTTTATTCATGTAGTTAGAGAAAATGAAGCCAGGTTTAGTTAGGTAATTTTTAGACCAACAAGTGATTGCTGGAAATTTAATAAGAATTTTATTAAATTTTGGACTGATAAAATTTAGTATGGAAATTGTATATTATTAATTTTAATTTTTAATCTCTTATAGAAAGCTAAAAAAAAATTATGATAATATTATTATTTATATTACTAAGCTCAAAATTTTTAATGTTTTCACCTCCATATTTAAAAGTTCAACATAAAAAAAAATTTCTGAAGATTGTTATCTTTGTCTATGGGTATAATTACAAGATTCTTTTGTAGTTGCTTAATTACCCGATCAATTTTAGAAAAATTTGTTGAATTGTAACTCTTATTTAATTTTGTCTTATTATTAAAAAAAAATTTTATGTAATAATAAGCAACTTATTTACATTGTGTTCATGTACCTACAGGTCAAAAGAATCTATTTGATATCTTAATAAAAAAAATTAGAGATCATTAAAAAATAATTTTCGAATTTTATTAATTGATATATAATAAATTGGTCTAAATTGTGTGTCTTTTAACAGGAAACTTCTAAGTTCTAAGTTTTCTATGCTATTTAAATTACCAGTAATAATTTGTTTATGATGTTTATCACCAAATTCAAAATATTTTTCTTTTCTGTAACATTCATAATCGGATATATTAATTTTCCATAAATTTTTCGTAATATTTTAAACGTAATATTTTAATAATTAAAAATAGTTCTTCCAAGATTTTTATTATATTTAGAGCTCTTAATTATGTTAAAATATTTTAAACTTTTGAAAATATTATGAAATTTAAACATATCAAAAAAGGGATTCAAACCCTGAAGCTTTCTGATGTAAGCCCAGTTTCCTGACCTGCCGACCCTACATAGTCCAGTCGGCAGTAAAAGAAAAGTTGTTAATAAAATCGTGAAGCTTATATACATCATTATATTTAAAGGAGAAAACAAAATCTTTCCTTAGTTGTAATGTTTATTAAAATATTTTTCCTTATTAGTTTAGATGTATGACCTTCTATGCTGGATCAGTTAATTTATTAAGTAAACTTTTTAATTGTAGCCTTTATAAAATAATTTTAATTGTCCAGTGTAATAAACAATTTTTTTTTTCTTTTTTTTGTGTGCTAAGTATGCATAGGGGTTTTGACATGATAAACAGACAAACCCAATGAATGCTGGCAATAAGTGTAGATTTTAGTGTTATGAAAGAATGTGTCAATGAAGGATAATAATGAATGGTGTTTTCAATATAAATGTAAACAATAACAATCTCTAGCTCCATACCTGCTCTAGTTCCAGTTAGAAAGTTTGCAGTTGCTTACTACATGTTATTCTGTGAGGTGATATTTTCAAACAGATAATTTTGTTTTCATTAAAAGAAGTAAATTAGATAATTTCTGAGTTCAAAACTGCCGTATTTCATAAGATATTAATGTTATTAAGTAATTCTGATGAGTTTGAAGTGAAAATTTGTTTTAGTTATTTATAGATATATTGTTTAAAAAGGTTGACATGGTTGCTAGATTTTGAATAACTCGCTTTTGGCAGTCCTGATTTGGCCTCTTTCCATTTGTTTATTACTGTTTGTTCTTGTTGCAAGCTGTGCACCATCTTACGTTAGTGTTAACACTTTTAGCATTGTAAACGCAAGTAATAAATAATCAAATACCACGTTTGCAAGAATCTCAAAACACAATAATGCCAAATGGCTTGGAAATACAACGGAGACAGTAACCCGGAAGTATAGGGGATATGGAGCTTACAGCCTTCCCTAGTGTAGAAAACACCATACATAAACTGCTTTCTATTTATTTATGAAGGCTCAGTCTTATAAACAGTCACCCTATGACACAAGGAAAGCCTGTAAAGTGGTTTATTTCTAGTTTATATGTATATGTAAAGCCCTAAATATTACTAATATGAATGTTGTTTTTTTCCTTCAATGATTTTACAATTTTTATACTACTCTTTATTGAATTTTATAAACTTCTTCTCCTATTATGGGTTTTGTTACTTAAGTTTTCTAATTATTATTTTTCTTTCATAGATGGCATCACTGAATTTTAATTTGATATTTTTACCATTTATTTTAAACAATAAAGTGTCAATCACATTTATTATATTTTTTCTGTTTTGCAATTTTTGTTAACAGATAGATTAGTCAACCTAATTTCAACATATTTTTTATTTTAATTTATTTTAGTAAGTTTGTTTTCTGCTTTTCTTTTTTCATTAGTTTAAGTTTTTTCATTAGTTCAATTAGTTTAAACTAATTTACAAATACATTATTTTATTTTTTATTGTTTTTTCAAAACATCAACGCATTATAAAGAGTAATTTTTGGGATAATTATTTTTTATTTTAAAAGTCTCTTGTAAAGGAATGCATCCTGAAGAGAATCTTTGCTTATTCCATTATATTTTACAGTATTTCTAATTATGTTATGTTTGTGTGTGTATCTACACACACATGTATATATATATACATATAATAAATAATTTTCTTTTTCTCTTTTTTTATTATTCTGTATATATATATTTTTTGTGTGCATGTTTTCTCTACATTTTGTGTTTTGTATATATTTATATATGTTACGCTTTAAAAGCATTAACATTGTAAATTCGTAGTGTGGTCGGTGCTTATGGAAAAAGATACAGGAACATGGAGAAATAATACAATTTTTTTAAAGTAAGGACCGGAGCCCCAAAAATGAGAACATTGCATGCTGGTAAATAGATAGAGAAATGCTGATTGACCTTGGAAAGAGGGTTTTTATATCTTTCTGGACAATATATTTAAATATTGATAGTTCTTAGTAATGTGGGACTGATCAATTTCCCAAGCTACTAAAAACACATCATCACATTTTCTGAGATAATTAGATCAGTGTTATTGCTTTTTTTTGTACGAATGGTTTGAAATGAATGTGAGTTAGATACAAGCTCTATTTCTGGATTATATTTAATGTATAATTCTTTTAACATTGCATAAAATATATTGTCTAGACAGATATAAAAACCCTTTTTCCAAGGTCAATCAGCTTTTCTCTATCTGTATACCAGCATGTAAAGTTCTCATTTTTGGGGCTCTGGCCCTTACTTTAATAAAATTGCATTATTTCTCCATGTTCCTGTATCTTTTTCAATAAACATTGGCCACACTACGAAAAAATTTTATGCTTTCAAAGCGTAGCATATATATATGTAATGTTAAAGGAATTATATTTTAAATCTAATCCATAAATAGTGCTTGTATCTAACGCGCAAACGTTTAAAACCTTTCCCACAAGAAAATAATAATATTGATCTAATTATCTCAAAAATTGTGATGATGTGGTTTTAGTGGCTTGGAAAATTGATCAGTCCCATGCTACTAAGACCTATTAATATTTAAATATATTGTCCAGAAAGGTATAAAAACCCTCTTTCCAAGGTCAAATGTGCTCTTCTCTATCTATCCACCAGCATGTAATGTTCTCATTCTGGGGCTCTGGCCCTTACTTTAATAAAATTATATTATGATTCCTGCATTTTCCTGTATCTTTTTCAAGAAGCACCGGCCACACTATGAACTTACTATGTTTATGCTTTCAAAGCGTAACATATATATACACATAAACAGTCAGACCTTGATATAAGGTCACCCTTAGGGATGTCACAAAAGTGACCTTATAAGCGGGGTGACCTTTTAACTGATTCACTAGCAGCCCATAACTAAGCACATAAATAGTACACATTATGACTTTTTAAAAATGGTAATGCAAACGAAAACAATCGGCCATAAATTAAATATTTAAGTCAATAAATTTTAACAGATTTAGTAAAAAGTTAAAGAAAGTTGGATTTTGAAAAAAAAATTTAATTTCAAATAAAGCTGTTTACAAATTTCCTCAAAGTGAACATACATACATTACATCTTACCTTATTTAAAATAATCATTTATGCAGGTCTGTCTCGTTTTTGTTTTCATTTTTCGAAAAAAATATTCTAGATTTTATAACTTCTCAAAATGTTCCTCAGCTCCCACATGGTTTGTAAAAAAATTTAGTTTGACATTTATTGCTTTGTAGTCTTCCACTTGTGTTACAGTCTAAGGATCACTGTCTTGTCCTCACTGTTCACAACTTGTGAAACAACTTCAGAAATTGTTGTTTGTTCGTTGGCTGCAACATTTTCCTAGAACTCGAGAGGGGTAATTCCCTTGTAAGGAAGTTAAATAGGCTTTTGTGAGAAAAGAGCTTCCCTCGCCTCAGATAAAAATGACCTTATAAGCGATAACGATTTTTAAAACTTGACTATATATCCGATAATCTGTAACAAAGAATTCCTATTCAGTGAGCCGGGACTTTGGAAAAGTGACCTTATATGCGGATGACTTTATCTCAAGGTCTGACTGTATATATATATGTGGGTGTAAATGCTTATCTTAATTTTTATTCAACTTTTTTTTTTTTTTTACTTTATTTTTTCATGACTAAAGTAAATATTAAAATTTCATATATTTATTCATATATGTAATATTAATGAAAAAATATAGGAGTAATAAAAGAAAAACTGGTTATTTATAATTTTACTTATAAAACCCTGTTATTTTGGTGGTACTTTCAATGTTAAAACTCTTTTAGAATATCCTGGTCTTCTGAATTAAAGAAACATTTTTAGAAAGTTTAACAAAAATTAGAATTCTCAAGGATAATTAAGCAAAAATTCTCAAAAGGGGAATCATATAGAGCAAGTCAACAAGATTTTTTGGGGGAGTTTTTGAACTTTGAAAAGAAGCATAAAAGGTCATTTTTTTAAGTAAATATTTTCAGTTTGATTAGAGAAATTGTTCGAGGTTTATGACTCTGAAATATGTTTGTTCTGTTTTATTATCAACTAGCACAAACAAAGTCTATTTAATATAAACAACTTAAATAGGTGAAATATGCAATTTTTTCCACCATTTTCTGTTGAAATTTTACTTTTAAAAAGTGTTTTAAGTTGGAAATCTTCTATTTTTTTGTAGCAATGAGACTTTTTTATAGCTTGATGTCAATGTCAAAATAAAGTACTGATGTGAAACCCTTTTTATCTTAAAAATTGAAGTACATTTTTTCAAAATTAATAAAACATTGAGTTAGTAATGATAATAAATAGCTAAAGTTATGTAAGTATTGAAACGTTAATTAATTTGAATAAAATTTTATTAATTAAATTTAAAATGAATTAAAGATTTGACAATTCATTTGTACGCACCAAATAGAAAGAGATTTTATTATTCCTCTCTCTATAGATAAAAATGCCATATTATTAAGCCTTTCTTTTTAAGATGATTGATGGCAAAAAAAAAAAAATTTGGACTATTCTAAGTTTGAGAAAGATGTTTTGTATTCACATTTTGTTATGGGTGTTACAAGCTCCGTCTACAAAATGGTGTATACATTAAACTCTATGCTGACTCATCTATCCCAAAACTGATGACTGCCATGAAATGCATTACTTCATTTGGAGTAGGTGCCAGCAATCTTTCCCACTCAGTCAAGAATTGATTAAACATTGCAATGTAAATAGTTTTTTTTCTTCTCTCTCTCTCTTTGTGTTTAACAAAAATAAAAATAAAGTTTATTAAACTATGAAATTTAAGTAAAATGCCACATTAGGAATTGCAGCTAAAGGTTTTTATAATTTTTTTAAATATTTTTTTTTTTTACTATCTGCTGTCTTCTAGCATCTCATGTCATGTTAGCATTTGGCAAGGGGCCTGGTACTCCAGCCTCAGTAGCCCCCCTTTGTCCCGTCCTGCTGGAAGTATTATAGAGTTTTTATTTTTTAAAAATGTGTCTAGAAAAGGAATTGTTTGTAGATAATTATGGAAAATATCTTTGAGGTAGCTTTTCTAAACTAATTTTTAAATTACTTCAATTTAATTTTCCTTTGCAGTCATATATTTTTTAACAGACTTAAATGATCTTCTTCTTTCAGCTAGATTTTCTTGGTGAAGCTGAAGTAATGAAACAATTAGATCATATGAATATTGTAAAACTTGTTGGAGTATGCACAATGGGAGAACCAGTATATACAGTCATGGAATTTATGCTCTATGGTAACTATATTCCATAATTAAAATGCTAATTGTTTTAACAATTGATTCTAGACTCTGATAACAATAAATCTTTTGTTGCAGGTGATCTTAAAACATACCTTCTTAGTCGACGTAGTCTGATTGCTTCTGAAAAAGACAGAGCAAGCAATGATGAAGTCTCCGATAAAAGACTTACGAATATGGCTTTAGATATAGCCCGAGGGTTAAGTTACTTAGCAGATAAAAAATTTGTCCACAGAGATCTTGCTTGCAGAAACTGTCTTGTGAATATATCAAGATCTGTCAAAATAGCAGATTTTGGAATGTGTCGACCTATGTTTGATTCTGATTACTACCGCTACAATAAAAAAGGTATTTACTTGTTAAGCTATATACCTTATATTCAAAATTTTGGTATATTAATTCCATATAAACCATAAAATCCAAAAGAACCATTGAAAATAAGGATAACATAAATCTAAATAAACTGTTATAATAAGTTATATTGATTTTAAAATTCTCTATAAAATTAAAATAAATAATATGAAAATAGTTATTTTTTAAATAAAAAATTCATTTTAAAAGTTTACTTTTTGTATTTTATTACACTTGATTTGTTTTAAATTTGATTATTATTTTATGATTAATTTATTAAGTATTTTTGTAGGTCAATATTAGTTTCTCCCATTTCTTTCTGTTTTTTTCCCTTCACTTTCTCCCAGTGTCCTTGAAGAAATGGGTCTCTTCCGGTCCAATTACCAATCCCAGTTCATGCATGTGTCCAACCAACTGAATATGAATTAATATAATATTGAGTAGGTTGAAAAAAGATTGAAACATGAAATCTATAGATATTTACTCACCTTGAAAATTTGGCATCTGACTAGGAACATAAGATAGGAACAAAATTAAATATGAATTAAACTGGGAAGCCTTATTTAAAAATAATGAAGTGGAAGCTTTTTATAACCGGTTTCTATTCACTTTTATGCATTGTTTTGATGGATTTCCTTTTAAAAAAATACTCAAGCTAATTCTATTGAACCCGGTGTACGTGTTAAAAATAAACTCACCTATATTACTTTTAATTAAATATATTAACACTCTAAAAACTCATATTATTACAGTTTGATGATGGTTTAATCTATGAGGTAAATTTTTAGGAATGCTTCCTGTCCGATGGATGTCCCCAGAGAGTCTAACTGATGGATTGTTTACACCTATGTCTGATGTTTGGAGTTATGGTGTTGTTTTGTATGAAATAATTACATTTGCAAGCTCACCTTATCAAGGTCTTTCAAATAATCAAGTTCTTGACCATATCAAACGCCATAAAACACTTCCAGTTCCAAGTGGTGTAAAACCTAAATTGTAAGTATTGATAATCAATCATATTTCTTTTATTTGTTATGAAAAGTCAGAAAAATAAAAGAATCTTAAATTATTAAGCATTATTTTCCCAGAATGGAATCAAATAGCGAAATAAATAAAGAAAAAACTTAAATTATAACCACATGAAAATCCTGTATAAACCTAATAAGTAATTAGTTGTTTTAATTTTTAATTATGGAATGGCCTTGCACTTTAGGTTAAGCTTTCAATTTTCATTTTTAAGATTTTTGCGTTTTTAAACTGTGTAAACACATCACATTTTTAGAGGGAACAACAAGCTAGGTTATTAGCATTTTGATGATTAGGTTTTAAGGTCAGTAAAATAGGACATTTATAATTTTTTTATACAATGAATTATAATCTTCATTGCTCAGAGACCATTCTTAAATCTGTGAATGTAATCTCCATTTCTATTAATCAATTGAGCCTCATTTAGAAGGTTCAAATAGAGTTGCACTTTGGTTTAACTGATTGTTATAATAATATTTGAAAATATATAGTTTATTTATTAGAGTTGTTTTATCAAAATTATAGTTCTTTCAACTTAATGAAAGTGAATGCACAGTGTTTGAATGCAAACTACCATGTAAACTTTAAATATACTTTTTTAAAAGCCATTTTGTTTACTCCTGTACTTTGTGTATGTAGTTAACTTATATACTAAAAATTCAACATTGTTTCATAGCTTAGAAATTTGCCCCATGATGTGCTGTTTCACAAGGCTAATAGTTGTCCTTATCTTCCAGATAAATTACCTTTACTTACCCTGTTTTTAGCTTTTTGTTCTCAAATATTTCTAATTTTTGTGTGTGTTCACATTTCCTTAGACTACTAATACAGATTTTTAAAAAATAGACTTAAAAATCGAAAAGTTTGGATTTATGATAATTTTTTTTAAAATTTAATTGATAATGCTAATAAAAATGGCAAAATTCGATGGATTCAGTTTGGCATAAACAGTCACTAATTATGTACATAGTTCAGGTATATAGCCTTACCCACAGGATTCATTGTTTTAAAGCCTTTTTTTTTAATTTGAACAGATCAGGCAGGTTTGGATACTTGATATATATATATATATATATTTACTTTTTTATGCAGTGTACCTTTGCACTGAATGTAAAAGATCATTAAAACTTCTTCGAAAATAGGCATTTAACGTTGAGTTTAACTGTCAATGTGTACTAGTTCCAACATTGAGCACATACCAATGAGTAGTACTTAAAAAAGTAAACATGTGTGGTGTATATTTGTCAAGACCTTAAAATTAACTTTAAAGTTATAAAACTGAAACTTTGCCAAAACTTTCAAGGTTATTAACTGCCTTTGCCAAAACTAGACAAGTATGAAATTTTCTAGAAAAGAAGCCGTAAAAACAGCAAAATCAATTCACTGGTCTATGGTTAGAGATTAAAATTTTATATAATATGGCCTTAGTTTGAGACCTGATAAATTGAATGCAAAAATAATTATGAGAAAGCTATAAATTGTTTTAAAAAATTGATTTAAGTGAGTATCTGAGTCTCAATCAATCTAGTCTCAAACTAGAATTTCAATCTAGAAACATTAATCTAACAGTCTCAATCTAGAATTTACTGAGGGGGTCAAAGGTGGGAGGAGGATTACGCTTTCTTTCTAGACTAGTGTCATTGTTTTGATGTATTTTTTTTAATGCTAAGTTGAATAAAATCTCACTCAAGAATAAAAAACTAATAGATCGGAAGTTATATAAGTTTTTATGGGTAAATAGTACAGTACATTGCTATGCAGAGAAACAGTTTTAGATTCTGTAAATTTCTTTGGATTAATCAAATGAGATGAAAACCATTTATTATTATTAACAGTTTCAGAAATATTTAATAACCTATTTTAAATATGCTGACTGTTTTGAAATAAGAACTTCAGTTACTAGCTTTAGACCAAAATAAATAATAGGACTAAAATAAAAATCAGCTAATAAAATTAGTAAAAGCTATGTTTTTCAAAGTGTACAAAAAAGTAACTACCCTGAATAACTTTTGATCCAATGATCGGATTTTGGATGGGTTTATCTCAAATATGCTAATTATGTGCAGTCAATGTTTTAAGTTGAAAAATCAGATACAAAAACGTACTTTCTCTGTATAAACATACTTTTGTTTTCAATGGAATTGGAATTCTGTCATTTTATGAAAAAGAAAATGGATTAGCAATTTTATGTTATTTAATTTTTATGGTGATGAATTTAGGAGTCATACGCTTATTTATTTTATCACGCAAATGGAGTAACAAATTATGGAGGTTGAACTTCAGTAGTTTCACAATTATCGATTCATCTCTTTCATCTGACTTTAAAAATTATAAATTCTAATTAGAAATCAAAATTATTTGTTTATAGAAATCTAGATCTCAAGTAATAATTTTGATTATATATTGGTATAAAGGAATATTAACTAGTTAATACTGGTAATTTTTTAATGGAAAAGTAGCATAAAAATTTTCCATGCATAGATTTGAAGTTATTATGTGTTGTTTTGTATTGAAGAAATTGTACTACAAAATATTAAGAAATTTTGTTCTAAGCAAAGTGATTCCAAAATTAAAAATAGTATATCTTATTAATTCTTCTGCAATAAAATTTGCTTTTAATGCACAAAGTAGAGCAAAAAACTTTTTTTTTAGTTTAACACTTGCTTTTTTTAAAAAAAATAGTCTGAAATGTGTATACTATTCCAAAAAAGGTCCCGATTGATTTTGAAAAATACTCTGGTTTTTTTTCCTTCACTATATTACGAAGCCAGTGGTTCAAATTTTCAGTTTAATTTAATCCCTATGGTTTCTTTACATTTAGATTCTTTAGAAATTCCATGTTCTGCTACCTTGCATCTTAGTTATGGCAATTCAAATTGCATAAGAAGAAGAATTTACTCCTGTTGCTTTGTTCTTTTATTTTTCTTTGAGCAAATTCTTTGATTTCATATTACTGAATTGCATTTAAAAGTTGAAAAGAATGTATAAACATTCAGAAATCTATTAATTTATAACACATTTTCTACCAAAAATATGATTTTAAAAATTATTAAAATGATTTTGTTAAAGGACAGTTTCAATTTTCTTAACTACACTACTAAGCATTTAAATTGCTAAACCAAGTAGATGCTACATCACATTTCTGATATTTGCATGGCATATAAAACATTGTATGACTTACAAACGTTTAGATGTTTAGCCCATTCACACAAAGCAAACAGTCATATCAACATCCATAATTCATTCAATAGCAGGGATTTGAAGCAATTTTCTCCCAACTCAATTTGCATTTAAACTCTATCTTCAGTTAAAGATGTGATGCCTCATATGATTTGAGGCATGATTTGGGTCAGAGAATATAAATTCACTAGGTTCCCCCACTCACTAATTACTATTGTTAATAATCTGTTGAACTGTCTTGTGTTGATGATGTCTGGAAACTGTATTGACTTAGGATCCCAAAAATGTCATACTATCTCAGTTTATCTACCTGTAGAAATGTATGAATGCTATTATTTCTGCTAGAGGGGGCAACTTTGGTTACTAAATTCTCAGGATCTATATCTCCACCTTTTGGGTAAATTTAATCACTTACTATTTCTACTAAAATGTATGTGTTCAATAAGTATTATTCTGTAATTTACATCCCTTCCTGTTGTGTTTATGACCAGCAGTGTATTAAAATAGTTTGTGTGATATAATATAGCTAATTTCATGCTTCGGTGATTTTATTCAGAATTTTATTCACTGTGAATTTTTTCTGTTCAATTGTTTTAAACTAGTTCTCAATTTGGTTTATTATGCCTACCAACTTGTTTTGATTTAACAGAACATTTTTATTTGAATATTTAGAGTGGTAGTAAATTTTATAAATATTTGAGTATTTAAAGTATTAATTTTTTTAACATTATATTATTAATTAATTTAATTTTGAATAGTGTTGTCTTCCTTTACATATAAACAAGTTCCCTGTGGCAGAATTTTTTGGGGCTTTCTGCGACAAACCTCTTTAGCACTAATATCTTTCTGCAAGATACTTTTAATAATAACTAATATACATGTTATTAATTAACTTTAAAGTAACAGGAACGTTGTATTTACAAAGAAAAGCCTGTTTGGATATAATAAACTTGTATATATTTTTTTAAAAATGAATATGAAATATTTTTTTTATTCTAATATCATGGGCGATATTCTCACATTCTGTAAGAGGAAAACCCACTAATTATTTCTTTTTTCACTTTTCGTAAATCATCATCACATAAAAAAAATAATAATTAAAAATCTTAAAATCAGTGAAAGAAAAGAAAACCAAATTTTATTTTTCCCAAAAGGGAATAAAAAACATCATGGGCATTTCTTCCCCTCTGATACGTGAAAAGGGTATCTCTTGAGTATAATTGTGGAAGGGAAAAAATCTTTCAAACATTTCTGCAGAAAAGAAATTTTTTGCTTCAATATTCTTCATTGTTCTCCAATAAGAAACAAAAATTAAGAGCATTTCTTTCCCCTACGATGCATGAAAAAGGCATCTTTTAAATACAATTTTATAGAAAAAAAAATTTCGAAAATGTTTGCAGAAAAGAAAACCAAAATGTTTTAATTTCTAAAGGAAAAATCTTTCTGCAAAAACTCTGCAACGTTCTGCGACAATGTCGCTGTGTCGCCGCGATTCTGCCACAGGGAACAAGTTTAAAATTTATATAAAACCTATTAATTGTGCAGAAAAGTTATTTAATGTGAGCAAAATTAACACATTAAGTTTGCCTTAAAATGTTATTTGGCTTCCACTTTTAATATTTTGGGAATCCAATGAGTTCCTGGTTGGCAACTATGATTTGCTTTCAATTTTCAGAAAAAAACTACTGTTAACTTTGCATTGTAATTATTAAATATATTTTCTTGTTTTAGAAATGCTTTATTACTGCAATGTTGGTCTAAAACTCCTCGAGATAGACCCCAAGCAGCAGAAATAGTGGAAATACTAGCTGAAAACCCTGAATTAATTACTCCATGTCTGGATTTACCAGCATCAAGTGTACAAGTAATGGACTATGGTACATTGCAAATACACAATCGTGATAGAGAAAGAGTCCACTCTTTTTCATCAGTTTGGCAAACTCGTAAAGCAGCTCTTCATGATCAAATACAAATTGGATTATTTGAACCTACACATATGGAAATGAGTTCAATGACCATTAATAATGGCTTACTCAAACATTCAGGCTTCAAATTTACAAGTAAAAAAGCAACTTTGCATGAAAGTTTTCGAAAGAAAAGTAAAAGAAATTTTGACAAACATAAGCAGTCAGATATTCAGCCTCAAAGTACTAATTTATAGTCAATTTTCTGCATTTCCAGAGTTTATAGAGTTGAGTAGTTAATTTAGAAAAAATGTGATTGTTTATAAGGCTTATATTTTAAAAATTTTGTATTTTGATTTTTTTGATTTTTTTTATTGGAAAATTTCTAAAGATTAGAAATTTTTTTTTTTCTAATGATCATAATGAATAGAATTTATTAGAGAATATTTTGTAAACCAATATTCAAATATCAAATCTTCTTATTTGATGATTACTTATTTATTTAATTTTTGTGTATATTTACTTAATTTATCATACCGTTCCTATTTTAGAACTATTTGTATTCTTAAGTTTCTTATGATTAATTTTGTGTTTGATATACATTGTTTTTCTGCCTTGGTATTTGTAAAAAATTGTTTGTGATATTTACTTATATATTTTCTAAGTGTTTAAAAAAGATGTTTGTTTTTATATTCTTTTATTGTCAGAGTTTAAAATTTTCTGATATTAAATTTTTCAATAAAGAACTATTTATTTATAATTTTATATACTAGTCAAAGTATCTAAAGATGCGTTTAATCAAAGTATCTAAAGATGTAAATTTTATTCTTACAAACGAATCAAATTTTATCTTGTATGAGAAATGTCTCAAGAGATATTTTGTCAACGGATGAAAGAGAAGAGTAACAAATTATTTTTGTGATTTTTTCTAGCCAAATATTTACTAAATATTCTTATTGTAAATATATTTTTATTGTGCTTTTCAGCTAAATAGTATTACATACCACAATTTTTTGGTGCTTTTATGTTTGTCAATCTGTTCCATTTATATGAACATTATACAAAAGATTCTTATCTATTTATTATTTACTAAACATTCTACATAAAATGTAACTTTTTTATTAAATATAGCATGAAATTATGCAAAATATTTATGCTGTATTTTGCACAGAGTGTTGCTTCACAATTAAAAAATATAGCTAAATATATATGTATATTCTTCTCTTTGAACTATTAACTTGGAACTCAGAGTCACATTAAAATAAAACAAAATAATATTTTTAGTTAAAAAAATTTTGAAAAATGCTTCATGTTTTATTACAAAATGCTCTACTAAATGCATTTTTGTTTAAATATGAAAAATTCCGTTAAAAATTTATGTCTACTCAATGAGTTTGATAGAAAGTGTACTTAATTAAGTTTAAAAGGTTAGCTGTTTGGTTTCTCTGTTTTTAAGTTAATGAGACTTTTTTTTAGGTTAATAGTGCCATATATGTTTTTATAAAAATTTTGAACAATTTAAAAAAAAAAAGTGAATTAAAAATTCAAATAATCATTAACTTCTTGCAACCTTTACCCTCTTAATAATATGGATACCTATTTAGAGGTTTTAACATCATTGATAAATGTTTTAGGTTCTCCTATTACATATATTAAAACATGAATGGTAAAATATATTTGACTTTTCAATTGGTTGTATTTTATTTAAATAACTAATGGAATGTTAAAAGAGGTTAATGTTTATAGTTATAGAAATAAAATTAGTTTCTATTTCTATTAAAGTATCTCATCATTTAATGATACCACTATTAATAATTTTTAGTTTTTCATTCTCATTTATTTGTTATAAGATCCTGCTTTTCTGACATGCTGTGATTTAGATATTACAGTTTTTAAACTCACTGTCAAGTTTTTATTTTTTGAAATGTTTACCTTTACTACTCTCACTTACATATCAGGCTATGTTACAAAGGTTTGTAAATAAAGAAATGTTCCTTTTATACTTTGACAAGCATCTTTTTAAAATGATGTAGACAGTGTGCATAAAGTTTTGAAGAATTTCATTTTAAATTAGTGTTACTTACTTTGTGTTATTGAGTATTTAAGTCTTAAGAAACAGTCATTTCTTTTTTACAAACATTAATTTCAAAATTGTAATAAATTTCTTTTATCTAATAATTTTATTTTTTAATTTTATAATTCATTTATCTAACACATGACTACATTGCGCTGCATGGAAAAAAATACTGACACGATTCTAGTTAGTTTATATGTAAAATCACCTCCTAAATCCAAATATCGGTAACAGTTTTCTTTTTTGGGGAGAACACCTCCTATATTTATCTCTTTTAGGTATTTTTATGACAATGAAAAGAAAGGGAAAAGGATTATTTTTACAACAGAACTTCTTATAATGGACTAGAGTGGTGTAAAAGTTCTAAAACAAGAACATTTATATCAAGGAAGAAGATTTTGTAAGGTGATTTTAAATTTGTAAAGTCAATTGTTATAAACGATTGTATATTCTTGGGGTTTTTTCTTAATTTATTTTCCCCACAATTCAGCTTTCAGTCCTCGCTTCTTTTCCCAGACACTCACTAATAATGAGGAGAATACTTCTAAAGGATTGGCTAAAAGAGGGTGAAAGGAGAGCTTAGGAAGTGCTCTCTTGCAGTATATCTTCTATGGGCGTCGCAGAAGTCTAATTTTTGAGAAAGAAATTTTTTTTTATATATATTTTAACTTTTAGTCTTCTTTTTTTACTCCAAAGCATTATCAAACAACAAAAATATATAACAATTTTGGATAAAAGCGGTTAAGAGAAAGAGATCATGAAACCCTGTTATTGAGAATCTCCCAAGCGTTCTCACAAGAGCATCAGTAACTCTCTGCCTTCTCACCTGCATTTAATTGAATTTGTTACTAAAATTCATTATTTGAGAGTGTTTAAAGTGGATAGGGTGGATCTAGGAGAATAAATATCTTGCAAATAAGTTTATAAATGTGAGGGGAAAAATTAGGAAACAGGATCTTTAATGGTTTTAAATTACAATTTAAGAGCTTAAATTCCACCAAAATTTGACTGAGCTGCAATTGTTCACATATTGAAATTCATCTGTTTGATCTCTCAGAAGTTTATCCATTAAAATAGTAATTTCAATGATAAGATGAAAGATTCTGTAATGTATTCAGGGCATTTGTGAAAGTTTAGCAAGTCTAAATTTTGATGTTTTATTTTCTTGAAAATAAAAATGCCATGGAAAAGTCTCATTTGTAACCGCTAACTGTAAAAGAGATGGTTAAAAATGATGTATTGTGAAGGGCAAAAAAACGAAGATAATTTTAAATAACATGAATTTTAATGATCAGATCTTCACGTTTAAGATTTAAATCTCAATGATTCGATGGGCAGACATCAAATATGCTAAATAATTAGTGCAAACAATATTGGAAATTACAAAATCAGACACAAAAACGTACTTTCTTAGAACAAGACTTTAGACTTTTTCTCGACGGATTCAAATTTTTGACCTCCTAAAATAAATCTGATAGTCGCAATATTGGAAATATGGATTTGTTTAGTCAGAACGGTCCTAAGTTTGAACCCTTAAATATTAAATTTTTTTTTTTTTTGCGTATTCTGTCCTATCTCGAAACTTTTTAAAATGAACTGAAAAATTTTTGTTCACTGTTATAAAATTATAAGATTTATTTTATTAGTAACAGTCCAAAAAATTTTGAATTGAAAGGTATAAAATTTTTTACAGCATTTTAAGGAATGTAATTTTACACGGCAAGATAAAAAATTTTAGCGAATTCGGTCTAAACGTTCATCAGAAAACGAATTTTTAAAAAAACCTATTTTTAAAATTTAGTTGTTCTGGAACTATTTAACAAATATTGCTCTCATTTTATAATTTCCTTTATAAAATTGCATAATTTAAAATAGTGTAGAAAATTGTATATCTTACAATTCAAAAATTTTTCGACTATTATTAAACAAAATAATAAATATTTATTAAAAGTTTTTTTTACATAGAATTTATCTTTGGATAAATCAATTTTATAATTGTGTGCAAACAGTTTTTAATGCACTTAAAAAATCCTTGAGTTATATGCAAAATACGCAAAAAGTAAAATTAGCATTATAGGGTCCAAACTTTGAATCGCTGTCCTGACCAAACTATTGGGACCATATTTTCCAGATTGCGGCTATCCCCTATATTCTGGGGACCAGAAATTCGAATAAGGCGAACAAAAAGGTATTTCCATTTAGAAAAAGTAAGTTTTTGTGTCTGATATCGCAGTTTAAAGTATCGTCTGCACTAATTAATTAGCGTATTTGTGGTCACCCCTGAAACAATTAAGATTGAGTACAACAATATGTGAAGACCCAATCATTAGATCAGGGGGGGTCCATTATTATTATTTATTTAGTTACTTATTAATTTTTTTTTCGCACTCTACAATCCTGTTTCAAGGAGTAATAATACAAAATTCAATTTTACTCAGTTTTTAAGTTTATTTTTAAACAATCAATTGTAAAAAGTTTTGTTCTGTTGATTTTTTTTAAACTCTTCATTCCTATATAATATTTTTCTAATATCTATTAACATTTACTTCTTTAAGTAAATGCTCGGAAATTGTTTTAATAGGAATTTTGTTCCATTTTTATTTTCTAATATAAAACTGTGGTTGAAAAATAATACAAAGCCTAATGCAATTTTAACTATTTCGAAATATATTTTTATTACATAAAGCAGCATGAATAAAATTATTCTAGACTTGCAATTAGTGATATTATCGTTTTCCCACAGTGTCCAAAACGCGAACAAGTTTTTACAAATTTAATTCGTTTTTAACTATTACTTGTAAGAATACGAGAATATCAGATCCATCATTATGTACTTTATTTATTTCTTAATTGTGTAATTCTTTGACGTGAAATTCCCTTAAAATTTAAAAGAATAACATTTCTACTAATTGGAAATTTAACAGAGTGTGATTAGAACGTTTGACTCAGAAAAACTCTCTTGACAAAATGACCAGAGTAAATGTCAACATTTACTTTGTACAACCTGAGTCATTTCCTTAGATCCCTTAAAAGCTTACATCTATTTTCTAGAACATCTAGATAATTACTTGTTTAAGGTACTCTATGAATAGATATCCAACAAGTAGATAGCTCTGTGAATATATGACATTTTATAAAAGGACAAAAGTCCAGGGAAATTTAAATTTTCTAAAGGAGATTTTCCCATAGTGTAAAATAAGGTGGCTAGTTTTTGGGAGTCAGATAACTGTGGGTTTGTCTCTGTGAGTGGTGAGAAGAAAGGTGAAAGAAAGATGCTTTCAAATACCTCTATTTGTCACTGAAGGATGCATTTTATTGCTCTATCCAGGGAAGGGAAAAAGAGTGGCTATTATTTTATTTTTTTATACTGTGCTCTTTTTCTTCAAGTGTATTTTAATAAAAAAATTTTTTTAAATATATTAAAGGTTGTCATGTGTAGAAAAAATTGAAAGAAAACAGAAGTATTTGTCTCAGTGGGAAAAAATTTTCTATTTGGAAAATAGCTACAAAGTTGAAAAAAAGTAATTTCATTTTCTGAAATTACCAATTCTATTTTACTTTATTGTAGCGAATGTCAAAGTTTCAGAAGCAAGGGGGTCCGGACCTCCCCCCCCCCCCAATAATCGGGAAGCCAGGGTTCATTATTTTGAGGAAATATATATGTTTTGTTTCTATGTGTTTTACTCTCTTTTTTACATAGTGCAACTTATTATATTCTATTATTAAAAGAAAATTAATTAAAAATAAAGTACACAAAAATTGCACTACATAAAAAAATAAAACAAGTGCTTAGAGAATCTACAAGAATTGTCATTGTTACCCTTTCATAACATAAGCAGTAAAATGCTGTTTGCACCCATTCTTTTTCTCCATTGAATTAGCCACCAACGAAGAGTCATTTGATACTTCAAAAATAGCCGCCTCAATTTACGCTATGGGAAAATGTCTTTTGCATTTTGAAATTATCTTTATCTTATTTATGGCTCTGGACTCCTTTGCCATGCTTTAAAAATGTGGGATATCCACAGAACTATCTCTTTGTTAGCTATCTATTCATAAATTGCCCCAAACAGGCAATTATGTAGATTTCTAGGAAAACAGATGTATTAAGCTTTTAGGGATTTAAGTAGGGGGAGACTCTTGTTGATATTTTCTTTTTTTTTCCTGGTGATTTTGTTAAGAGACTTTCTCTGACATATAACCATTCTAAATCTTCTCTTACAAGGCGTGCACAGTTTTATTCTACCATAATTTAAATTAGCTGCTTCCATTTCAAAATTTTGACAAATATAAATGTTCTGTTTACTTTTATTTTGTTTAATTACTTTTTTTTAACTTAAATTATTAACTGTTTTTTTTTTTTTTTTTTTCATCAGTTAGACACTTTACTCGAAACAATGTTTATTTATTTATATTACATTTTATCATTTTCTAAATAAATTGTACCATCGAGAACTCCTGTTCTTATTAAAGTTTATCTTTGGATTACAAAACTCATTAAATAAATCCATTTCTTGGGAGATAAGCAAATGTTTGTATTAAATTACTTAATACATTTATATTTGTATGTTTATGTAATGTTAGAATTGTTTTATAGTTTATATATAAAATTTATTTATATATTGTACACTAGTTCAAGATTTTACCGTTTATTGTTTGTGCATGAATCTATTTGTAACGCACGGAGTGTGGTCTTACTTTATATTTATGAAATTAATTTAACTTTTAAAATTATAAATCGAAACTTAAAATTTTTATGATTTTTCAATAATTTTGTTTTCATTCATAAATTGAATCTCACGTTTAATTTTATAAAAAAAATTACATATGAATTAGTAAACAAATTTATATAAATATTGTTAATTTATATCCTAATACAAAAAATTAACATCAACTTATATTTTAATTAATAAAAAGAACGAAGAAATATTTTAAATGCAAAAGTTTCAAAAATAAAATCAATATGATTTTATTATGCTGAATAATAAAATCTGTAATAAAAAATATTTTTAAGAATTGGATAATTTGTTAAACTTAATTTATGTTATGAGAGTGTTAAGTGTACTTTTTTTATGAAGTTTTATTTATTTTGTTTTTATCCAAATAATATAGCAATTTTATTTAATATACGTATATAATTTTATTTATCTACTAGCTGAATACAAGTTCTTCGCACAGGGTATAAAATAGAAAAGTAAATAATCAATAAATCGATATTAAACAGCATCATCATATCAACATAAGATCAGATATTAACATAAGTATATAGCAAAACAGTTCATAAAGTTAAAATAATGAATTTTTTTTTAATTTACTATTATTTTTTGCCCTTTCCCATGACTTTACGTTATTAGATTAACCGAAACACATTTTTTTTAAGAAGTTCAATTAAACAAAATAAAGATTTAACAATAGCTGCTGACATGCTGCATTCGGTATGCAGCTATTAATAAAGCAAGCCAACTCATTATAGTTAAAATTTACCACAAACAAGTTTCTCCATAAATTTTTATCTCAAAAAAATATCTTTTGTTTTTTATTTCAATTACCACTGATTTTAAGATATTTAGTCTCATAGAAATGTTACAAAAGCTTAAGTATGAACAAACTAAACATGATATACATGGGCTTAGATGTGACTTTGTGCTTAAATGCCATTTGTGTTCCTTGAGTTTACCTGATGAAACATACCAAAAACTATATCATTATTAAAGACTTAGCAATAAACGTTTTTTAATTATATCTAAAATCTTATATTTTGATTTTCTTTAAAAAAAAGTTTCCATATTTTCAAAATTTATTTAGGTAATGACTTAATTATGATTATTTATTATTATTTTTCCCATTTTATCTTGTAAAAATTTACCCACTGTTGGGTGATTTCAAATTTGCCACGTTTGTTTTGTTTTCCTTTAAATTTTATCTTGCTTAACGATAACTTATTTAAATGTCAAGATGATATACATCATTTTAAATCAATGAATAAAGTAATGAGCTTAGGTGGTTCATGGGATAGAACACTCGCCTGCCAATGAGATGATCCGGGCTCTATTCTCAACGATGGCTGTTAGAAACTAATTCCGCATCCGGCTTGCACCGTCCACAGTACTGACGTAAAATAACCTCAGTGGTAGATAGATCATAGGTTCGGTCCCCTTGCCATCAAGCTAACCGTGGGAGGTTTTCGTGTTTGTTTCTCTTCATGTAACGCAAATGCGGGTTAGTTCCATCGGAAATTCCTCCATGAAGGAAAATTTCTCCGAATTCTTGATCGAGGACATCTCTTGTCTTCTGGATTGGTTCAAAATTACAAGGCTACGGAGTTGAACATTAGTAGTCATAACCAAAATCTGTGTCGGCTGTTCAACGATGGTTATAAAATCAAACTGGTTTGGGCTTTGATTGCTCAGGGGATAAAGTGTTCACCTTCAAATGAGGTGAACCAGGTTCGAATCCCAGCGATGGCTAGTCGATACAATTTCCGCTCATGTCTGGCACCGATCACAGTGCTGACGTAAAATATCCTCAGTGGTAGACGCATCCCCTTGCCGTCAGGCTAACCGTGGGAGTTTTTCGTGGCTTTCCTCTCCAAGTAACGCAAATGCGGGTTAGTTCCATCAGAAGTCGTCCACGCAGGCAACTTTCTCCCAATACTTGATCCAGGAGTTTAACCCAAATTTTGAGTCGCCTGTGCAACTACGGTTATGAAATAAAGTGAAATCAAACTGGTTTTAAAGTTTTCAACTCCGTTTATCTTAATAGTGATTCTTAAGATTTCCTTTTCCCGCTCTTAAATAGTAGTAATAGTAGTATTTTTCTGCTCGTCGAAATTTCAGAAGAGGCGAAGCACTTTGTTCTCCCCCGTTTTACAATTTCGGCAGAAAACAAAGTTTTCTACCTGAAAAATAGAATGAAAATTTAAAACAAAATTATTTTCTCTTCTTTCACTAATGTCGAAAGGCGCATTATTTTCCCCTTCAATTAAGTTTCGGAACAAAATAAAGTTTTCTATTTGGTGTATAGCTTCAAAGTTATGAAAGAATAGCTTTTTTGCTCTAAATTCCCAGTTTTACTTGACTATGTCTTAGGGAATGTCTAAACATCAGAAGGGGCGAAGCACTTTATTCCCCCCCCCCCTACTTAAAATTTTAGAGGAATATAAAGTTTTCTATTTGAAAAGTAGCTTAAAAATTGAAAAGAAATATTTCTTTTTTTTATATGAAAAAAATTATCCATTTTACTTAACTTAATTTTCGCGAGTGTCTGAATTTCAGGTGAGGTGAATTACATTTTCTCCACCTCACTTTTTTAAGAGAGGAAAATAAAGTTTTCGATTAGAAAATTATCTTCAAAGTTGATAAAAGGAATAATTTTTTTGCCCCCTTACTTAAATTTTAGAGGGGCAGGTCATTTCTGCAATTACAGATATGCAGTAGAGATACCTATGCATATTCACACAATTTCATTCCTAAATATATATATAAAAAAAGATAAAATTGATTTGAAGAAAAAAATGTGATGTGATCCCTTCATATGGGGGTTCCCTCTTGTTCGTCAGGGCCCCGACTGTCATGGCGTAGTTACGGCCCTGAAACGGACATGATTTAAATTTTAATTCAATTAGAAACTTAAGGATAGTTTCTACTTTCTAAATGAGTATATTAGTTGATATTTAAACAAATAACAACCATTATAGTCAACTATCAGGTTATATCCTACATTACAATGTTTGTGATTGCAAGTTTTTCACACAATGCTTTAAATTAATTGTTTAGAAGAATATTCAGAAAAGCTCTAAAGTGAAGAATAAATTTGCAATTTTCAAGTTATTTTCTTATTATGAAAGAAATAAAGTTGTCCTTGTGCCGTTTCTTCTTCTTCTTTTTTTTTTTTTTTTTTTTTTTTTTTTTCCTGCCGTTATAAAGACAATCTAGATATTAATTTTGAAAGTGACCATTAAAGCTTAAATTAAATTTTAAAAAAAAGTTCTGTGATTTCTTATTTATTGGAACCAGTTTAATACTTAATATATGTACTTTGGAGGTGAAAAATTTTGTGCAGGAGTCGAACAAGTTTTGTAAGTTTTGGTCAAGTAGATTAAAAGAGGAAAAAAAAGATTTCGCTCTTATAAAAATTATTTAGACAGCTGTTATAATTATATGAACAAAAATATAACTGGAATGTATGTTATAAAAATTATTTAAATTATAACTTATCACTGACTTAATTGCATTTGAATGTTTTCGAGCCTATTTTTACCAATTTATTGAAAAAGAACCCAGAAAATCATCAATATGTACGATTGAAAAACGAGATTAATAAATGAATTAAAAATAAATTATATTTTAATTTATTAATTTCAAAACCAAATTTATTTAGCTAAGTTCCTTTGGCTCTTCTTCCTTCCCTCTCCTCCTCTTTTCAGTTGTATAGGAATGTAGGTACTACTATATTTTTCCTTTTCTTAATATTTTTCATTTTTAATTAATAAATATATTTTTTAAAATTTCCATGATGCTTTCTATTAGAACTATGTTTAATGTAATTTTCAGTTCCACATAGTTTCCCAACTTAAAAGATTTTAATCAATATGAAAATCAAGACAGAAACTAAAATACTTCTTTTATGGCTCTCTACACGTTAATGGTGAAAGCATGCGAAGTGTTGCCATAGGTAGAGAGTTCTGCCGAAGCCCATTTCAATCGCTAAAAATGGCTTTGTGCAATTTTTTGTACAAATATATCTTTTTAAATTTAATCTTAAACTGTTATATTGTAATACCAAATATAATTTTAAATAAAGAGCTTTTTACTTTAAACGTTTTTTTAAGGGTGTCCCAAAATAACGCAAAATTTGAATTTGCCGCCATTTTCGCAGTAAACTGTTGGCGACCCTGAAATATGAACAATTAGACAGCTGAGAGTTTAGTGTTAGTAAAAATGGAGCGTTCAGGACGGTGCCACATGCCATACAGCCAGCAGTGATACAATTCAATTACTTCATGAGACATTTCCTGTTCGTGTACTCTCTCGTTGGGTGATCAGAATTGGTCTCCAAAATCGTCTGATTTAACACCATTAGATTTTCTTTAATGGGCAATTATTTACAAGTAAAAGTGAAAAGTTATTACAAGTACAAGTAAAAAATTATTACAAGTAAAAAATTATTTTACAAGTACATTTTTTATGATAAAATCATAACACTTGCCTGCATTATAAGTCCGGAGAAGGTCAAAATAAAATGTTCTTTATTCTCAAATAATATATACATAGATTTTCATTTCAAAACTTTAAGATAACATGCATTACTATAAAATTTGACAAGTTCTGCACGTTCTCAAAACACATTTATTCATTGAAATAAAGAAGGCAGGGGACTTAAATATATTAATTTTAATTTACATTGAATTGAACATTAAAATTTTTGAATTTCCGGAATATATGGTGTAATTGGTTAATTACCCATATTAAATCGTCCAGAGGCTTAATTCAATGAGCATTTTGCTCTTAAAAGGAAAAGATAACATTCTCTTATGAAAACAAAACTTTATTCATATTCCTATACCATCACGCTGCTCATGACGTTCTGCTCTCAGCTTGCATTCTAATTGTTGTCGGCTTGGCGATGAATTTATTCGCCACCGCCACAGAGTATCCCCCCAGTGACTGTGGGTAACCGAGGAAACGATATAACCACAAGAGCAGAATATGTAACAAGAATTGTACAATGAATATAACTAATAATATGAAAATTAGTAAACAGAAATTGAAAAAAAATAATAAAATTTTTTACAACTGTAAACATATATCAGAAACTAAACTACAATAAGGAATTATTTAGTAATGTATGTCTCTAATTTTTTTGGAAATCTGACATGTCTGCCAGATCTTGTACGTGCAACAGTTAGTTGTTGTTTAGCTGGCTCATTTGGTACAATTGGTTTTGACACTGTTTTTAAAGCAGTTTCCTTTAAATAAAAGGCGGGTTTTACTCGATCAAGAGAAACCGTTGTTTTTCGACCATTCAGTTCAATGGTAATGGTTTTTTTAGTTCTATTAATCACTTTATGAGGACCGGAGTAAGGCTGACGCAAGGGAGGTTTTACATGATCAGCACGAAGATAAATATGTGAACAAGTTTTCAAATCGGGATGTAAGTAAAATTTTTCGTTGCAATGCGCTGTTGTGGCAGTTGGTAGTATTTGCTGCATGTGATCTCGTAATTTTGAAAGGAATTCATGACTGGATGTGGTAGGTTTTGTATTTTCAAATATCTCACATGGCAGGCGTAAAGGAGAACCATATATTAGTTCAGCGGGAGAAGAATTTAAGTCTTCTTTAATGGCTGTTCTTATCCCCAATAGGACAACTGGAATGGTCTCATGCCACTGGTTATTTTCATGGGCTTTTATTGCAGACTTTAGATGTCTGTGGAATCTTTCTACTATTCCGTTTGAAATCGGATGATATGCAGTAGTCCGTATTTTAGTCGTCCCCAATAAGTCTGAAAACGCTCTGAACAACTCCGATTCAAACTGTGCTCCTCGATCGGTTGTCACGATGGAAGGACAACCAAATCTGCTAATCCATGTATTAAAGAAAAATTTGCAGATGGTTTCTGCTTTTTGGTCAGGAATTGGTATGGCCTCCGGCCATCTGGTAAATCTGTCAATCATTGTCAAAATGTAATTGAAACTACCAGAGGGAGGTAGAGGTCCAACAATGTCCATATGGACATGGGAAAAGCGACCATCAGGAAGTGAAAATGTTCCAAGAGGTGTTTTAGTATGTCTTTGGACTTTTGAGCGTTGGCAAGGTTCGCAACACTTAACCCAGTCTTTTATTTGGCGTTTCATGAATGGCCAAACAAATCTAGATGAGATTAATTTGGTACTGGCTGGAATACCAGGATGAGATATATTGTGTAGGTGATCAAATATGATTTTTCGATACGACTCTGGCACAAATGGTCTTGGCTGGCCGGTTGATGTATCACATATTAAGTCATCGTCAGAAATATGACATGGTTTTAATTCAAGTTTCAGAGAAGTTGTTTGATTATTATGATATTTAAGTAGCTCTGGATCATTTTTTGGTGTTTCAGCAAATTTGTTAAAATCTAAAAACGTTGTTTTGGTAATAGAATCAATTTCAATTCTAGATAAAGCGTCCGCGACTACGTTTTGAAGACCGTGAACATGACGGATATCTGTAGAGTATTGGGAGATGAAATCTAAATGTCGTACTTGCCGAGGTGAACATTTATTAGGATTTTGTTTAAAGGCAAATATTAAGGGTTTTGATCTGTATAGATTTGAAATTTTCTCCCCTCTAACATGTGACGGAATTTCTTAATCGCGGAGTATATAGCAAATAGTTCCCTGTCATACGTTGACCAATTGCGCTGACTTTTATTTAATTTGGTAGAGTAAAAAGCTATAGGTTCCCATTTATCTTGCGAAAGTTGCATTAAAGCACCACCAACTGCGACATTGGATGCATCTACCCAAACACTTATTTCAGCTCCAGGAATGGGGCGCCTCAAAAGCGTTGCCTGAGCAATAGCATTTTTAGCGGCAATAAAAGAATTTTCAGTGTTTTCGTTCCATTTAAGAGGTTCGGAAGAATCGTGACCTTTGGAACGAGACTTTTTTCTGTTTTTATGCCCTTCTAAAAATTGAACTAAAGGAGCAAGTATAAGGGCGGCTCTTGGTATAAAACATCGGTAAAAATTAAACAATCCTAAAAATTTACGGAGTTTAGTGAGAGTAGAGGGCTTAGGAAAATCAGTTATGCACTTAACTTTATTAGGGAGGGGTTCAATTCCTTTTTCAGAAAGGTTAAAACTTAAAAAATCAATTGATGATAGGCCGAAAATACATTTAGAAACGTTTATGCAAAGACCATATTCCTCGAATCTAGAGAATAAAGCTTTTAAATGTTTGAAGTGCTCTTCTAGATCTTTTGATGCAATAAGAATATCGTCCACAAAAGCATAAACGTTTGTTAAGCCACGAGTGACTTCATCGATAAACCTTTGAAAAGTAGCACTGGCATTGCATAGCCCAAATTGCATCCTCAAACTCTCATACAAACCAAATGGTGTGCATATCGCAGTCTTGTGAACGTCTCCAGGATTTATGGGAATCTGATGGTAGGCTTTGACAAGGTCGATTCGACTAAATATCTTAGATCCATGTAAATTTGCAGTAAAATCAGCGATGCAAGGGATTGGGTATTTGTCTTTAACTGTTTGTGCATTCAAAGCACGGTAATCCCCCACTGGTCTCCATTCTAACGATCCTTTTTTAGGTATCATATGAAGAGGTGAAGCATAGTTGCTACTAGAGGGTCTTATATGCCCTAATTGCATCATGTTTTCGAATTCTGATTTGGCGATTTTTAACCTATCAGGAGCTATTCTACGTGGCTTTGCCACTACCGGCGGTCCTTCAGTTATTATGTAATGTACAGTATTATGTTTGACTGGTTTATTGGAATCAGGTAATTTTGTTATAGATGGATATTCTTTTAGGAGATCAAAATATTTATTATTTTCAGAAATTGTTTTAACAGTATGCAGTTCCGTTTGCTTTAAATGACCAGGAGTTTTTAACTTAGTTTTTAAGTCTCCAAGACATTTATTTTTAAGATCAGGCATCAATTCAAAATTATGGAGAAAATCAGCTCCGAGAATTGGTGTATCTATATTGGCAACCAAAAATGTCCAATTAAACTGCCTTCTTAACCCGAAATCTAAATTTAAAGTTTGTTGAGCATAAACATTAATTGTTGAGGAATTCGCTGCAATAAGTGTCTGTTGGGGAGGGTTACGTTTTTGAAAATTATTTGCACATAAAATAGAAACATCACTGCCTGTGTCTACCAAAAAGGAAACATTTGTTTTTCGGTCTCTAATGAACAGGCGACGTGAAATTTGCGGCAAAGAATAAGTCGCCTCTACTCTTTGCTGGTTTCGTTTCCCTGCCAAGCGCAAGGTTGAACGCATTTTTCGGGCTTACATTTTCTTCCGAAACGTTGATGATACCAGCAATGTTCTGAATTTCGATACCGAGAGTTGGATTGAGATCTATTACGAGGATTACTGCCGTTTCTTTGAAAAGGTGATCTACCTCGAAATGAAAGGCGATCAATCCTTTTATTTATTTTCTCGATTTCGCTAAATATTCTATCTTCACTTAACTGTCCATTAGAACCAGAAATAGCAAAAGTTTCGACTGGGGACGGGGTAACTTCTAAAATTCGATCCGAAATTTCAGCCGCTTTGTCAAGAGTTATATCAGAAACTGCTGCTAATATTGATTGAACGGATGACGGCAATCGCTGTAAAAACAATTCTAGCATAAGTTCATTTGGAACCTTAAGCGATTGAGCACGGCGCTTCATAGAACGTAATAAATCAGAAGGCTTTCTAGAACCCAATTCTTCGCCCGCTAAAAGTTGTCGAATCTCTTGCTGGGAAGAATCCCCAGAACGCTTTATAAGCTCTTCCTTTAGTTTCTCATATGGGTCAATTGCATCGGGTTTCATAAGAATATCACGAATTAAGGAAGCTACATCGGGAGGAAGATTCGAAACTACATAATTATATTTCGTTATAGGTTCTGTAATTGCTTTTGGTTTTGCTAAAGCAAATGCGCTTTCGCACATAACAAACCATAAGGCAGGATCTGATCTGTTGTAAACAGGAATTTGGACAGCCGAAACTTCGGTCATTATGCAAGGTCTTCAAAAACGAATTACTAAATATTGGTTTACAATGATTTAAATGACATTAAAATAAAAACAATAAATTCCAAATTTGCAATTAAAACTATATATAACATTACTTAATCAAATAAAATAATATATTCACTAAGAAAATGAATAAAAATAAATGAATTGACATTCTTAACCGTTAAGAACATATTACTCGACATTAAGAACAACGTAACATTTTCATTTAGAACAAATCTGTTATTTAAAGCTTTTTAAGTTTAAAAAAAATTATTTGACTAAATAAATAATGATCCAGTAGCACTTATCTGTATATTAGGTTCAGTTGAATGTAGTTACTTTTCAATTTACATAATGTAGAACAGTCTTATTGAAGAAAATTTTTTCATGCTTCTGGAACAATATTCTACACCTACAGCTTACTTTCGATTTGAAATTTCAATCAATTTTCATGCGTGTTATGTTCGAGGTCACCATTATGGTGTAATTGGTTAATTACCCATATTAAATCGTCCATAAGCTTAATTCAATGAGCATTTTGCTCTTAAAAGGAAAAGATAACATTCTCTTATGAAAACAAAACTTTATTCATATTCCTATACCATCACGTTGCTCATGACGTTCTGCTCTCAGCTCTCGGGTTGCATTATAATTGTTGTCGGCTTGGCGATGAATTTATTCGCCACCGCCACAAATACGTAATAGTTAGTATGCGACCACAAAATCGAAAGTTCTCAGTTTACCGAAATGATGTTGGAAGTTTGTAGATTTTTCTTAAAATGTTGCTTGCGTCCTGTTTCAAAAAGATTTACCGATGTACTACATTGCTTTGTCAAGTTCTTCAGCATTTTTCGAGAAATTTTGTTTCCTATTTGCTGGTGGTTAAAACACGTCATATCTATGCAGTTATTCTGTTGGAACTAAAGGAAAACTTAATAAATAGTAGCCTGAAAATTTTTCGCCCCCGATGGAGGACATATTCACGCCTAGCGATCACGAATAGCTAATTTGTAACAATGACCTTCAAGCATCATTTGTCCAAAGAACTGCGATGAAGATCTATAAGAAGGCTAGAGGTAGGACAAAGATAGAAGTGACCAGATAGTTAAATGTGAGTCCTTCTGTGGTTCATAGTCTTTGGCAACAATCTCTAACCACACGGTTGGCATCCAGTAGGTTCAGCCAAGGTCAGCCAAATGCTACGACGAGCGCCAATGACCGATATTTATCGTTATGTGCCCGAAGAAATAGAATCACATCTCCGAGTTAGCTCAGAACCTTTCTTAGGGCAGTCACTAGGTATTTTTGTGTCAAGCGGAAGGAGGTTTCTTGAACGTGATTTATTCGCTAGGCGATCAGTCATTCTCGACACGCCTTTGAAGGGAACGTTTGAGGTATTCCAGTGCAATATGTCCACTGGAAGGTAGATCAATGGGGAAGGTGCTCTGAGCCTCCAAATCCTTCCATCTCCCCGTGGGAGGGTGAGTTGAGTCCAGGTTAAGCCTCCAAAGCGATAGTAGGCGTTGTTTGATTTGCAGAGAACCTATAACCCGATATCATCCATCAAACACATCTATGAAAGAGATATATACCAAGAAGGCAGTGTCTGTTATGGGGTCTTTGGCTGGACACATAGGCCTGCATGTCTTTCCACGTGGAACCATGAATGCTCACGTGTATAGAGATGACATCCTCGATGTTTTAACCTCGATTATGCTCGCCTTTATGCTGGTACAATAGGTGATGATTCAGTGCTTCATAACGATAACGCAAAGCCTCACAGAGCTCGCATCATGGATGATTCACCATTTCAGCAGCAAACAAGTGTATGGAGTGGCCAGCTTGATCATCAGACTTGAATCTTATCGAGCATGTTTGGGCTGCTTTAGAAAGACGTGTAGCTGCTCTCAATTCTCCTTTCTCAGACCTTTAACGCGCTTGCAACATCTTTGCAAGAACAATGATTCACACTTCCAACGGAACAGGTAGACCGCATAATTGGAAGCATCTCACATAATTAAAGACATCACTGTATGTGCTGCTTGAGGTGATCATGCTCTATACTAAAGGTACTTTTTCTATTTTGAACTGACATATTTGATTTATTCATTTCATATATATTCTCATTTCTGTTACATCATAATCATCTGGTTAATATTTTTTATATTAGTTTATACATTATAATGTGTGCATTCTACCAGCAAATTCTTGAGTTCAGGTCATTTTTGTGATTTTTTCTTAATTTACGATAACCAATGTATAATATAAATAAATAAAAATGTTAAATAATAGCACGTAAGGGATTCTTTTTTTCAAATACCTAAACTTCATTCACTTGTATTTTATTTAAAAATATTTAAATATATCGTTTATTTAATAATTAATATATTTAAATATATCGTTATTATACCACATATTTAAAAATATAGTTTTCTGTTTTTCCGCATTTTAAATGGACTGAAAGACAGAGCGCATGGTCGATTGGCTTGGAGTAGGATAATAAAAAAATATTTTCCACCTGAACTGTTTATCGATGTGGTGAAAAGAATCAAACATAAATTGTTAATTAATTTCCCTGTTTCATTAACTGTTTTCTAACTGAAATTTTCACAATTGGAAAAAAAAAATCTTATTTTGAAAGGAATATATTTTGTCATTTACTTCAAATATTCCTAGAGGTAACTTATTTAGGAAGAAATTAAATTCCAATTGAAATGAAATGAAGAATTGAAAAAAGAATGTCTGATACCGTAGAAAGAAAAGTTTAATCATTCCAAAATGTTCGAAAGTAAGTTTCGAAATCTAGATGTCAAAGAAAGTGCAATACATTCAAATAGGTTATTTTAAAAAGCGTTTAAGGCAAATAACGCATGAGTAAAAGAACAACTGATTTTTCGAGGAAATAATGGTTTAAATAATTTCTTTGACAATTCTTTCGAAATCAATGGAAAGAATAAACGGTTCAGTGTGGACATTCTAATGTACAAAATAATATTGCGCCAACGGAATGGGACTTTATGTATAAGTCGTTATAATGGACATATATGGTTAGTTCGGGATTCGAACCGCCATACTACAGAAACCATGAGTTCTACGAAGTGAAATTGGTTGAGCAAAAATTCACTGAAAAATTGAAAAATAGAGCGGTTACAGGAGCTACAAATCGTATACCAAAACTGCACCAGTACATCTTTATTTTATATATTAATATAAAAATTAATCCAGCGTCGAGATCAGAAAAATTTTCAGCAATGTGAGGAAGAAAAACATCAAATAAAAAAACACTTTTTTTTTTAATTCTAAACAATTTTTAAACGCAATTTCACTGATTTTCTAATGTTACTATTTTTTCTTTCTTAATGCTGAACCAACAAATGTAGATAGTTTAATCTCGTTGATGTTGTTTTTACATTTTTTTTTTTGTTTTGTTATATAGAGGTAATTACGCGCATTTAAAAAACTCTTACATTAAAAAATAATATAATATAAAAAATAATAATTGTAATATATATATATATATATATATATATATATATATATATATATATATATATATATATATATATATATATATATATATATATATATATATATATATATATATATATATATATATATATATATATATATATATATATATATATATATATATATAATAATGTTTGAAAAAATTTAATTGTAAAGTAACAAGTGTTTTACATTAAATAATGTAATCCCGGAAAATAGTTGTTTATCGATCCAATAATTGAATTTTTTATGCAAAAAAAAATTCACATTTTTTATTTCTTAGAAATTATTCTGCCGATTCCGGTCATATTTTGCCATAAAAAATTGCCTTGTTTGAAATATATATATATATATATATATATATATATATATATATATATATATATATATATAAATGTGCATACCCTAAAATTCAAAATCTTTCAAATTATTATAATTATATTACAGGATGTCAACGATTTGGATTAAACAATTAAAATTGACAATTTATATCACTCGATTTGTTTAAAAAAATTATTGATTCAAATCAAAGTAAAAAATTAAGAAACTTTAAGTTTGGGTACGAGAGCAAAAATAATAATTTTTAAATTAATTAAATAATTTAAATTTTTATCTAAGCATTATCAAATATACTGATTAATAACTTTTAAAAAATTAATACTTCTGAAAAAGTTCAGTTGAATAATTCCGAAAGTGAAAATAATATTATAGAAACAATACAGAAAACAAATGTTGTTTGCCTTTCCAATATTTTGAATTAGTACTTACTGCCAGAATGCATTCGTATGAAAATTTTTTTCCCTTCGGCAATAAAATGTCACAATTTAGAATTTAAAATTTATATTAATGAGAAATTTTTTTAACTTATGTTGCTAAATAATATTTTATAATTATGTGTGCAATTTTTACTACCTTTAATTAAATTTATGCAGAAATGGCACAAAAACAGTAAATAAATTTTTCTTTTCTAATTATGAGTAATTTATAAATTACTCAATTATATACATTTAAACTTAAATACGTATAAATTATACTTCCTAAAATAATTTTGGGAATATTTAAGACATTCAATATTTGATATCCATTCACTATCTCAACTTATGAAAGAAAATAATGGTTTTATAATTTTAATAAAAAAAAAAAGGATTTCAATAAGAAAGAACTAATTTGGTTTTTATATTGAATTTTTTTTTTTTTTTTAACATCTTGTTGTATTATGAAAAATAATTTAAATTTAACTTTGTCCCCTGCTCACTGTTCCTCCCAAAAACCCGAAGATTGATATGTCATCTTATATGGTCTGTTTCGCAAACTATGCTCGCTAAGTTAGACCCATGTCCCATTTCAAATGCATTCTAGAGTAAAATTTTAAGAGTTTCTTAATAATTTAAATCAATTATTGAAATCTTTTAAAAGTGATTCCTCTTTAAATAGTCAACAATAGTTATTAAAACAAAAAAAGTTTAAATTTAAATAAAGGACATGAAATAGAAAGACTTGCAGAAACAAAGCAATAATCATGCTTTTAAAAAACAATTACTTTTAAAGATTCACAACTTTGTTAAAAACATTATTATAAATTTCAGAACTCTGAGTTATCACTGTAAAGTCGTCAAATGATAAATAAAATAATATACGTGGCCGATCTTCATTGATGAAAAGCATGTCTCTTCAGCGGTAACTATGTATCATCATTATAAAATTAAAACATTATAGCTCTAAATTATTATTGTTATTACTTTATTAAGTATAATTGAAACATAATGCAGAACATAATACAGAACACTTGTTGTTGTTTCCAATCCCAGCTGGGACAGCGGAGCTATACCAGTTCCATAAGGCCGCGAGTCTTCAAAAAATCGAAGAAAAGGAGAAGTCTCTCAAGAACCTCCTCCATGGTGAAATCCAGGTAATCAAGTAGATGGTGAGGACTAGCCTTGCTGGAGTTGCACTTTTTTACAAGTTGAAAAAAATTTAATTTGCCCACTGAAAGTGAGGCTCTTAGTATGCCCACTGACAAATCTACAGGTAGCGGTTTGGTCGGCACGTGTACCCTGAAGGTCTAGGGCTCCTCCAGGACGCTTGCGGGGGTACCAATTGTGATCCGGGGGAACAAGCCAAGCTTTATTAACTTTAGATCTGAGGATAGAAAATAATTCAGAGTAAGTAAGGGCCGTGTTTGGAGAGGCTGGGAGGGAAGTACCCTCTTTTGCCAACTGATCAGCACGTTCGTTGCCAAAAAGACCCACGTGTGAGGGTATCCACTGAATATGGATGTCATGGGAGGCTGAGAGGGCATTTAATAAACGCAGTATAGAGACTCCAGCCCCGTCCGTTACTCTCTCCCAATTGCTCAGGTGCTGAATACAGCTACGACTATCCGTGAAGATCCAGACATCCCCAAAAGTGAATCTAGTCACTTAATAAGTTCAATAGTAATAAGTTCACTGCGAAACACTGAAGAGAAATCTGGATTTCTTAGTGATCCTGATTCGTGAACTTCATCAGGATATATAGTGTAAATTCCACTGCCGGCGTGGTGATGATCGTCACCGCTACCATCCCTATAGATTTTAAGATCGTCAGCAGGAACAAGGTTTATTATCTCCAAAGCCAATTGCTTCAAGAATAAATCAACCTGAAGTGTATTTTCAACACTTGGAGAGGGTTATTTTTTATTAACGTCATGTGTTCCATGTTCTACCTTAAGTTATTATTTCGTAACCTCAAGTATATATTTTTGTATTTTTAGAAGTATTAATTTATCAACCAAAGATGCGACATTTTACTCTTCAGGCTTATGTAGCTCAACCTAAAGCTGTTTTTTTTAGTACTTACGAAGGTGAGGTGTTATACGGACCACCTAGTTTATTAATTTTTTACCTCACTATACAAAAAATATAATATAAAGATATTATATATATTATATGAAGAACAATGTATATCATTGAAATTTTTCCCTTGTAGAGATCTTCATTTATCAACCTGAAGTTTTTAATATTAAACCTTCGGCAGTAATTGCTTCTTTTGTTAAGCTATAAAAGAAAGTTTCAAATGCATAATTCTTCTGTAATTTTAATAGATTGAATTAAATCATCTTAAAATAACACTTATCCAAATTCTACAGTCAGTAAAAATTATTTATGGGTACTCATATTTTTAGAAGATAGTTGTCTAAAGTGCTTGAATTTTTAAAGCTCTAAAACTACAAATTTAAATAAATTAGTCATCTGAAATTCAAATTACTTTTATTTAAAACTAAAATTTCATTTTTTTTTTTTTTTTTTTTTTTTTTTTACAAACCAACAAAATTATTTTAAATACTGTTTCCGTCTACCTGTTGAAATTTGTAATTATCGGAACCTAAAAGAAAAAATATATGAATTAGTAAGAAAGTCATATTTGCAATAATAGTGGCAGGTTTTAAAATATTAGAAATTTTTTTTTCTTCTATGATTTAAATTAACTGGATGAAATTAATTTTCTTTTCAGATAAATAGTATTACTTGCCATTTCTATTCATTCCTCGTAGCTAAAAAGCATGACAGGTACCACAGCCAAGGCCGGATTCACATATAAGCTAAATAAGCTGTAGCTCGGAGCCTCGAGATAGCAAGGGCCCCTACGTGCCCATTTTTTTCTTCTTTTTTAAAGTTTTAATCGGAGTTGCGGCCCCCTGAAGCCCAAAATACATTTTTTTCCTTTTTACATTGGCGGACGCTTCTCAAATATTAATCGAATGTTTAGAAATATTAAATAATTGTCTTCATTTTTCTAACTAAAAGAGCAATAAAACGCTCTTTCGACTGATGTAAATATCCCTGCTTTCCTATCTACCTCCCACAGAGTTGTCAAATAGCCCACTCACTTTAAACTGTGGGAAAAAGTTTTTAGCTTCTTTAAATTGCCTTGGGCTCTTTTGTCCTTACTTCGGAAATATGGGATATCCACAGAAACTGAAACACCCCTTTGCTTGATTTCAGGTTATAAATTGCTCGGAACAAAAAATTTCTAAGACTGCAAATAAAGAGAGGGACGGTTTTGTTAGTATTTCTTTATTTGGGTTAATCTGCATCGAGATTTCCGTTGTGTCACAAGTGGCCCTCGCTCAATTCTAATTTTTATTTTTTACAAAATTTAGATATTTTTTCTAATTTATTATAAAGGCCTTTTTTCCTTTAATTATCCTAATTTTTTAAACTATCCTAGTTGTTTAATTGACTTTTTTATTGTAATTGATTTTATTTTGTTTAATTAAACTAAATTAATCGTGCATGAATCCATAAACTCCAAATCCCTGTATCAAAATTTTCGAAGGACATCAAGAAGACATAAATTTTTTACCTTTGGAGGTAAGCAAATGTTTTTATCAAATCAACTTTGAGATTAGGGAAAACATATGGAAGGTTTGCACAGTTTTTCATTTATAATGTTTTTTTTAACATAATAAATTTCAAAGTTGAAATTATTAATTATCTAATAGCTTATTATATTTGCTCCTGTTCACATCAATATTTTTTACTTAAATTAAAATCTTTGTCAAATTAAAAAATATGTTTTATAAATAATTTTTAAGAGCTGAAGAACTAGGTCAAAGCTTTTTACTAAAGGGTAACTTGACCCACTTTGTTCTGAAGAATGAGTATTTAAAGAACCAACAAAGCAATAAGTAAATATCTAAAAAATGCGATAATTTTGTTTAAAGAAACATCAAATCTAATTGTTATTTACTGTTGAAAAGTAGAAAATCTGAAGCTACATTGTTAAATATTAATATTAATGTTTATTGGGGATATTAAGGTTTATTCAGTATTTGGAACTTAATGGAGAGAAATATATCTTTTTTTATATTTATTTATCTTTTTAGTTTATTTAGGTTTTTATTTATTTATTTAGTTACCACTATTCAATTCCCTCTTTGACAGGCCTATTTGCCAAAATTCTTGATTTGGTCTATTCTGGATGGAATTCAGATAACAGATGTGATTTTATTTTAATTTTACTTACTGCTAATAGGCAGAAGCAACACGTGATATTGCTTAATAGAGCATTGAAGTTAAGTGATCATTAGCTAAACAAATGTTTAAATATATATGCTAAAAATAAATTGCTCAAACCACCTGTCTGACCAAATATTTCATGTTTCCCCTAAATATGAAATATGTTTAATTTGTAAAATATTACATTTCATACACAAAATTCATTTGTTTATTGATCATAATTGTTTATATTTTTAATTCTTTGATTTTTGTTGTTATTATGTGTTTAAAGTAATAAGGCTTTTATATTTTTATATGGCTTTTAAATTTTTAAATCAAAGTCGAAACAACTTCTTAAAATTCCAAATCGAAACTATTTATGAAATTTTGACAGATTTGAAAAATATAAATAAATCACTAGATAAAATAAAAAAACTTCGTTGTCATTAGAAAGAAACATATCATCTTTTAAACAATTTGAGTATTAATAAATTATTTAAAAATAAAAAATTTTTAGTTCATAAGGTAAAAAAGTTTTTTGGTTTGATTAAAAGATAATTTTGTCCCTTCATTTGCTCATGAGACTCTTTAATATCTCTTTCTAAGGATCGCAATTCCTTTTTATTTTACTTCAAAATTGTGCAAATGATACATTTAATGCTTTCATATGATATGCTGCAGTTTTAAATAACACTTTAAAATATCTAAAAAATGACTGAAATTGTCAATTCAAAAAACAATTAACTAATACTTTTGAATATGAATTTAAATAACTCCGCACGTTTTGTTTTGCTATCTCATTTTATATTATCGTATTATTTGGAGCCGACAGTTGCTTGTGGGTGTGAGGAAGATGTAAGTAAAAAAGGCATTAAAAAAAAAAAAAAAAAAAAACCCAATTTTCAGTTAATGCCCTCGATATTAACTCCTCACAAAAAATTAAGTAAAAAAGGTATAAAAATTAATTGTCGCAAACAAATTAATATTGAGTAAGAACGAAACAAAAATGATATCGAAACATGTTGAATGAGACAGGCGGGGTGAAAGACACCGAAACCAATTCGATTGAATAGTAAAACTAGAAGGTGTTTCTAAAATCCGGAAATCTATGTCATAAAATTTATCAGGGGCAATTTGTTAGAGTTCAATATGGTTTATGTTTTTTCATTGATTAAATATTAAACATTAACAGATATTTGTCTTTTAAAGCATTTCATTCTGGTCGAAAAACATCGAAAATTCTGGTTTTAAAAATTATAGCTCTTATTACCACACATATGCAAAAGTGAAAAATAAAATTAACCGAATTACTGATTTTATGCCATGCTCTAAGACAGCGGATATCCTCAATGGCAGACGGATCATGAGTCCCCTTGCTGTTAGACTAACTGTGGGAAGCTTTCGTTGTTTTCCTCTCAATGTAACTCAAATGTGGAGTTAATTCCAACAAAACGTCCTCCCTGAAGGAAAAATATCTCCCAATACTTGATCCTGGAGTTCCCTTGTCTACTGGATTGGGTTCAAAGTTACAAGTCTATGGAGTTGAACATTAGTAGTCATAACTTCGAAATTGAGTTGCCTGTTCAATGAATGTTATGAAATAAACTAATAATGTGGACGGGATAGCCTAGTAGGTAGGGCGTTGGAACTCGTGTTTGTGAGAATAGGAGTTTGAATCTAGCCGGCCGAAGAATACCCGTGTATAAAATGGAGACTGGTGCAAGTTAAATCTGTTGGGGTCACAATTCCCTTGTCTTCTGGATTGGGATCAAAATTACAAGGCTAAGGAGTTAAACATAGGTAGTTATAAACTCAAAATTAAGTCGGTTGTTCAACGGCGTTTTTAAAGAAATAAAACTAATAATCAAATTGTATTTTCTTGTAATCTTTCTAAACTCCTTGCATATTTTCTACACACCTTCATAATTTCATGTTTCTAAGTCCTATAGATTTTGAGCAGAAAAATAAAATGTAAAGTAAAAAAATAATAAAATAAATAAAATTAAAAAAAAAGAAGTTGAGAACAAATTTGTAAAAAAAATTATTTAAAGTTGCAAATAGTATATATTCAGAATTTCAAAAAGAAAAAAAAAAAAAAAAAAAAAACTTAAATATGGCCCTTCCAGCATACCAAATTTTCATCCCGTGCTTATGATGATCTTAAAATGTGTTTCCGTTGTGACTCTTTTTTCTTCGTTCAAAAAATATTTGCAATAACAGAATGGTTCTACGATTTTTTTATAACATAATGTTAATACTCAACAATGAAAAACAATGACAGTTTACTTTAGGTGTATAGATATCGAGTTGCGCCCCATCATTTTCAGTAGCTTAGGGCCCCGTCAAGCTTAAATCCGGCCCTGCATATACCTCAATAAATACCTCACTCTCTTTAGTTGAAATAAGGTATAATGTTTTATACCTCGTAAATACCTCACTCTCTTTAGTAGAAAAAAGGTATATTTTTTATACCTCGTAAATACCTCACTCTCGTTAGTTGAAATAAGGTTGATTTTTTTATACCTCATAAATACCTCTTTTGTTACAAGTGTAAGAAAAACAACCTCGTATACCTTTAAAATCACCTTATCAGTCTGGTTGATTTGAAGTGATTTCAAAACAACCTCAAAATAAGCTTAGGTATAAATAAAATGACTTCATATACCTCAATAAATACCTCACTCTCTTTAGTTGAAATAAGGTAAAAAATTTTATACCTCAAAAATACCTCTTTTGTTACAAGTGAAAGAAAATCAACCTGATATACTTTAAAACTCACCTTATCAGTCTGATTGATTTGAAGTGAATTTTAAACAACCTGAAAACAAACTGAAGTGTATATAAAACAACCTCGTACCCCTTAATTACAACCTTAACGAGGTATAATTTTTATTGCTGTTTTCTCAGCAACCTTAAATATACCTCTAAACAACCTCGATACCTCAAAAATACCTCAAATCAACATTAAATATACCTTAAATTTTCGTAAGGGACTCAACGCAAGACACTGTTACCAGTAATCGGTGGCTATGGACAGTGAGCGGATGGGTTACCACTTTCATCAGACTATGAAGGGACCGAGGGTGTACCGTATTGGTCCTTTGTAAAACTGTTCTTCCGTCAAGTGCTCAACTTCGTGCGCTATTCGTCGGTCTACTAAGCAAGGGTAGTCATATATTCTGCAGAGGATAAAAATTGTGGTACCCTGTTTTCAGATCATCCTCACGAATGTTTCCCAAACCATTGCTAGTAGCCCTTCCAGATGCTCTAGTGCGACGTAAGTAAAGTATTACTACCATTAGTACAGTCAAAACTGTTTATTTTATGAAATTTAATCAATAGAGATGTACTGGGTATCCCGAAAATTACCCGACCAGAGTTTCATTATTCGGATTCCGCCAATTTCACCGGGTATCTAGTGCAGGTTAATTCAGGTTCGTCATTATCTTTCACAAATACTTTAAAACTATTTACATTAACTTTAAAACTATTCATAAAAATAATTGATGATTAGGATATCCCATCAGTTTCTAAAACTGGGGAGAAATGTATCCAGAGTGCATGATTTTATTTTATTTTTTAACCGTCTTTGAACAGTCGACCCAATTTTAAGGATTTACGACTACTTATGTTCAACTCCGTCGCCTTGTAATTTTGGAATCAATCCAGAAAACAAGGGAACTTCTGGATCAAGTATTGGGAGAAATTTGCCTTCGTGGAGGACTTTTTGATGGAACTAACCCGTATTTGCGTTACTTGGAGTGGAAAACCACGAAGACCTCTCACGGTTAACCTGACCGCAAAGGAAATCTAACCCATGATCCGTCTACCATAGAGGATAACTTATGTCATCACTGTGGTCGGCGCAAGCCGCATGCGGAAATCGTATCGATCAGCTATCGTTGGAAGTCGAACCCAGTTCACCGCAAATGAAGGCGAACGCTCCATTCCCTGAGCCACCACGGCAGCAGTGATCAAGGCAACGTACTGCTCCAAGAAGATCGGATTCTGAGCGGCCACGCAGTATTACTCAGGGGGAGACCGCCGCGTATGGCTGTGACGCACCGGACTGCGTCTGCATCAGAAATTCAAATTGCAATTGGCAATGCAGTGACATATTGACTCGAAGGTGATTACCTGCTCTGCTACAGACCTGTCCTATACCTGGAGTTCCAGTCTAGGCACACTGGACCTATACCTGAAGTTATGGTCTGGGAGCAATTTCCTATGACAGCAGGAGCACTCCCGTGCTTATTCTACGCACCTTGACTGAAAATTTGTACGTTAACCTGGTTATTCAATCTGTATTGTTGCCTTTCATAAGGCAACAATACAGTATTCCAGGGGGTATTTTCCAACAGGATAGCGCTCGCCCTCATACTGCTGTTGTAACCCAACATGCAGTGACATATTGGTTCGACATCATGATTCATATTAGACCTAATATTGACATGTTGCCTTGGCCTGCTAGATCGCCATTATCAGATCTTTCACCAATCGAGCACGTATGGGACATCAGTGGAGGACAGTCTCGGCGTCATCCACAACTAGCATTAACTATTCCCGTATTGAATGACGAAGTGCAACAGGCATTGAGCTCCATCCCACAAAATGACATACGGCGTCTGTGTGACACATTGCATTCAAAATTCTGGTGGTTACACCGATTATTAATGTACCAGTATATCACATTTGAAAGGGCTTTTCTCTTAATTTTCATAAACCTGTGACCTTGATAACTTTAATCAATTAAATGTGTTACTCAGGCAAACGCATTGCCCAAATTTCATTACTCTACAAAATTTTTTTCTTGGTGTTGGGATTTTTTTTCCATTAGTGTATTATAAGGATGAAATTACTGAAAATAAGATAGTTTTTAAAAAAATATTTGCGTTTTATATTTTGCATAAACCTGTGACCTTGAAACTTTAATAAATTAAATATGTTACTCAGGCAAACGCATTGCCGAAATTTCATTACTCTACAATAATTTTTTCTTGGTGTTGGGATTTTTTTTTCCATCAGTGTGTAATAAGAGTGAAATTACAGAAAATAAGATAGTTAGAAAAAAAAATTTGTGTTTTATTTCTCTATCATAAATAAGTCATAACACTAACTGGGTAACATCAGTTGTAATAAGGATGAAACGTGTTTCCGAATTCTTTTAACGCGCATTGAAATAATGGGTGTCGGATAAACGAATTGTCGTATGATCGAGCATCGGATAATTGGAGACATACGCTTCATTTCTTGTTGAACTATGCAAACAACAGGGATCCTACTTATGTCAACGGAAATTAAACAAGCGTTATATTTTTCAAAGTTTTAGAAAATCAAATTTCAACACGACATTCACTAAATTTTATTTTTTATTTTTATTTATTTAAGTATAAAAAACAAGAAATCAATGCAATTACAGCGAAGAATCTTTAAATCAGAGTGACAGCAACATTTGTGATTGAGCGAGTTCCAGGTGGGATGGAGCTTCAACTTTTAAAATGCAAACATATATATTTAAAATTCATCATAAGATTTAAATTTTAATCCCATGTATTAAGATATAATACCCAGTAATATCTGTAAAATATTTATATTTTTATTTACAAGTAAGACAATTTTAGATCCCTCACAAAAAATTCCAATTTGTTTTCCTTCTGCTCCGATTTCGAGAAGATTGTTAATTAATCGTCATTAATAATTTTGTAAAAGAAAAAAAAAAAAATTTTTTTTATCCGAATAAATATTAATTTGCTACCCTCCAATGTGTCTTTTTACTTCTGTTTTAAAACAGATTCTAAAAATATGCATTAAAGGTGGTAATTATGAAACATCCTGTTTGAATAAAAACATATTTAAATCAAGTGTTTGAAATATAATAAATATTATGAAATTATATTTAGCTTTTTTTGTGTTCTTTGTTCGAAGAAAATTAATGCAAATTCATTTAGTTAAACATTATTTTTTAATAATTCATAATTGTAGTTAGTAATTTTTAAAATATTTTAGAACTTTTATAATTAGTATTATGAATGTGATCTCTCTGCACTTAATATTATTATTTTTTGCCTAGCATTAACTTACAAATGTTTTAAATAAGCAAAAAACTAAAAGTTTATTTTTTTTTAAAAACGAACTAAACGAGATCGAAAAACAACAGTAAGGAAGACAAAAAGTGTGAGAGAGGAAAAATGTAATTTGATTTCTCAATCCAAGATTTGTTTTTATATCTCCATGTATATATAACATGTTGTTCTATTTCTAAAATATTTATATTCTTTTATTCAAATATTCCCTTTAAAAAACGTTAAATATTTTTTTTTCATCTGTTCTGATTTATTAAGGATTTGTAATTTGCAAATATTTAGTTTAAAAAAATGTATGTTTAACCCAAATATTTAATATTATATTATAATTTGCAACTCCCAATGTGTACATTATTTTTACTTCTTTAAAAAAAAATAATAACCTTTAAATACTTCATACTAAGGCGATTATTGCGTAGCATCCTGTTTGATTAAAATAAATCTAAAAAACTCCTAGTTAAGTGTTAGAAATGAAATTATAAAATTAAATTTAATTAATTTGTGCTTTGCTTAGAAAATTAATATAATTTCACTTAATTAAACATTTATTTTAAGATTAATTCACAAAGATGAGTTAATTTTACATAAACTTTAACTTTTGTTATCAGTATATAAAGAATTTAACCTTTGTAATTATTATTTTTAAGCCAAGCTGTAAACAAATTTTTCAAATAAGTAAAAAACTAAGAGTTTTGAAAAACAAAACTGTACGAACGAAAACTGTACAAAGCGAAAACGAAACTAAACAGTGAGGAAATCCAGAAGCAAATATAAAATTTTTTTAAACTCCACATCAAGATTATTTTTAATTTCATGTATTAGAATAAATAATACCTCTCTATTTTTTAAAAATAACTTTAAAATATTTATTTTTTAATTTACAAGTATGACAAATACAGACCTTTTCAAAAAATTCAAATTCGTTTTTCTTCTGCTCCCATTTCGTAAAGCTCATTTATTAATCATGAATATTTTACATTTAAAGAAAAAGTTTAACCTGAATGTTTACATTTTTTCATAGACTATACATGTTAACAAAAATCTACCAATTTTTTATTTTTAATAACCTTGATCGAGGACAGATCAGCTCAAGAACCCTTTAATATGTAGTGAAGAATTCTAGAGCGCAAGCGTGATTCGATCCAATTAGATAAAAAGGAAAGCGATTTTGGAGCTGTTCTCATGATCTTAGAAATCTCAGTGGCTGGAATTGGTAGAGGTGGTTATAGCCACCTAGTGGCGGGGTGAAAAGATGGTTTTCCATTTCTATAGCAGATGAAAGTGTATGGCATTAAAATATCATGATGAAATATTAAAATGACACTTGCATTTAATCAACAATAAAATTTTTCTTGTGTTGTTGTCTCACGAGTTATGATTTCGCGCATCTTTAATTCACTCTTTACTTTTTTCCCTTTGTAACATTCTTGAGTATTGGACCGGTATTATTAGTTATGTTTATGAAATAACTGTGTTTTGTAAATAGTGACTTCGTGAATGTTTATCAACGAATTGATATTAAAAATTTATAACAGGACGATGTTGACTACTTAAATTTTAATTAGTGCAATTCTCAGTTTATCCTGAGAGATTTTTGATAAGAATTCAAGGATATGGCAGAAGTGTTGTTTGATGATGTTTATGATCTGTGTGAGATTATCGGCAGGTATTTTCGAATATTTTTTCTCTTTTCATTAACCATTTTTAAATAAAAATTGATTTTGGTTATATTCGTTGTTGTTTTTTGTGTTAGTTTTTGATTTGTAGCGATCAAAACTAACGTTTTTCTGTTTGCTGTGTAGTATTCTATGGAATCATACTTATGAAAATTATGAATTACACATGAAAACAAATAAAAAGTGGCTGTAAACATAGTCTTTAATAACTCATTTTATGAAATTTTAGTTTTAAAATAAACAATTGGCTGAAGTAAACTTATGAAAATTTATTAAATGCTACAACAAAAAGATTGTACTATTCACATAGACTTACTTCCTATTAAAATTTGAGTTCAATTTATTAATATTTTATGTATGCATTAATATTTTGAAGCAGTTATAAAATCTGTAATGTTGATAAATTAATAATGCAACGGTTTTTGGAAGACTGGGTAAATAAATGTTTATTTACAGTTCATCTTAAAAAAGAAAACATCAAAGTAAAATTATACGTAGAATTTGATTATTGATTTACTCTTAAATCCTTTTTATCTATTTTGAATTTTTAGTTGCTTTTAAAAAAGGAATGAAACTCATAATTGCAAAAAAATAATTTTAACTGATATCATTCCTTGAATATAACTACTTGTTTTTGATGTAAATATTTTGTTTATTTGTGTCAAGCATGTTTATTTGATAGCCACATAGTTTTTTCCTGCTTATATTTTGTTTTAATTTTTATGCAAACAATTCATACTACATTTGAATGTTGTATTTTTAATGTGTCATTTTGTTGTGTTTTTTTTTCCCTTTCAAATTTTAGTTTTTATTCTGCTTTAAGTAATTTTTCATTGAATTAAAGCTAGAAAATTATGGGATCTCACTTGTATCCAAACAGAAAGTTTTATTCTTTTGTAAAATGTGCTATGGTAACTTTCATAATTGAAGTTTAGTAAATAAGTTTTTACTATTAGGTAAAAGTTTTATAATTATATTTGTATGATGAATTCAAATTTTATAATGGTTGTTATGATGAGAAAAATAACATTTGATAAAATAAATGTAAGATAAATTATATTTTTTAAAATAACTTTGTGGGTAAAGTTTTGCAATTTTTAACGTTTCTCCATAGAAATAAATTTTTTTTTTTTTTTTTTTGAATGATACTGTAATATGTACAAAATTAAGTAAGTAAATAAGAATAGATTTTTTTTAGCATAAATGAATTCATTAATTTAGTAACATAGGCTAAAGTGCAAGCATGCTATAATAATATTCAAAAAGTTTATAAAATTTTTTTCATTTTTCTATTGCAAATTATTTTACTATCAAATTCTTAAAAAAAAAAATTATTATATTCATGGTCAAAAAACAAATTTGTGTTGCAGGTCCTAAATTTATCTAATTAAAAAAAATATAGGTGCCTGTATAACTAAATGAATAATAAAAACATATTTTTATTATATGAATTAAAGTAATTATTTGTGTAGCAAGTAACTAGGCCCTTTTGAAATATATTTTAACCCACTAGGGTTTTAGCAGATGGGTAAATCTGGTTCATGTTTCTCCCATATACATAATTTCCCTAACTAATTAAATGGAAAAACCGGTTTTACTATGCGAACAATACTGTAGATTGAAATACGTTTTTTTACGTGCAGAACGAACAGTGGATTAAGGTAACCATACTCAATGCAGATGCCATGCAAAATTGCTTAGATTTGTAAAAAGATCATGAATGAAGTTTTTAGAAATGCTGCTATTGGCACTTATTCAAGAACTTATACTAATTAAAATAAGTGGGGAAAATACTACGCTCAGTTTATTTATGAATATTGGAGATTTAAAAAATGTAATGTTTTGATAAGTCAATATGTATGCTTTTCTTATTGGATTCAGGGTTGGTAAGATTTTGAACATTAAAAAATTTTTCTTGATTGTATGATCTTCAAGAACTAATTTATATATATATATATATATATATATATATATATATATATATATATATATATATATATATATATATATATATATATATATATATATACAAAGAGTCATAATGAAATTATTTTTATTTTAAAAGCTTCCACTTACTATTATTGATATATTTGTGTGTATATAAATATCATCATTTTTAAATGTTTAAAAATACTTTGGCTGCCCAGTAGGTAATGGTGGATTAAGTTTTTGTCTTTCACAGTTAGAGTTGCAGTTCGATTCCCAGTGCTGAAATATATTATCGTGTAGGGAATGGGACGAAAGGGTCGATGGTGTGAGGTATCCATCCAATTGATGACTATGGGCACTACTTTAAATCAGGGATGGCAAGTTTCTTTGACGATGGCATAAACCGTCCCAGAAAAAACATGTTTCATCCCAGCCAAGTGGTAGAAACTTTATTTATTTTAAAAATTAAAACAGTTTTTTATACATTTTAAATTACAATCTAATTTAAATAATAGGTTAAAAATTTTTTTTTTAGATTTCCAATTTATTTTAACTCATTATTTATAAATAAGTTAAGATCAGAAGGAAGCATTTGGAAAAAAAAAAAAAATACATATAATGAATTTCTTAGAAAATTTAAATATTTTTTGTCCCCCCCCCCCAATAATTTAGTAAAAGAGTATTGTAAAACCTAGTTTGATAATTGTATAAAGATCTGTTAAAATATCATAGTCAAACTTTATTAATACCATTAAATTAATAAATTACCTACTAAACATATATACACTACCATATCTCATATACCTATTACATTCACAATTAGCTAATTAATTTTTCTAATTAAATACTATTATGTATGAACATGCACTGGTTTGCAAACTGATTTTCTAAAATGCAAAGATCCTTAGATATTAACTCTGTATATTTAACGTTAAGCTGCAACATTATTTAAATTTAAAAAAAATGAGTAGCCACTAGATGGCAGCAGTTAAGATGTCCAGAAAGAGATGATTTAGGTAACAGAGAGAGAAGTGTGCTTGTCGAGTAAGAGGTAGAAGGATCCCCCCCCCCCGAGCTACTCAACCCCTTATATACAGCTATGCCAAATTGCTCCGGACTACAGATAAATATTTTCGAGTGGTAGTCTTTTATTGTCTTATTCTTGATTTAGTAAATTCGATTTATAGGGGTTTTTATCACCACTACTTCAAAATGATTTAAAACCCTTTCGCGATGGGAAGCGCAAACGCTCGCTTTTTGCTGAGGCCGGCAGTCTCTCTCGCAAGCGTCTGTCCAGGGCCGGAGGGTTTTTTGCTGTTGAGCCTAAATCCATGAAATTACCGAAATATCAACGCGTTATTTTATAATGTTCTAAAGAGTATTTAAATGGCATATGTTTTATGTATATTTCTATAGATACTTTATTTACTTAAGTTATTTCTTGTTTAAATATATATTTTACACATATATTTTCATTATGTACCATTTAATAACTTTTAACATTATATATCTGAAAACTAAATATATGACTTAAAATTTTTTTTCGTGTGAAAAATTTGAAAACACTAACATTGCACTAAAAACTGGACCGCAAATCGAAATATCCAACGCTGTAGTAAATATAAACGTGAACGAGAAAACGGTCTGGCACGCTGGCGTGTCGGCCGGGAAGTGAGTGCGTTTCTTGCAGGCACGTATAGGTGACATTCTGCGTGAAACGGTTAAAAGCTTATGTGATACACCACGTTGTTACAGTTAAGCCCTGTAGAACCTTCAAAAGGTTGGCAAAATTAACCGAAAATTTGAAGTTTGTAGTTCTCTACTGTTCTTTTAAAGTATTTTGTCGAATCTGGAACATTTGGCTACTCTGGATAATATAATGGGATAGCCAACTATATATATATATATATAGCATAATAAATAAATAGAAAAAAAAAACATGAAGAAAATTAAGGAAAACAACAAGTATTATTTATTGCGCATAAGCTGCAAGTAAATAGAACTCATAAAATAAGTTCAAAATGAAGATAAAACGGAGAAAAATTACAGAAAAATGAAAAAAGGGAAAAAGAAAATTATTAATAATAAAAAAAAATATAAAAGAATATATAAAAAAAACAGAACTGGAAGGGATATATATATATAAAGAATTCTTTTAAAAAATCTGGGGAAAAAAAAAGATATAATCTTTTCATCAGCCCACACGATTATATCTGCAAAAAAGAGTGCTATCTAATATTGTATTAATATAGCTGAAGCAAAATATATCAAAACAATAGTGTGAGGAGCACTCAAAATTTTTTTTTACAAATATTACAACAAATAAAATAGAATACAATAAGTAAAAATAACACAAAAAACAGAAAGTAAAATATAAAAAAAAAAAACAGAAAAGAACATAATACATAATCTATAAAGCGAGTAGTGAAATCAAATGAACTTACATGAACGGGAAATTTTTCAAGAATGATTTAAAATATTTTTGATTGCCAGATTGCAAAATATGAAAACAAAAGCGCAAATTGAGATAGCGTAACTAGAGGAATTTTAAAGTGCGTTCTTGCTGCATTACTAAAGTGCTTTTGATTTGTTAGTTACCAAGGATGGGCCCGAAAATGGATGTGCGCAAGGTAATATTATACTGGATAATTTAAAGAAGTTAACTATAAATAATTTTAGAAAATGAATATTTATTTAAGAAAAAAATATAAAATAGAAAAGAGAAAGAAGCATAAATTGCCTGTTTTGCACATAATTTTAGCCACGGGTTTGTCCGAAATGGATTTGCACATGGAAAAATTATATAAATTAACAAAGAAATCTTTTTAGTAAAAATTTTAGCCATGGATTTGCATATGGAAAAAATTTTATAAATTAACAAGGAATTTTATTAGTAAATAATTTTAGCCACGGATTTGCCCGAAATGGATTTGCACAAGGAAAAATTACATAAAATAACAAAGAAAAAATCTTTAGTAAGTAATTTTAGCCACGGATTTGCACATGGAAAAATTTTATAAATTAATAAAGAAATTTTTTAGTAAATAATTTTAGTCACGGATTTGCCCGAGATGGATTTGCACATGGAAAAATTAAATAAATTAACAAAGGAATTTTTTAGTAAATAATTTTGACCACAGATTTGCCCGAAATGGATTTGCACATGAAAAAATTGCACAAATTAACAAATAAATTTTTAGTAAATAATTTTGCCCATGGATTTACCCAAAATGGATTTGCATTAGGGAAAACTATATAACAAAGAAAATTTTTTAATAAATATATCTACAATAATATACGATTAACTCAATGATTTTATATAGAATTTAATTATTTTCGTTGGTTATCCATTGTTTATTATCAAATTTTGAAAGACTTTATCGATTTGTTTTTTGGATAAATAAATAATACTACATATTCTTTTAATTCTATTCATTTCATTAAAAGTGGTGTTTAAATAGATGCTCCTAGAAACATTAGAATTCCAAGTAATAAGTTTATTTATATTAAAATTAAAAGCATTTCTTTTATCGTATAAATCAACAAAGCAGATATTTTCTTCTTTTGTAATAGTTTTTTTTCCCGGATTTTTTAAAAGAATTCTTCTTTTTTTTTCTTTTTTTTTTTTAATATATATATCCTTTCCAGTTTTGTTTTTTTAATTTTTTTATTTTTATTTTTTATTATTAATAATTTTCTTTTTCCCTTTTTTCATATGTCTGTAATTTTTCTCCGTTTTATCTTCATTTTGAACTTATATATATATACTTTGTATTGTTATTATATAGTACTGTTTATAGTGAGTTAGGCATTTCCACATGGGTATCAGAATTTTTTTAACGAATGGTCATGTGATGTACCTTGAACCTACAGAAAGTTGTATTCCATGAATAGATTCAAGGTACACCATCATCTCACTAGAAATTAATTTATATATTTATGTGTGAAACCACAAAGTTGAAAATAAAATAAAATTCAAAACAAAAAGGCAATCTGAAAATAAAGGTAAAATATAAATCAGAAATTGTATAAAAGTAAAATAAAGATATAGATTAATTTACTTTATATTAGAGAACAAGTGTTATATATATATATATATATATATATATATATATATATATATATATATATATATATATTTATATATATATATATATATACTGAATGTTAAAATAAAAATGTCAAAGTGTTACTGTATGTGATATTACAAGTGTATAAAAATATTTGATTAAAACATGAAAAGAGCTGAACCGCCAGAGAGCAGAGATATATAGGTGATTGTGATGATTCTATTTCATATTTTAGATGCCACGGATCAAATAAGAAGATAAAAGAAAACAATATCTAAAGAGAATATGGGGAAAACTGAGCCTTTAGGAGCCTCCAAAAATCCTTCAAAAACAATTTTAATCAGGCATCTGAAAATCTTACGTGATAAAAATTTGCTGACATTATCCTTAAATTACCTGATCTCGTGTTAGTAAATCCCAGAGGAAGTTTGAAAAACTAACATTTAATGTTGACCTGTCATTTTTGTTGAATGTGGCATAAAACTAATTTTCAACTAGGTTCACTATTCTGAACGGATTATTTTCACGTACTATGTGTTCTAAGGGTTTCTGGGGATGGAATCAAATATACTAATTATCTAGTGTTAATTATTAATTAAGTTCATCTGAAAATCTTACGTGATAAAAATTTGCTGACATTATCCTTAAATTACCTGATCTCGTGTTAGTAAATCCCAGAGGAAGTTTGAATATAATTATCTAGTGTTAATTATTAATTAAGTTACGAAATCGGACACAAAAACTTACTTTGTCTGAATAAACATATAATTTTTTTTTACGTGTTTGGATTCTAAATCTTCGAAATATAGAGTGTAGCCACAATCTGGAGATAGTAACCCTAATAGTTATGTCAGGAGAGCGGATGAAAATTTATTTCCCTTAATGCTAATTTCACTTTTTGCGTTTTTAGTCATATCTTTAAAATTAATTCAGAAATTTGAAGAAAAAATAAATTGCATTCATTCATGAAACCAGTTTATCAAAAAATAATTTCATGCAATCAATAATTTTTAATACTTATTTATTATTTAATTTAATTGTGACAGAAGAAAGTTTGATTTATGAGGTATAAATTTTTTTATACCATATTTATCTATCTATTTTTCTATAGAATAATATAAATTTTCAACTGTTTATATTTAGTAGTAGCCGAGAAGAATTAAACTTTATTACTTATAAAAAATAATTTTTCTACAATTAAGAAATATTTAAATGGGGCGATTAATATTCAAATGTGGGTAACTTACGAAGGACTTGACTTACCCACGTAGTGTAAATTTCAGTCATATTTTTTTTTCGCTAAACGCCGGTTGGTAATTTTTTTTTTAAACTATAAAATACGATGTTTCTTTTTAAGTTATCTGAAAATTTATTCGTTATTTAGTAAAGAGATTTGAATAAAACATTATATTCAACGAATGTCTAGTTTTATAACAGCATGTTTCTGATGGAACGTGATTATACATCAGCTTTTTTTAATTTAATTTTTTAATATGTTCTTTCAATAATTAATGTAATTTCAATAATATATATATTCGTATGAATAGATTCCGAATAATATATTTTTCTATTTCTTCAATTTTATAATTATTAAGCAAGTACTACTTAAATGAAGATATAAGTTTTATTGAAAGTATCGTTATATTTTCTTGAATAAAATTATAATATCAACGATGATTATCTGAAATAGTGTTTTGATATTTCATTTCTCTACAAAAAGAATGCCGAAAACCGAATATATAGCCAACATTTTTAAGCATCTTCAAGTTTCTCGACATCTTATATATCGTCTTAAACGTCTTAATCTTAAAATAAATTTTTTAATTAACTGTCCGCACGTGTTTTGCAGAACTATTTCACCAACTATTTAATTATATTTTAACATTTTTCAAAATCCTATTTCTTACGCTACCACCTAAATTATTTTTTCAATAATATACTAATCAATTTTTTAAGTACTTTATTTTAGGTTTTCCTCTAAAGTAAATATTCGTCAAGTTTTTAATAAAAGAAAGCTTAGAATTATTACCAGCTAGCTGAGAATTAAAACTTGTGACGAAATTAAAAACATTCTGCTGCTTTAAATTTACTCGATGAAAAACACCTGACTATTTACTAAGCATATTATTTTTTCGAAAAATGAAGATAAATTATCGATTGTCTTTTTTATTGTGTCTTATTTATTTGAGTAATGAAGAGTAAAAGCAAATATGTGCACAGCAAAAAAATACAACAGATTGCTTTATTTTTTAAATGGACAAAAATTTATGAAACTACAAATTTGTTTTACGTTTAAACTTGTTCCCGCTCACTATCTTCAAGAAAGTTGTCCTTTTTTAAAAGATAATGTTGAAAAAATTTGATTAAAAAAGTTGCTAACATTATCTCTCAACTTTAGTACAATTCACAAAATATAATTATTTTTGAAAAATGCTCGATATGCCCTATTTTGTTAAACAACAAATACTAAAAATAGAATATTTAAAAAAGATTCCAAAATCATGCTATTTTTAGAATCATCATCTCAAAAAATTGTTATTTTTCTAACTTTAGATTTTTCTTAATATTAAAATAAGATATATTAAGACATTTTTGGATTACAAATTATTTGAAAACTGTATTATATTCAGCAAATAGTTTTAATAAACTTTTTTTTAGAAATTATAAGTAGATATTGTTCTTATATTTCGCTTAAGAAGACAAAAATGATAATGTTGCATTGGTGCTTGGTTGAAAAGTGATAATGATTTCATTAACACCAGAACTTACATCTGTTTGGACGTAACACTTAATTACTTGAAACAGAAACAATTAAAATTATTAGAAATTAAGTTGTTTCCTTTATTTTGTTAAGAGTGGCAGAAAAGATGAGGAAAAAGTAGTGAAAAGCCCCGTTTACATTCATACTAATTCATGCATTTACTCATATCACTTCAGAATTTTAAGCCAAAAATAAAAGGTGTAAAACATAAACTCTTATGCCCTTAAGTTTAGCCTAACACGTATCTAGAATAGATTTTGGATCAATGAATAAATATTGTATTTTCAAAAAATTACGAATAGGGTGAAGACTCTAACTTGTTCGAAATAATGAGAAACCTGCATGATTTTTTTTTAATGTTTTAAAATGAAACATCATTTTATAAAGATAGACACCAATTTCAGACCGGTGCGTTAACTAGTTATTTTGTTATTAATAGTTAAAATCGCTCGATTATCGCCGCCCCCTAAATCGCTGCTAGGTTTCCCATCCGCTCTGATGACGTCACAATATAGTACAACCACGACTCCCATCATGTTGTGAAACGGTGAAAGCATATGCCGCGCCGAGTATAAATTTTGAAAAATGGCTCCAAGCAAAAACTACAAGTGTTGCATTGTACCATGTGCAATGGTTCTACGTTAAACACGCCAAATAAATTATTTTTTAGTATACCAAAAGGAGAAAAAAGACAAATTTGGTGCAAAGCCATCAAACGCGATGAAAAACATACTCGCAAATTGCCTGCAACTACTGCATTATACTGTTGCTAAGACCATTTTACAGTAACTTACTTAATTATAATTTAATTCTATAAGATTGTTTTTCTGATTGATAAGCTTCTCTGAATGAATAATTCATTATACTGAATTAAAAAAAATTTGCCTAAATACCAGGTCATATACCATTCATTCCATTCCCTCTAATTAGGATCAACTCATTAAATAAAAACTTTCAAAACAGTTCAGAATTTTATATATAGACAAATATAAATAAAAATGAATCAGTATAAATAGAGAAAAATGAATTTATTTCAAAAGTTGTTGAAAAAAAAGTAGTTTCGACATTTATTCTTTCATTCCTCAATTTTACTTCATTAGGTTGAAGGGTTTTGAGTTAAAAAATAATTAATTAATTTTATCTAGAAGAAAAAATTATGAAAGTTAAAATGATATGGGTTTACCATTATTTACATTTCTTCAAAAAAAAAAAAAAAAAAAAAAAAAAAAAAAAAAAAAATTTTCTAGAAAATATTTTAGAAATTAATAATAAAAAGAATTTTTAAAAAAATTTTATTTACCTAAAAACTTATAATTCCAGGGCATATATCATTCATTCCATTCCCTCTAATTGGGATCAACTTATTAAATAAAAAACTTTCAAAACAGTTCAGAATTTTATATATAGACAAATATAAAAAAAAATGAATCAATATAAATAAATAAAAATGAATTTATTTCAAAAGTTGTTGAAAAAAAAAGTAGTTTCGACATTTATTTTTTCATTCCTCAATTTTATTTCACTATTCTGAAAGATGCTCACAAAAATTTTCTCAAGGGGGAGGATGCAACTGATATACACTACATATATATTTAAACTATAAATATATAATATAAACATGAAAGAAAAAAATTTTTTAAAAAATGCGGTTCAAATTAAAACGCCTTTGTAACACATTTCTAGATAGGAAGCTTTGGTTTAACTCCTCCCGTTCGCTGAGTTACTATACTTTGACGTCATAAGCAAACCCCGCCTTATTTTGTGTCACGTGAAGTTAGTTTCGTTTTGGGATAATTTTAAGTTAAGTTTTCTTTAATATTCGGGTCAGTTTTTTAAATTCTGAATTGATTTTTGGGAGTTTTAAGATATAGACTATTTAAAATAATCAACATTCTGCGATTACCCAAACCATGCAGGTTCCTCAATATATAAAAAATTTTTGAAAGTGAAATGACACATTATTTACCGTGGCAACTAGAAGGCGCAAGCTGTAGTTAATTGTTGAAAATTGCAAAAAACATCAAAAACGCTTCTTTTTACGACCTTCGGTGACCTTGTGGCAACAACTTTACACAAACTTTTCATCCATTTTACAAAGTTTAACATCCTTACTTTACATATATTTAAATTACTTGGAGGCACTTTGTTTGCGCTAAGAGCTGTGGGTCATTGCAATTTCCATGTAGTGCAAAAATGCTGAAATTTTCCTGCGACGCTCTGAACTTTGGGGGGCCATAAAAAATGAACAACTCAACTTTGGGGCAAAAAATTCTAGATTTTGTCTTTTGACAAGGTGTATAACAACTGGTAATTTTTTGAAGAAAATCTGAGATGGCGTGTATTTCAAGTGTGTCACTCTCTCAGATTCTTGCTCTTAATGATTCCTGAGATTCGCCCATATATATATATATATATATATATATATATATATATATATATATATATATATATATATATATATATATATATATATATAGTATATATATAATATTTCCTAAAATATATAAAATATTTCTTAGAAGCTTAAGCTACTATAAAACGATAAATTATATGGCTTCAGTTTTTATTTCATAAATTTTTTTATTCGCTCGCACACCAAACTGAACCTAATTAATATACATTCATTTAACATTTTACACAATTAACACTTGAAATTTTCAATTATATAAATTACTGAATGCAAATTAATGCATAATGCAGTAAACATAAGCAAATAGATTAACTAGTTATTATTTTTTTCAGAATTTTAGATTTATTTTTTCAGAATTTTTTTGGATGTGTCCATTTGCCTCGTCGTTGCAGTTGGCTCAAATAGTTATGACTCCAACATTTCCACATTAATTAAACTACTCTTGTTATTTTTTTCCCCTCCATTTTTTACTCTCTTTACTTTATGTTAAATCTGGCTCTTCACAAGAATTTAAAGAAATGTTTAATAAAAAGTGTGCGAAGGTAAGAACTTCAAAATCGTAATCATTGACTGACAAGGGAATTCACAATTCCCTTGATTTGTACAGTAACATCAGAAACTAACTCGTTATGTACCTCTTTAAATACAAAACAAACAATACACTTTATACAAATTTCCTTTGCGTTATCTTTTATTCTTTATGAAAAAAAGGACCGCTGAAATCAACTTAATTAAATAAATAATCAAACATGAGCTTTTCCATAGGCAAGTTGCCAATTATTTGAGTTGACACTATTGGTTTTGCTTTTAAATAAGTTATACTTTTATAGACAATTTTTCTACAATTTGACCGACCACTTGACGGTCAAAATTTTCCCCAAGTATGTTTAAGTAAAGATACAACACCTCGGGTAAAGATTTCTTATGAAAATATTCTACAATTATTCAGGTTGATTTATTATTCTTAGGTAAAATTACCTGATGCTTGTTATTGAAATTAAATTCTGTATTACCTAAGTGAGCTCTAATTCAAAATTACTTTGTCATCCAAAAAGGGACTAAGAGTCTTTAACAGTTGGGCTGAAAAGTTTGTAGGGTAACATAGAAACAAATTCTTTTTTGATAACATTTTACTTTTATTCAATATAGTTGCCTTCAAGGGCGATACAACGGTTATAGCGGTCATATAATTTTTCGATACCATTTTTATAGTACGATTTGTCTTTAGCCTCAAAATAGGTCTTAGTTTCGGCTTTTACTTCTTCATCGGCGCTAAATTTCGTTCAAGCGAGCATTCTCTTGAGGTCTGAGAACAGGAAAAAGTCGCTGGGGGCCAGATCTGGAGAATACGGTGGATGCGGAGCAATTCGAAGCCCAATTCATATAATTTTATATCATTGACTTGTGACACAGTGCATTGTCTTGATGAAACAGCACTTTCTTCTTCTTCAAATGGGGCCGTTTTTCTGCGATTTCGTCATTCAAACGCTCCAATAACGCTATGTAATAGTCACTGTTGATGGTTTTTCCCATTTCAAGATAGTCGATGAATATTATACCATGCGCCTCCCAAAATACTGATGACATAACTTTGCCAGCTGACTGTTGCGTCTTTCCACGCTTTGGAGTTGGTTCATCTCGTGCAGTCCACTCGGCTGACTGTCGATTGGACTCCGGTGTGAAATGATGGAGCCATGTTTCATCCTTTGTCACATATCGTATAAATTCGGGTTTATTACGATTAAACAGCTCAGAATCATCAATTCGTTGTTGTTTTTGGTCGATTGTGAGCTCGCGTTTCGTTTCCCAAATATTCATTCACGATATGTCCAACACGTCCCTTTGATATCTTTAGAGTCTCAGATATCTCGATCGACTTCACTTTACGGTAATCTAAAATTATTTTGTGGACTTTTTGATGTTTTCGTCGGTAACAGCCTCTTTGGGGCGTCCACTGCATGCATCGTCGTCGGTGCTCATTTCGCCTCGTTTAAACTTAGCAAACTACTTCCCAACGGTTGATTTTCCTGGTGCAGAGTCCGAATAATGTTTATCAAGCTATGATGGTACATTTCCATATTGTTTAATACTATTTATTTCAAACGAAAATTCTTGAAATTTTTTTTTACAAGAACGGTTTCTGCTATTTTATACTTCTTTGTCCTCACTGGACCCGTTGTTTTCTGCTTAGTTCTTACATTTTCCACGAACCTAAAAGAAAAAAAAAAAAAAACTCCCAACACGTAAAATAGTAATATAATTATTGTTTAAATTAATTGAATCATTTATAAAGTTATTAACATGGATATTAAGCACAGATTGATAAACCTCAAATTTTCCATTAGAAGAATTTTTCAGTTCGGAATTTTACTCATCGTGTTTTTCACTACAGTTTATAGTTAGATTTGGATAGTCATAACCTGCCAGAAACGTTGGTCCATGCCATCACAAGTTGTGTTGCAAAAGTTTATCAGGATTGACACTTCGTGAGACCAAGTCTGCAGGATTTTCTTCAGTTGGTACATATCTCCATCGCTGATTTGGAAATAGTTCTTGTATTGTGACCACTCTATTTTGAGCAAAAGTTTTTAAGTCTATCGGTTCCTTTTGAAGCCAAGGCTAAATCTTTTCAATTTCCCAAACATGAGGAATCTTCTTTTAGCGGCAGTGAAACAACATATTACCCTTCCTTAGTACTAAAATAAATATCCGCAAAGTGTTTCTCACAAATTATATTTTCTTAACTTTTAGTTATTGTTTCCTCTACATTCTAATTGTCAGAATTTTTCTAACGTTTTATTTAAGTTCTCATTGCGAATCTAACCACAGTGAATCTTTATTTCTTTTATTGAATCTAAATTTTCGGTCACTCCATACCCAAATGCACTTTTGACCAAAAGCAATAGCGAATTTTTTATTTTAATTCTTTTCGGTTTTAATAATTCATAAAATATATTTGCACCCAATAATAAATTTATTTTTCCCGGAATATTATAAGTGTCAACGGCCAATTCCACGAAATTCGAAAAATCTACATTTATATTTAAGCAATCCAGTAACACTCTACACATCTGCCATTTTGTATATTTATTCTTTACAAGAATTAATGAAGTACAATAAGCATTTGTTTTTAAAACACGCGGTCGCCACAATTTGAGTTGTGTCTATTCTCTAAACGTATGATTCAGCGCTTACATTAAACGCGGTTTGTAATTTATTCTGATTATTAATTGGCGCCTCATTGGGGGTGGAGGAAATGTAACCTTGGATAGTTTGTGATGAGCTTTTATGCATAAAAAGCAGTTCTTCATTCTGCATATATTAACTTTTCATCTGGGGGAAAAGCACTTAAAACAGTATTATTTTTAACTAACTCTATTCTATCGCACACAGAAAATCTTTTAAATTGTGGGCAAAATTGCAAGGCTTGAGACTCATTATTTTTTCATCATACACTGATATCATTTTTTATTTCAGATATAAATACATTTGTTGCTCCTCTCTGTACATTCAAATTATTAATACTGTTTTGTTTATTAAATTCGTAACGCTTAGTATTTCCCCCATTTTTATTTTTTCCTTTCGAAGATAAATATCACACACACGCCCTAATTCATGCGATTTAAAATATGTTTTTTCCTGTTTTTCACTAATACGAGTCATTAATTTTCTATCGAGAGTACTCATTATTTTATCCGATACTATTAACTCACTGACGGATTTAAAATCATTTACATTACGCAATTGACAATAATACTCAAATGTTGCACTTAACCTTGACGCAAATTGTACATAACTCTCTAAGCTTTTTTTCTTCTTCGCTTTTTTGGAATTTATTAAAGCATTCTTGTGGTGTCTGGGTAAATTCTTTTAGCACTAAATCTTTGAGTTTTTGAGTTTACTGTAATTAGTTAACACTTCTTCGGAAATATGAACCCTTAAATTGTTACTCACCTAAAATATTTAAAAGAATTTCGCAATTAAATTTTTCGGGAACCTCTTTTATTTTTAATGTTTTTTCTAGCGACTGAAAAAATAAATTATATGATTCTACTCGTGAGGGTATTGGTATTGTTAAGGTTTTCATCGATTTTAATAAGGTTTCGATATTAATATTATTTGGATTCTGAGAAACAATATATTTTGTCAGTACGGAATTATGCGGCAACTCTTTTTGAATATTAGCTAGTTCTAATTGTGCTAATTTAATTCGCTCAAATTCTAATTTGGCTTTACTATCGGGCTTTTTACTTCCTCTATAGCATAATCCAATTAGCATTTAATAACTCTTTATCCGTTTTACAAACCTCGCTGTTTTCGATAAAAGTTTCTCTAGAAGGTATTGCTTTAGCACCCTCCGGTACAGTTAAAATTTAACTCTTCTGCGACTAATTTTAACTTATCTTTCTTTAATTTAGTTAAAGACATATTTATAATTATAATTTAATAGGAGTAAATAAAAAATTAACGTTCTCCTAGCTCCTCAGCTCGCTGTTTGGCGCAGTTAGCTAAGGTTTCTGTTTCGATTTTGAATCGGCAATGTACGCATATTATTAAATCATTTGCCCCTATTTTTCACTTAATTTTTATAAAATTCATTCATCCATAGATCGCTTACCTTCTCCGGCTCTCTCGGGTAAGAACCATGTAATTTCTTTTTAAAACATAGGACATAATTTGGCATAACATAATTTAAAACATAATTTGGCAATAATTAAATTCACTGGGTGGAACTAGAATAACGTAACATTGTGAAAAAGTGTTAAGAATGTTAGGAAGAAACGTCAGTCTGAAGGGCTCGTTCATTCCGCTCTTAGAGCTGAAGCTATGATTTCCTCCTCATGACGTCACGCTGCACACAGATTACGGAGATCGCAAGCAAAGATATTATGAAAACTTTGTATCATTCTCTCTGTAAAAATAAGTTCGACTTTTTCTTGATATTAGATTTCAAACTTTATGCAATTAACATATTATTTCCTTTCAAAAACATAGCTTTAAAAAATTATCTTGGCCAAAATATTAAATTAAATACCATTTTAAACTAATAAAAATATTTTATTAGTTGTAGTAAATGACGCTATAAATACTTTATTTAAAAATTTTCAGTTTTAACTTTTATTATTAAAAAAGAAACTTAATGCATATAACCACACTTTTTAAGCTACATATTGTTCGATAACAATAATTTGTAAAGTTTGGTTAAATTTAGAATCTTGATTTTAAAATTTGCTATTAAAGCAATTTGTTTATACTTAATCATCAGGAGACAACAACCTTAAACGCTAATAATTCTAACAAAATAATAATTTAGGTTCATAAAAATATTAAAAGTTTTACAATTGTTTATAGATATTTAAATTTAAAAAAAAATTTTATTATAATTAAAAAAAAAATATTTAGAATAACTAGATTTAAAACTACGTTATGAAACTAGGAGAATTTTAACTATTAATTATCTATACTTTTCATTTAAGTTTTTATTTTCTTTGACTTATTGATTTTTTAATTCTTTCGTCTGCCTTTTTTTTATTATTTTTGAAGTAGCTGGGCGGTTTAAATTTAAAAGGCGAATTCTTATTAAAGTTCTGAAATGCAAAATAAGCGTATTGCTGTTTTATTCACTGTGGGATATCGTCCCTCTAATTCACTTATAAATTCTTTGATGACACTTTTTGATTTTCTGTTCCATGCACACTTGGAAAAATGTTCTCAAATTCGTGACACACTTCCATCCATGCTGCTGACGGAACAAATAGTCCTCCCGTAGATAAGAGAGCACTTGGTAGAGTTAGAGCAATTTTAAAATCATTCTAATCGGCAATCCAAGCAAACGATTTCTCATATCATCTTCATAATCTTGTTTTAAGAAATACTTACTGCATATTCGTTCATATTTAATATTAACTGGATCATTTCATTTGCAATGTTGAAGCCATTCTTTGCATTTTTAGGGAACACGTGGAAAATTATATTTATTCCTTTTGTGTTTCGATCAGAATTTTTGTAAGTTGCAATCGCACCAACTGACGTTTCATAAATAATTTGTTTAAATTTACTTCACAAAACTGAGAGCAATCATTATAGGAAACAAAGAATGTCTTGGAATATGTCCCAAAAAGGAATGCACCAATATTAGTTGAAGCTAGTTAGACCGAACACTTCGTTCTTGAAGTAAAAGCTCAAGCTTTGCGCCACCGTGACGTCACAGGCGAAAATCGGAGGTTTGGCGCAGCGAGAGTTTCTTCAAATGAGTGAACTAGCCCTTCTATTCTCTTTAGCCCTGACTTATCACTGAAATTTTTTATTGGATTTTTCAGAGGATTGACCAGATTGGTTTTGTCATAGATAAAAAGATATTTGTCGAGAACATCTTTGGATTTGAATCACATTACAGTACTTCCACAGTTTTTTCAGTGAAAAAATTTGGACCATTTAATATTTTCCGATCAAAACAATTAACGAAAACGCTCTGATTAGATCAATTAAATAGAGTGTTTAAATGCTTAAAAGGCGGATGCTATATTGAGCTCATTTCAAATATTTTAAACTATATCAGTTGGAGGAAAAAAACAACAACAATCATTAGCGTGTCTCGAGGTCTTAGAACCCGTATTTACATTTAAAAAAAAAAAAAAATTCTTTGAGCGGACGTTAACGTTTAAATAAAAGCTTAATTCACAAAATAACGATCTTCACACTTCGCAATACGTAGCTCTCAACTTGTATAATCGTCTTGAGAAATTTTTCTTAGGTGTTAGTAACATTTATAGTTAAAATAGATTGGATTTTACTTACGAATATTGCGAAATAACGTGAATAAAGCACTAATAAATAAGAGTACAAAAATGGACATATAGTTTGTCTAAGCTAAGAACTCCTCCCGCCACAAAATCCGAAGCCGTTTGGTGCTATGGAAACAAGAATGATTCTTTTTAGGGCAGGGCTAAAGAGAATAGAAGGGCTGGTTCACTCCTTTGAAGAAACTCTCGCCGCTCCAATCCTCCGATTTTCTCTAGTGACGTCACTTTGGCGCAAAGCTCGCACTTTTACTTCAAGAACAGAGCTTTCGGCCTTACTAGCTCTAACTAATATTGGAGCATTTCTTTTTGTGACATACTCTAAGACATTTGTTATTTTCTATAATGACTTTCCTCAGTTTTTGCAGTGAATTTACAAAAATTTAAAACTATTAACGAAATGCCAGTTTGCTCTATTGCAACTTGCAAAAATTCTGATAGAAAAACAAAAGGAAAAAATATAATTTTCCGCAATAAAGTAAATGAACCCCCTAAAGTAAATGAACAACTATGTAAAGAATGGATTCCGAAATGACACAGTTAATATAAAACAGCAATACGTTTTTTCTATCGTTAAGAACTTTTATAAAAATTCGTTATCTAAATAGAAACCCCTCGTTACTTCAAAAAGAAAGGCAGGTGAAAAAAATTAAAAAATGGATAAAGTCAAAGAAAATTAAAACGTAAGTAAAAAGTAGAAATATAATATATAGTGTATAGTTGAAATTCTCCTAATTTCATAACATATTTTTTAATATAGTTATTCTAAATATTTATGATTTTTTAAAAAATTATATTCTCTTAAATTTAAATATCTATAAATTATATCATCTTAAATTTAAATATCTATAAACAATTGTAAAATTTCTAATGTTATTATGAACCTAAATTGTTATTTTGTTTCAGTAATTAGCGTTTAAGGTTGATGTTTCCTATTGATTAAGTATGAACAAATTGCTATTTGCGGCATATTTTAAAATCAGGGATTCTAAATTTAACTCAACTTATTGTTATAAAAGAATATGTAGATAAAAAAAGTGTTGATATATGCTTTTCTTAATAATTAAAGTTAAAACTGAACTTTTTAAAATAAAGTATTTATAGTGTCATTTTCGCCAACTAGTAAAATATTTTTATAAGTTTAAAATGGTATTTTTTTAATATAATGGCCAAGAAAGTTTTTTTGAATTATGTTTATGAATGGAAATAATGTGTTAATTACGCAAGGTTTGAGAGCTAATAACCAGAAAAAGTCTAACTTATTTTTACAAAGAGAAGGATGCAAAATTATCATAATATCTTTGCTTGCGATCTCCGATACCTGTGGACACAGTGACGTCATGAGGAGGGAAATCGTAGCTTCAGCTCTAAGAGCGGAGTGAACTAGCCCTTCTCTTTAGCCCTGATTTTAGGGAGGGTAGCTTCACTCTAGGGCTTATGACGATAGACCGAAGAAAGAGATTCCCTTCTCCCGACCCGAGCCGAAACCACTCAAAAAGTGACCTCGCACCCTTACTTGAAATAGTCATACCTCGTTACCATAGTTACCGCCACAGGTCCACCCGAATGTCTGGGGGAGTTCTTATTTTAGACAAACTGTACTCTAGTTTTTTATCTATAAACAAGGTTTTTTCTCCTATAAACAATAACCTTTCTCAGTGTCGGAGTTTTGACCATTTCAATACCTTTATTTATGCTTTATTCACATTGTTTTTGCTTTGTATACCTGTATTTAAGATAGACCTGAAAATACGAATATTCAGTTAGTATAGTAACCACTTTTTCCTTGAACCTAATGAGTCTGTGACCGATATTAATTGGTCCTTTTCATTTAATAGCCACTTTCCGGAAACATTTTTATTTTTGTTGTTACTTGGATTAAATTTTATTTAAAAAAAATCATATTAGAAATAATATACAGCTAATCAAATTCAACAATAAAAATGATGTAACTATGTAACTAGTTGAACATATTTGAAACTATTCGGGGAGGTGAAATTCATTTAATGTATACTGTACAACTTTGATATGGTGAATTGCTTAAGACTCTCTATCTACATGAATGGATTCTGAAGGATCAAAATTTTGATTGGATTTTAATTAAAATACAGTTTTCCTGTTTTCATTGATGTAATTTTCACTTTTTTTGCTGACTCGCCAGTGGTATCAGATCTAATTTAAGATCTAATCTAAGATCTAGAAGTTAAGCAATTATGCTAATGTTGGTGATGCAGCTTAATTTTTGGAAAATTCTTACCAGTTTTTATTTTACTGCCTTTTTTTTTTTTTTTTTTTTTTTTTTTTCAAAGCTTTTGCATGACCTTATAAGTTGGCAACTACTGTTATATATAAATATCTTTATCAAAACAACATTTTTAGCAGCAAAATAAAAAATTAGTCATTTTAAAGATGGATTTTATTTTTTTCTTTCTGAAATTTAGATAAATAAGTTTTATTTTTGTATTAGACATTTTTTTTGCACATCTTCCTAACACATAAAGAGAAAAAAATTTTCGAACTCTTATACTGAATTTTTAGTTTTAACAATTCATATCAAAGCCAATTTATCAGAAGCGGAAATATTTCAAGACGATTATTTTATTCTTTTTTTTTTTTTTTTTCCATCATTCGATGTCTTTTTCGAAATCTTAATATTTTTTAAGTGAGAATTTCCTTTTGGCAATTACTTTGATAGTGAAAGAATAAAAAGGAAGTGGTATTAATAATTTAGAAGTCCATTGTGTAAAGTAGCATTAAGAAAGAAACACACGTTAAAGAACTTCAATTTTCCTTTCCAAATGCTATTACTTTTTTTTCATGTTTTACATTTTCCCCCTCTTAAGTTTCCTTCATTGTGAAGGTTAAGGTTGTTTTTCTAAAACTATTTTCATGAGAATATGAAAGATTGCTTTTTAGTGAATTAGATGTTTTTGTAACTGTTATGAATTTGTAAGTTTTTTTTTCCTGAAATGTTTGGAAAGTTACACCAGCGCTGAGAGATTATAAAAATATGCAAACATTGAGAATTTTTCATCGATTTTAAAGCTGTTCTTCGAAGGCTTTACCGTTTTATAAAATAAATTTTTATTTTTATTTTTTAAATCGAATAATAGGTTAATTTTATAATGTTGTTAGTTTTATGACTGTTTTGTCTCTCTTTACAGAGCATGTGACGCTCGGGCATGTGATTCTTCCGCTAATTCGCGGAATTTTGCGAATTAATGATTTATATTTCGATTAAAATTTTCTCGCAGTTCTGTTAATATAAAATTTAAATTTCGTTACTTATACAATATCTCGTTAAAGAGGCATTCATTCCCCTTTACCAGCACACTCTTTTTTTCTTCCTCATTCACGCGTGATAATGACTTTTACGCAGATTTCTTTGAGGAAAACTCAACTTTGAACTTCGAGTACGCGAGACTGAAAAAAAAATAAAAAAAAATAAAAAATCTATAATACCTTCGGCTAGAATTTATGAACTACCGAGGTCAAACAGAAAGGTATAAAATTGATTATCTAAAAAGTTATTCCGAAACGGCTAATATTTAAAAGATCGTTTGTCAGAAAAAATGGTGTTTTTTCGTATTTCTTTTAAACTTATATTTTAATGAATAGCAATTTTGTTACGAATTTTGATTTGTAGCGGGAGAATTATTTAATCGGATGTAATTGCGCCTTTTTTTTATTTATTTGGCTGCAGTTAGATTGAATTATTTTTAATGTGATATTCGAGGTAGGTACTTCAAGCCTCACTGGCTGCGGTAATTGTGCGGTTGGGTGACCATTTGGATCAGTCTGCGAAGGGTCCGAGGGTGTGCAGGATTGGTCCTCTTTAAACTGTTCTACCGTAAAGTGCTCGACTTCGCGTGCAGGTCGTTGGGCTGCCGAAGCGGGGGGGGGGGGCATCCTCTCTGCAAAAGATCAAAATTGTGATGGTATGTCTTCGGATCACCCTCAGTAATGTTTCTGAGACTGTCGCCAATAGCCCATTGTGCAGCTCTAGCGCGACGTAAATGAACTACAACTCAATTTAGACATAGATCTGAAGAGGAAGGAATTTTCTCCTGATCCCTGTACACATGGTACTGCTTAGTGACAGACCACAGGACTTTCGATTCCACAGATTTTGGGAGCACGTATGTACTCTTACTCGTTGAGTCTTAGCGGAGTTGAGGATCGAATCCCAGGCTCTGCGGTCCGGAGTTCGATTCCCTAACCACTGGGTTATGTTCAAATGGCGCATTTTAGTAATCACTTTCAACGCGCTCAATAACATCTTTCATCCGTGTTTAGTTATTCATTTAATTTCCTCGTTGTTTCTAAAATTCAAATTTTATTACAACACGTAATATTTCTATCTCGCGTTTGAGTAATCACTTTTTACTGCACTAGATTTTTTTCGATACCATCATAAATCCACGCCGTCTTGGGATCGTTTAGTCGGCTGATATTGCGAGTGCAAATTATCTCAATGTTTTTTTTTCTTTTTAAATCCCTTTTATGTTTTAAAGATTATTATTACGACTTACAAAATTCAGTTCGTGCATTTATTAGTCTTTTTGACACAACGACACCACTGTTTATCCGATCGACTTGATCACTGTTATTGCTACTGATACGCTTGTGGTATTTTTAAATCTCATTATTTTCATACAATATTATATAGAAACAAGAAATTTGAATATCTCATTTGAGAAATTACTTTTTGACGCTTTCGATTTGCGCTATATCCATGCGGTGTGTCGATCATAGAGTGTTAATTTTCTCATGATTTTTTAAAATCCCAATATTATTAAATATGGGAAAATGAAATCGCGTAACTGAGTATCCACTTTTTGACACGATAATTTTACAGTTTACACGTGGTTTTATCATCTAGCTTTTTTTAGTTATTTACCTACACGGTTGGAGATTTTTAGAATCCTTTTCTTTATGCGATGACGACTTGCAAAGTGAGGAATATATAATTTTCATCTGGAAATTGTGGTTCCAATAGTTAAGTCAGGAGAATGGTTTAAAGTTTGGTCCCCTTAATGTTAATTTCCCTTTTTGCGTTTTTAGTCATATTTTTAAGACTAATTGCACAGTTAAAAAAAATTGTACCCACTCATAAAACTCGTTTACCCAAAGATGTTTCGAGCAAAAAATTATTTTTAATAATTATTTATTGTTTTATTTAATACTGGATGAAAAATTTTTAAATAATGAGCCACAAAATTTTTCATACCATATTAATCTACGAATTTTTCTATAGTAAATCTAAAGTTTCAATTGTTTTTATTAGGTAAAAGTTAAGAAAAAATAAAAGTAATTATTTTAAAAAAGTAATTTAGCGACAATGAAACAATTATGATCCAATATTTAAATGAAGTGATAAATGCATAAATTTGGTAAACTTACAAGGAACTTTACTTACGCAAGCCTAGTGTAAATTTCATTCATGATTTTTCGTTGTTTTGATTGTTTTTTATCGTTTTCTTTTTTTAAAATTTTAGAATACGATGTTTCTTAGTCGTCTGCTCACTTATACTCGAGTAATAGAATTATGCCAAATGATACTGAGTATTATTAATTTTAATTTTGATTGGACGAATTTCTAAAACATGTTTTACTTAATCTAATAACTTAAAGCCATGTGGAAGATCAACAAATAATGATAAAAAAATAAATAAAAAAAAATAATAATAACTGGAGGAATTCGTTTAACTTAACTGTGTCCGTATATCTCTTTCAACTTTGTGCATGATTTCGTAGTGTTGATCATTATCGATTTACTGATTATTTAGTTTTGCTTTAAGTCGTTGAAAGAACAGCTAATTATAATAATACTGAAAAAATTGCATAAGCACATCTTATTTATTTTCAACGCTGCTTTGTTTGGAAAAATAAATTAAATGCATCAACATTAAATACATTGTGTTATGATCAGTGTGTCAGAAACGCAAAGTATTAGAACCAGAAACAAAAAAAAAAAAAAAAAAAAAAATGTGAATTTCTGTAAATCGAATTTTTTTTCATAAGATACCAATTACGATTCAGAACAAAATATGAAAAATAAAATTTAAATATTTTCCACGTATGCGCAGTATGAAACGATGACTTGGCTCATATTTTGCATATTTTTTTTTTAAACCTGAAAATCATATTTTTGTCATTTATTAAAAATTACTCTTAAGAATTTAGTTTAATTTTATTGAATATTTCTGCGGTTATGGTAAAAAAAACGTAAGACAATTTTTTTTATAAAAATGTCCATATTTCAGCAGGTTTACGAAGTTTCGAGCAGTTATTGCATATGATAACCGAAGTAATTGATACAAATTAGAAGATTATTACTGTATTTTTTTTGACATGAGATGTTCAAACACTATTATTTGTTCGTAATTTATTGCCGGTTTCTTAAACCTCTAAAACCTCTTAAACAATAGGTAACAATAAAATAGATAATAAAACTTTTAAATATTTTTTATTTTAATTATAATATGAATCTTACTGAATCAAGAGAAGAAAAAATTCCTGAAAGAAAAAAAAATTAAGATTTTTAATAAATTAAAAAAAAATATTTTCAAATTTTAAAAATATACAAATCTTAAACATTTAGGAATGAGCTTAGTATATAATATATATATATATATATATATATATATATATATATATATATATAAATTGAAATATCAAAGATGAGGAAAAAAAATAATAAACTTTAATCAAAGTCAACAAATATTGTTATTTAAACACTCATAATTATAATTATTCTCATAATTATTTCGAACATTATTATTAGAACTTAGTACAGATCGAAATCAATAAAATCGTTAATCACGAATAATAAATACAATTAAAAAATCAATACTATTTTATAACATAAATATAAACACTGATAATATTTTTTTAAAAAATTGTTTCGAAATATTTAACGTAAATGGAAATCGAATTAAATTAACACTTTCATTACTTACTGATAAAAATTATCATTATATCTATCGCCCCAAATCGATTTCGATATTCAAGCAAATTTTTAATTAATTAATGTATCACAACCTTGTAAAATAATCACTTTAAATATGATACTACCGCCATTTTTTATAATTGCAAAAGCAAAATCGTTGTCACATTGAAAATCGGAAGAAGAAAAAAAATCGATTATTCAGATAATATTGCTTAAAACGATAATAGAATGAAATAGAAATTTTTAAGAACGGCATTCATCTTTCGGTAGCGGAGAACAGAGAGCATCAAATCGAAACTTGAATGAATAGTCCATCTTATCGAAGCGTACATAGGGATAGGAATTCTGGATTTTTTTTTTTTTTTTTTTTTTTTTTCTATGGCGTTTGGAGTTTCATTTTTTCTTTCTTATGAGAATTCGCTCTTTTTTGGACTCTTATGACTTTTTCTTTTTTCTTCGGTTCTGCAGATTTTTGTGGCTTTTGAATCAGTCTTGTTTTCGTGCATTTTTTTTATATGGATGGAGGCGGATTAATCTCTTAATATGCGCATTTTAATTCTCGCAATTTGAAATCCTGCTCGGCTTGACATAGCAGTGTGGCCTAAAGGGAATGCACAATGAAAAGTTTTATTTAAAGTAATCATAGTATGGAGCTTCACCATCTCTGCGGATTCGAACCCGGTTCACCTCATTGGAAAGCGGACGCTCCATTCCCTGAGCTATCGCGGCCCCTTACATACATTTTATTTTATAATCGTCGTTGAACAGCCGACCCAATCTTGGGTTTCCGACTTAAAATATACAACTCCGTAGCCTTTTTTAATTTTGAACAAATCCAGAAGACAAGGAAACTAATGGATCAGTACCCTCTGAGGTATGATTTGTTGTGGGAACATGGAAAACTTTGTGACTTAACAGATTTAACGTGCATCAGTCACCATTTACTACACGGAGATTCTTTGGCCGGCGGGGATCGAACCCACGACCTCTTAGACATGGTCCCAGTGCCCTACCAACCAGGCTATCCCGGCCCTTTCCTATATACATTTGGGTAACCTCAATGCGTACGGTTGAGTAAAAAGTGATCGAAAGTTCGTGTCCCTTAACTTTCATTTCACTTTTGGTGTGTTCGCCTTATGTCTTGAGATTTTTAGGCAAATCGAAAGCTTTTTCCCCTCAATTATAAAACTTGTTTATCCAAAGATAATTCTGAGCAAAATATAATTTTAATAATTTGTTATTATTTTTTTAATACATATTTTTTGTTTAAAAATAGTTAAAATTTTTAATTTTAAGGTTTACAATTAAATGACAACGTGTGAACGGAATCACTCAAAAGATTCTTTACAAATAGAAATTTGAAAATATGACTTATTCGAAATTTTTTTAACTCAGAAATTATTTCATCGATTTCGTTCGAGTTATTTTAAGCTAGTGACAAAATCAAAATTATAATTCGAAATAATAATATACTTTGTTGCAGAGTTGGTTATTTTAGTTAATTTTGTGTTATTCATATAATTATGCATCGTTAAAAAATATTTTCTGTTTATAATTCCAAGTAGTGTAAATTAAATTAGTAATAAAATAAATGATTAAATATAATAAATTTTTTAAACCATGAATACATCTTTATGTTCTTAAAACTCTAATAAAAATGTTCAATGTAACCAATTTCAATGGTGTTAAACATTATATTAAAAAGTAATCTAATTCAATTTATAAGCAATTTCGAAAAGTTATTTACTAATTTGTTATATAAATATAAATAAAACTGAAATATATAAAACAAATGTTTTTAGTGTTATATCTTAGAATTTTTATTCAGAAAACTTTTCAATATTTTATTTCATTAAGGCTTCTCATGAATGAAGTTAATAAATTGATTTTAATTTAAATCACTACAATCTGCCTTGAAAAATTAAAAGCTGATTTCTGTAATCGCGAGCTCTTGTTATGAAAACTTTAATAATCAAAACCTTGCATAAAAATTCAATAGTATTCCATAGGTTTCACAGGTTTTCAGGTTCGACAGGTTTTTATCCTTAACTAGGGCAGAAATTTCTGTCCTAATAAAATGAATATTGTTGCTGTTGTTGTAGGCCATTAAGGCAAGGGGGCGATTGTTTCTGTGGCGCCATCTGTAGCCAAGAATTTTACTTTTACCACACCCATACGTCACACCCGTTTATAGTGTTAACCCATTCATACACCCATTCATTCATCCACAAACCGTAATTTTGACCTGAACCAATTCTTTATCCTCAGAGGTATAATTTGTTCTGGGAACATGGTGGACTTGGTGACCCGACTGATTAAACGTGTACCAGTCACCAGTCACCATTCCATCGTTCGAATCCATCCAGCAGAAGACTCCCCACACTGGGAGTCTTCTACTGGATGGATTCGAACACCCGTTCATATGAACGTGAATTCAGCGCCCTGCCAACCAGGCTATATCCCACCCCAAAAGGAATATTAATGAAACAAAATGAATGCATCCTTTAAATAACAATATTTAACTGGCCTTCAAAGTGAAAGTTATGAATCTAGTATTGTAAATAGTGGAAAAAATCATTTTAATGTTCTATGAGTAAAATTAAATTTTTCTTTAGCAACTCAAAATAATTTCGATTTTTTTTTTTATTAAAAACGTATTTAATGTATAGGGCACTTGTTGTTCGAATAAACTAAGACTGCCTGATGTCAGGGAGTGATATACTAAATGTATCAATCATTACCCCATTTAAAGGGGAAATCTGCATCGCCGTGCAAACTCGCGGAACACGTATACGTCTTGTTCTCCGACAGTTTATTGAATGACGCAATATATTATCGTTCTGTTCTAGTGTTCGTTTATGAAATTGCCTTTATTTCCTTATTTTTCACTCATTAACCTTATGCTTGCTGCGCTTGGTATGGAAAAAAAAAAAAAAAAAAAAGATTAAGAGCGTTTCAGCAGAAGCTAATAATCAATTTCATTACGTTTATTGATATATAAATACATAAAATGGGCATTTCCCGATGTTAAATGCGATTTGCAAGCGACTCTTTTCGGCTATCAAAGTAATCCGCCTTCGAATGTAAAAAAGTCGAATTTTTTTTTCTTTCTCTATTAGATTATTGAGAAAGTACTAAAACGAAAGTAATTTTTGAAAGAAAAAAATATTCATACATAAACTCGAAAAGATAATTCTTTTCAAGACATTACCTTAGCTGTTGAGCCATTGAAAGAATTATTCTGCTTTTACGATTTTTGTAGAATTACTCCTACATGACAAGCTTTTGATGATATGTTGGGAGAAGATCTTATAAATAATTCAACCACGAAAACACACGTTTCTCTTTCACGGAGAACTTCAGATTTTTGTGGATTTCCTTGCATCTACAATCGTATCATTGTTATGCTTTTGAAGAAAGAGAGTAGGTCATATATAATAAATTTTTTTTTTTAAATTTAAAAAAAGAATATTTCAAATGAAAAACAAATGCCTTTAAAATAAAATAAATATATTTTTTTTATTGAAATCGATTGTTCAACTACCCAAGAATTTAAATTCTTAATATTGTAATCAGATCCCAAAAATAAGCAAAGATACAATCGTCTATCTGAAATTTTTTTAAAAATGTATTTCACTCATTTCAAATTATCAAAACTGGTGGAGGAAATTAAACACTATTTTGAGGAAGTAACAGATAATTAAATAAAAATGTAGTTGTAAAAAAATTTTGCTAATTTTACAATTGCAATTTGCATGATTTTGTTCATAAAGCATAACATTTATTGAAAAATTTACTTCTTTATTGTTCATCAACATCATTTCATAAGAAAAAGAATTTTTTGTGTTTGGGTTTTTAATGAAAATTGACTGTACCAATTGGTAGATAAGGATTTCACATCAACTGCGCTTTACAAGAGTTAAATAATGGCTAGGATTTAAATTAATATCCAATAAATAATATATCCAATAAATATCCAATAAATAATCTATATATTAATTTAAATATTAATATCCAATAAATAATATTTAAATTAATATATAGATTGCGCTGTGCCAATGATTTATTCTTTCACATATCTTAGTTATATTTTTATTTTCTTTTGTGCTGCCTGCATGAAATAAACGTTGTGTTCATTTCCCCGTCGTTATTTTATTTTGGAATCCAAATATCTTTATAGAACAATTTAATATGGTGCCGAAATCCCTGGAACAAGAGACTCTTTATGGAATGGAAAATTTTTGGAAGTAAAATTGGTTAAATTAATTTAGAAAAATGGCTACGAAAGATGTGTTAGGTAATCAAAAAAATGAAACGAATTGTGGTAAGACGGCTAACTACTAAATTAATATCGAAAATTGAAGCGAGTTTGGCAGATGAATCGCAGGATGCTGAAAAAAGCAGAACTTTCATTGGATTTAAGTGAGCAACTAAAACAAAATTAAATGCAAAAATGATAGAATTAAGACAATTGGACGTAAAATTCGAATACAGTGTTGCTGAACAGGTTCGAAAACGAAATAACCACCTGCAAGGAAATCTAGAAATTTTTTTTAAATCGATCTTTTTCTAATTCTAAAATTGATATCGAAAGCGATGGAAACGAAACTTCATCAACTGAATCAAAAATATTAAACCTACCTCGTCTGCAAATAGGAACATTTTACCAAGTGGGTGGATTTTTATAATCAATTTGAAACAGCTATTCATAACAACAATGAATTACGAAAGACTGAAAAATTTGCATATTTCAAATCCGACCAAGTATTTTCGTTTTGCTCGTTAAATCCGGGCTCATCATTAGCGAGTTTGACTCTACCTTATAATTTAATATAAAATATTTCTAGTTCTATATGAATTCAATATGGATACGATTGCGAATTAAATGCATGTGTTAATTTCTGAAACTGTTTAGAATGCTAAGAAAAGTGTTTTGGCATGACAAAGTTTCGTGTTTTTTATTATAATAGTAAACACGAAACTTAAAGTCATGTCAAGACACTTCTTTAGCTTTCTAAACAGTTTCTGACATAGCTTTCTGTGTTGTTATAATTATAAAAACACGATATGAAAGATGTGTCTTACATCTAAAAGCTGTGCCTTATATCTAAATCTGTGCATTCTTAATCTGCGAAGGAAAATTCAATAAAAAAGTAATTAAAATGCAATTTTAATTTGTAGTATACTTAGGATAATTAGACCAATTTTTTAAAAAAGTAAATATAACTAATCTCATGTTGCTCAAGTTCCCCCCCCCCCCATTAAATCGATGTATTCAAATATATAGTTATAAAATTTATGATTTTCAGTCAAAAACTTATATAATTTCTAACGCTAAAGAAAAGGAAAAAATCAAGCACACATTTTTGATGAAAAAAATATGAAGGAACTGGTTATTTGATGAAAAAAATACAAAGGAACTGGTTATTTGATCTCAGTGTGCATCAATAAAGTATGGGGTTAATTATTAATTTTTATTTTTATTTGGTCTGCCACTCAGTAAAATGGTCAAAATGTTTACGATATTTACCGCCATCGCAGACCAAGGACAATCGTGTTGTCATTTTTACCTCGAAAATTATGTTGTCTGATATGCCTCGAATGTATAGAAATTCTGATTGCTTACTGACTCTCAAATTTTGCCGAAAATGCCCAAGATATCTCAAATGTTGCCAGATTCTATACCAAAAGGGGAGGGAAAAAGGAAGAAAAGAACTTAATAAAGAAGTTTAATCTTAATTATTGTACACAAGAACATAATGATTAAAAAAGTTCATAATATCGTTTTGAAGTCATTTTTAAAATAATACCTTAAAATGATAATTGTTTCTAATTATCATTTGAAAGTAACGCGTTGAAAAGGGCGAACTTGCCGATCGCTATTAATAATTTGATAAAATTATTTTGTTAATAGCAATCCTCTGTAATTTCTCTATCAATACTTAATATTTTCTTTTTAATAATATTTAATACTTCTTTGTTAAAAATATTTCTGATTTATGGTTAAAAATAAAGTGTTGATGTAGGTATAATGTTGTTATGCGAATTTTTTAACAGACTAATAATAGTTGCATTGAAATAGGAAAAGATGTTCGGGTTTGTAAAAGATTCATGTATTAGCCCTCATCTGTATTATTGTGAGGCTCCCCCCCCCGCCCCCCTTGTCAGAATCGTGGCGACAAGGCGACATTGTCGCAGAACGTTACCGAATTCTTGCAAAAAGATTTTTCCTTTGGGAAGCAAAAAAGTTTGGATTTCTTTTCTGCAGAAATTTTCATTCTATTTTTTTATGTAGTTATTACTATTGATTTCCACATAGTTTTTAAAACCTATATTTTCAATACGATATTATTTATTACAACATCTGAATCTCGAATTGAAAAAAATATTTCATATTCAAATAAAAAAGTTATATAATTTTATTTTCACCGAAAGTTTTTTTTTTCTTCTAAAGTTGACGTTTTTATTACTTTAAATTAGTAAAATGTATGTTTGTTATTTCGAAAAGTATCTTACTGAAAGATATTAGTATTAGAGAGGCATGTCGCAGAAAGCCCCGAAAATACTGTCACAGGGAGGCTCCCTTCAGGCTATAACACCTTTCATATTTTAATTATGAAACACTAGTTACTTAATGCATATGCATGGATTTTCTGCACTCTTCGTTTTCCTATTGGTTCTAGTATAGAAATTCAACTTTATTTTAGAAATATTCGTTTAGTCTCTGAAGTTCAGTTGTTGAATAAAATATGAAGCAGTGTCCGCTTCAATTTCAGCGGTATTCTTAACATGCATAACAGGTTACATTTCTTAAAAATCTTTTTTGCTTATTTTTAATACGTCTCATAGCAATACCTTTCAAAAGCAGAAAAGCTCTCTAGCTCTTCTCTCTAACTTTAATTATTTTAGGAAATTTTCGTGCTAGTTTGGCCCAAATTTTTGGCCTGGGCCTTTTCTAAAACTTTCTGTGCTCCATCTCTAATCGTCATTTTAGCAATTTATGTATCACATTATCGAATATATTTATGGAAATAAATTGCTTATTCACATATAAATGGGTCTACAGAAAATTGTAAGTTTTAAATTTAACACTGGAATATAAAATGTTGCCATATTTAAAAAAATTCTTTTTGGTTACAAAACACATATAAGTGTATAAAACTTCTGGAGACCTAAAAAATAATTACTAAACATATATTTAAATTACAGATTTTTAAACCTATTTAATGGTTCTAGTTTGGTAGATAGTTTATAAACTTCAGTTTGTTGAGAAAGGTAATATATCAGGTTGCATTAAAATAAATTTCTAAATAAAGATTTAATATTTAAAAATTTAGCTTAGCTTTAGCTTTTGTAAAATATAAAAAAGTTTTCACAGGAATAAAAATTTAAAAAAAAGGTAAAAAGAAGAAATTTATATAAAATAAAGCAAGTTATAAAATTAATGTCTACAATTAGTACAAAATATAAATCCACCAATAATTTGAAGAAAAAAAATTGCTAATCTGTTAATTAATATAAACTAATAATAAAATCAGCAATTTTTAAATTGCCCGGCATAAATCTTTATAAAGAATATTTTTATTAAATTGAAAGAAGGAATTTTGAGAAAATTGACAATAATATCCTAAAATTTATTTCTCCTGATCTGTTTGCTACGAATCACTTTGATTATACTGTTAAAGTCACTATTTTGTGCTTGTTCATTTTCAGTAGACAATAGAGCAAGTTCATTAAATAGATCCTGCTCCATCGAAGGACTCAAGTGATTTTTTCGACTATTATTAAATAAAATAATGATAAATAATACATATTTAATTAAAGTTATTTTTTGCATTAAATTACCTTTGGAAAACGAATTATATAATTGTGTGTGAAAATTTTTTAAATTTGCTCAATAAGTTCTCGAGATATGGCGAAATACGTAATAAATAATATTAACATTAAAGGGTCCAAACTTTGGATCGCTCTCCTGATCAAATAATTTGTGATAATATTTTCCTGATTGCGGCAACACCCTAGTTAGAAAATCGAATCCATCGAAAAATTATGTTTATTCAGAGAAAGTATTTTTTTTGTGTCTGATTTCGTAACTTAAAATATCGTCTGTACCAATTAATTAACTTGTTTGAGGTCCCTCTATCGAACCATTAGGATAAAGTCCTAGAACCTGAAGATCATTACATCAAAGGATATTCAGAGTGGTCTGTTTATTGTTTTTTTTTTTTTTTTTTTTTGCGCACTGTACCACGCGGGAAAAAAAACTGACCATCCTGAATAACTTTTGATCTAATGATCTTTTGGTTCCAGGACTCCATCTTAATGGTTCGTGAGGGTCACCTCAGATATGCTAATTAATTAGTGCAGAAGATATTTTTCAAGTTACAGCGGTGTAGTTACGGTTCTGGTTTGGCACCCGAATTACTAATGCATTTTGGCTTGTTCCCTCGCTGGTAAGATCTTTACTTTTGACTTATACAAATTCTGGCCAACATTTAGTTTTATTTATATGAGTAAGCCAAAAACTTTTACCTCAACGGCTTTTACCTTAACATTTATTACCTTTGTTAGTTTGAAAATTCTTTCATCGAATATTTTATTCAGACATACATTTTTAATTTATTTTAAAGTATTTAATTTCATTGCATTTTATTATTATTTTATCCAGTGTTTACTTTTGCAAGGTTCATAGTTGTCCTGATTTTCATGAATAAAATATTGAGTCCTTGTTTGTCCTGATTTTTAGCTTTTGTTTAGATATTTTTGATTTTGTGTGTGGGTTCAGAACATTTTATTTTCCACGATTACAAATGTATATTTTAAAACATAAGATTTATAGTATTGAAAGATTTTAAGTTTCGCCCAATTTTTATTTTAATTAATAATACCTGTGAAAATCGCGCAATTCGATAGTTCAAAGCTAAAATTATCTACTTATAACATATATTGGTTCAAGCATATAGCCTATCTGCATGATTCATTGTCTCCAAAGAATTCAGGGGTCATATGCATCTTTATTTTTTCAGAAAATGCAACAAATCTTGTAGTTTGGAGTTAAGTAAATTCACAATTATTGATTCATTTTTTTCCATCTTATTCTAAATTAATTTACTTAAATCAACAATCCAGTAATTATATCATAAAACTCTGAAATGGAAATTTAAGGGATCATGCATGAAATTACTTATGTTCTAAATATTTAGCAGTATATTCATTGTGTTTTCTTTTTGAGTTTGTTGGAACCATAATTAAGAACTGTTTGATTAAGGAAATCTTGAACTTGATTACATATTTTAATTAAATATAGGTTGCTGGGAATGTTTACTTATTGGTACTTGTTATTTTTTTAATGCAACAGTACATACTATAAAAAAGTTTATCTATTAATTTCATTCTATTATAAATTCTTAAATTTTCGTGAGTTGTTTTATTGAAAACTGTTAAACATTATGTTGAATTAAGTGATTCTAAAATTAAAAATAGTATATTTTATTATTATTTTGCTAAAAATTTTGCTTTTACTATACATAAGTAGAGCAAATTATACTTTTTATTTAGTTTGTCGTTTTGCTCTTTTAATTTTATTTAACCCTTTAAGTACATACTCAAATAAATTTAAATAATAATTTGTTTTATTATTAATTAAATTTAATAAAGTTTATAATAATTAGTAAATATTGATTTTAACATTAAAGAGAAATGCTAAACATTTTGAATTAGCAAAAGTTTGATTCACACTGTTTTTCAATACTTAGAATTAGTTTTAAATTAAGTTATTTTTTACAGGGGTCCTTTTAGCTTAGTTCGTCGTTGTATTCATAAAACTACGGGTCAACAGTTTGCTGTAAAAATTGTAGATGTTGCAAAATTTACTTCTTATCCCGGTCTTAGCACAGAAGGTAAGACATTATTATGCAAATTATTGTACATTATTATTTGCTATAGAGTTGTATTTTGGATTTTTAAACCTTTGTTGAGTACTCTTCTTATATATATATATATATATATATATATATATATATATATATATATAATTGGGCTCCAGCTCTGTTATTTTTGGAGTGCTATTAGTCAAATTAAGAGAATTCAGAAGGCCATACTTCTTTACAAGCTTTTATTGAATTGTTCGATGGTAGAAGTAGAAGTCTCACCCACTCTCCCAGATGGAGGGGGGTGGGCCAATATCAAGACAGTAGCGGCGAGGGTTAGATTGACAACATCATTCAGCCAAAGATAAGCAAAAACTAATGCTCCTTCATTATATACTATTAGAATAGGAGGTGAAAAGGCTCAGTCTTGTAACCTTACGCATTAAGGAAAATAATTTAATGCTTCCTAATATGGAAGTGAAAGAGGGAAAGATTCTAAAAATAACTCCTCCTTTGAAATATAAATCTAATTATAATTCAGTGGTATGTTTTCAGCCTTGAATTCCCAAAATCGAATATCTTTACGCTTATTCTTTAACAAAGACATTTTATAAAAATGAAAGAGTTTTAATTCTTTTATTAATACAAAAGTACTTATAATTTTTCTATTACATCCGCCCCCCGCAAAAAAAAAAAAAAAATTTGGTTAGCCGAAATAAAAAAATTTAGAATACTTTAAATTTTTAAAATTTAGGTTGGTACGACTGTCCTTTTTTCCTACTACAAATAACATTTTTTCAATTATGTAAAAAAAAAAAAAAACAATTATTTACAATGACAAAAATAAAAACATGATAATGCAATTTATCTGTTTAGGCAACTAAACAAAAAGAAAAATGAAACATGTTTATGTAATTCTTTTAAGTTCACATTTTCTATTTTTTTCTCATTTTTTATTTTTTTGTTGATGTTGACCTGATAATGAATGCATCCATTACCTAGTTCTATCTTTGATTTATTTGAAATTTTTGGACATTCTTTCTTTTTCCTATTTTTCCTTTTCTTTTTATTTTTGTTACCCTTTACATTATTTTTTTCAATGTTTACTTTTACTAAAACATCTTTAACTTTTATTTTTTTCACCATTTTTAACCTTATCATTTTGGAAATTTTGCTGTCTAATGTGCAAAGATAAGTTGTCACTGTTAGAATTAGCAGAGGTGATCAATCTCTTACCAAATTGAGTAACAACTGGCCCGACACAATCAATAAACAAACAAAAATCTTTGCAAGTTTGCAACCCTAATAAAGCATATGGTAAATCAGTATCAATTATAAAAAACTTAGTTGAGTTAACAATTTCGCCTATCTTAAGGGGAAACTCACAATTTCTGTTAAGTGTTAATTGTCCTTTCGTTTGAGTAACATTTAATTTGTCACATTTTTTAATAGGAATATTTAATTTTGACACCAAATCATTTGATATTATATTCAATGATGACCCGGTATCAACATTCAATAATATCTCTTTGTTTACCTTCTCATTTTTATTTTGTTTTGGTTTTGAACGTCCCTTTAGGTATTTATTTTCAACAGTATATCCGGATATTATTAATTGCTATTGATTATTTGTCATATTTTGGACGCTTGCTTCGACAACATTAGTAGGGTTGTTTACACACGAGGAGCCCATGTGAAATTGATTCAAAAGTCCTTTCTTCGAGCAATATTTACATTGATTTATTTGTATCTCCTGTGTTGTATGATGTATTTTGGGTTTTGTCACATTCGGGGTTACATTTTCATTTTTAGGACAAGCGGGAGCTTTATGTCTTGGTGCATTACACGTAAAGCACTTAATGTCATGTTTTGGGTTTTCTATTCTTTTCATATATGGTCCCTTATTATTTTGAAATTTATTTTTGTCTAAGTCACTTTTAATTTTTTCATAAGTTTTAAGTTTTTGTTTAAATTCAAAAAGATTATTGGCTCCATAAAGAATTGATTTATTATTTGCTTGGTCTGGTATTCCTTGAATTATGTAAGTGTTTAGAGCTAAGTCATCAATATCACTTTGAGTAGCAATTTCTTTCATTTTAAGGAAATACTCTTGAAGAGTTTCATTATATCTTTGCTTTCTTTTTTGCAGCATTGCATGTATTTCTGCACTATTGCAATTAAGTCCAAATTCTTCGAGCAAAAGATTTTTTAATTTTTAATATGAATTTAAAAAACTTTCACTTCTAATTAATGTTAAGGCATTACCCTTTAAACATCTTTTTGCAAATAAAATTTTTTGTATTTCTGACAGTTTAAATAAATTAGCATGGATTTCAAAATTTTCAAACCAAGAATTAATATTATCAAATTTATCTCCTTTAAAAATAGGAGTCACTGCTTCAACATTAGCAAAATTAAGTATTAATTTTGTTTCTGATTCTCTATTATTTACATCATTATTAGCATTTTGACTATAGGATACCATATCTCTATCCTACTTTTGTCAGATAGAATTTAAATTACCTTGTGTAAATTGATTTACATAAGTTTTAATTGGTAAATGTGATTCAAAATCAGTTTGAGTTTGTTTACATTCAAACTGACTAGTTTCATCCTCATCTTCAGAGGGATTTTCCATTACTATAGATTTTAAAAAAAAATTAAAATCACATAAACAAGATAAAATATGTTTTGCTATTTCATTCTTATTTCCCTCACTGGAAATATTAAGAATGTCTGTAATTTTGACTAATTCCCAAAAAATTAAAAGTATTACAAATTTCTTTCAATTTGTTTGAAAATTCATCATCGTTAGGTTCAAAGGAAAATTCTGAAAAATTTAGTATTTTATTACAATTTAATCTGGATAAGTCATTAGGAAATAAAAGTTTAAATAATAACTTTATTTTATTTGCCGTCACTAGTTTAATTGACGTTTGAACCACATTTATTTATTTCAAAAAACATTTTAAATGCACTATAAATACACTATTATATAATAATAAAAAAAAAAAGCAATATAAACACAAGAAATGCAATCAACTCTTAAATATATTTCTCTATCCAATTATTCATAATATAAACATTTTGATCACTAAAATATGTAATCATAACAGTATCACAAATTATGAGAAAGAAGCAAAAAAAAAAAAATCACTTTTTCTCCTTCATGAATATTTGGCGAAGAGAAAAAAAAAATTATCATTCCCGCACTTTCACATAAATCTTCAGGATTTCTCACACGCGCACATCACTGGTGTTAACAGTAGCTTTCTTATGAAAGGAACTTTTAATAAAGGAGCAAAAAGCTCCTGTATAAATTCAATATCACTCTCGCACATAAATGGTGTTTATTTCACTTTTACACAAAACATATTCTTGTGCAGGACTCAGACAAAAGCAAATTTGATCAGTCCCTCTCATTTCTCCAGCCAACATTAGCAGCGAGCATACATGTAGATCAATCCTTCCTTCATTCTTTCGACTCCGAACAGGAAATTTTATTTATTTATTTTTTCTTTCCCTGCCTGTGTGATGGGGATTGGGAAATTTCAACGTAGCCAGAGGATAGGCCTAAGATTTCAAATGGATAAACACTGGTTTTCTTCAAAAAGTTTCCTCCACGAAGACTATCCTGTCGACTTGTGATAACTGGGCTCCAGCCCCGTTATTTTTGGAGTGTTATTAGTCAAATTAAGAGAATTCAGAAGGCCATACTTCTTCACAAGCTTTTATTGAATTGTTCGATGGTAGAAGTAGAAGTCTCACCCACTCTCTCAGGTAGAGGGGGGTGGACCAATATCAAGACAGTAGCGGTGAAGGTTAAATTGACAACATCATACAGCAAAAGACGCGCAAAAACTATTGCTCCTTCATTATATACTATTAGAACAGGAGGTGAAAAGGCTCAGTCTTGTAACCTTAGGCATTAAGGAAAACCATTTAATGCTTCCTAATATGGAAGTGAAAGAGGGAAAGATTCTAAAAATTACTCCTCCTTTGAAATAAAAATCTAATTATAATTCAATGGTATGTTTTCAGCCTTGAATTCCCAAAATAGAATATCATTATGCTTATTCTTTAACAAAGACATTTTATGAAAACGAAAGAGTTTTAATTCTTTTATTAATACAAAAGTAGTTATAATTTTTGAATTACATATACATACATACATGCATATATATATATATATATATATATATATATATATATATATATATATATATATATATATATATATATATATATATATATATCATAGCTGCCAACTGTTCAGAATTTTTCGAATTTGTTCCTAATTTTTAAATCAAATCTGAAAATCTGATATTTTTATAAAAAATCTGAATTTTTGTGAAACTGCAGTATATTTAACCTTTTAAACCAATCCCTTGTTCTGATCGCCTCAGGTGCGCTTCCTGTGATTATTTCACAGAAGTAATTTTTAGTAGCTTTTTATTGGAAAATACTGTTCCAATAGCTGTTGCTGATCATTTCACTAAATTGAATCTTAAACAATTATTATTACTTTTTTAAAAAATGTATTGTTGTATTTAAAAACTTATATCAGAAATATTTGTTTATGATGTAGATTATTTACCTGTGTTTTATAATTTGGAGAATAATAATTATATATTAATAGGTAATGGTTATTTTTAAACTATTATGCTGGTAATACTAATTATAAAATATTATTAATGTTATAAATTTCCCACAAAAGAGAGAGTTTATAGTTTTGTTTTACTAATTTACTTAAGGTATTTAATGATATTTTTATTAATGTTATTATTTAATAGTTAAATTTTTGTCTTACTCTCTTGATTGGTGCGTATAATTTTGTCGCACGTAGTGTTCTTAATTTTTGATTCCTAAGGTTAGCAGCTATGATATATATATACAGTCGAACTTCGATAACTCGAAGTCTCAGGGGACCCCCAAAAATATTCGACTTATCCGAAGTTCGAGTTATTGGAGTTCCCCCCCTCTCCTTTCCTCTGGTACTCAAGTTGCCTGTGCTATAAAATATGTACATTTGTATGCATTTTAAAAGCATATGGAAAGAACAAGAGAATAATAGGGTTCAATGTTTTATTAAAACTCATAAAACCTGGCTTCACTACTTAAATCTCATTTGAAAAAAGCAGTTAGTTTAGATTGTTTACACTTTTTAAGGTTGCTGGCATTCACAAAGTCACCTAATTTTTGAACACAGTTAAATAGGGTGTTATCTGCACCTTCGGTGGTCTCCAGGTATTGTTGTAAGATGTGAACAGCGTCATGTGATTGCTTGCCTGTTGGAGGTGGGAGGCAATCAGATTCATCTTCGTCTTCATCTTCTTCTGGTTCTCCGCAAATTGAACTCACTATTGCTTTGTCAAACAAGGGTTCTGACGTTGCGATGCACATGAAATCTCTTAACTGCTCCCAGTCCATATCATCCATGCCTTCAAATTGATCCCAATCGTCGGTTTCCGCTTCATTGTCATCTACACTTGCACTGAAGAAACCACAGCTCTTAAAACAGTTCTCAATCCCAGCTTGAGAAACATCACTCTCCGAGGAGCGCGAAATCAGGCGTATGGCATCTAACACATTGATTTTGTGCTCAACTCCATTCTCCACATCCTCGATTGATTGGCGCACCAAGCGTTTTCGGTAGGCATGTTCCAGGCATTTAATGATGCCTTGGTCTGCAGGCTGCAGTTTTGAAGTTGTATTTGCCGGCAGGAAGACTAACTTAATCGCGGACAAGTTTGCGATATCACCGTGAGCAGTACAGTTGTCTAAAAAGAGTAACACATTTCTGTTTTGGTTGAAAAACTTTGAATCTAGTCTCCGGACGTATGTTTCGAACAAGTTCAAAGTCATCCAAGCTTTTGGATTGGCATGGTACTCCACGGGCAGGGATTTGACATTTCTTAAGCACCGAGGCTTCTTTGTCTTTCCAATGACCATCAACGGAAGTTTTTCCGTCCCATTGGTGTTCGCCCCCACCAAAATTGTCAACCGTTCCTTGCTGAGCTTGCCACCAGAGCACTTCTCACTACGAAACATCATTGTCTTGTTAGGCATGCATTTAAAAAAGAGTCCGATTTCATCCAAGTTGAACACATCTTTCGGTGCATATGACTGCAGAAGATGTGGCAAACTCTTCCTCCAATTCTCGCATGTTTCATCTGAAACATCCTTTGCTTGTCCGTGTAGGGTGCGGAACACGATCTTGTTCCTGACTTTGAATATGTCCAGCCATCCCGTACTGGCGTTGAATCCCGTGACATTCAGCAGGCGAGCGAAGTCCATTGCTTTTTCTTTTAACAACACTCCGCTGAGGGGAATGTTCTTGCTTCGGAGAGTTTCGAACCATTTCAGAAGTGCTGCTTCTACGTCAGGAAATGCACACGTTTTTGCGCGTTTACTGGAAGAGTCGGCTCCCGATCCAAAGCGGCTCAAAATCTTTTGTTTATCCTTTAAAATCGTAGATAAAGTGTTTGGAGGAATGCTATATTTAGCAGCCGCATCTTTTTTTTTCAACTGAGGATTTTTTTCAATTTCCGAAATAAGTTTTACTTTTTGATCTAAAGTAAGCGTGATCAATTTACGCTTAGACATTCTGGCAACAAAATGCTGATTTAATTAACAAGCAAAATCCAAAGAAGGCAACTGGAGCGTCTCGGAGTCGAAGAGAGGTGACCGTACAGCTGGGAATCCTTATCAAGAATGAGCACACCTGTTCAGAGAGGACCCAACCCTATTTTCCCCTTAAAAAACAGGTGCTCTTCCTCCCCTGCCCCCAAGAGAGTGACCACCTTGAAGTCATTCTTCTGTCACACTCCAGATCCCCCTTCCCACCATAATACCTTATCTGTTTACCCTTTAGAACAATGGAGGAAAGGAGAGTGAAGGGCATTCCAAGAATGTTTGAGGCACAGAAGACAAACGTGAACTAGTTTTCAAAGTTGCAAACTGAATTGTGTTTTTTTTAAATTTTTTATCTAGCAATAAATCTGGAAAAATCTATCACAAAAAACTTCGATTTAAAAGATGTTCTCTTCGAGTTATCGAGACAGTTTTTAAAAGAAAAGTATAGGAATGATTTGGGACTTGATTAAAAGTTCGAGTTAGAGGATTATTCGACTTATAAGAAGTCGAGTTATCGAAGTTGGGACTGTATATATATATATATATATATATATATCACCATCTGGCCAAAAGTATCCAGACACCCAGTGGTAAAGACTAAGAGAGTGTCCTGAGCCACTTATTAATATGATCCCCCTTTTGCATCGATGACAACCTGCTCAAGTCTTGGAAGATTTTTCACCAGTTTCTGATAAGAGGCCATAGGAATTGATTTCCAGCCTTCCATCACAGCTGAAGGGAGTGCTTGCAGTGATGATGGTCTATTTGACTGGCAACATAATCTGCGCTCTAATTTATCCAAAGGTGTTCTATGGGATTTAAATACGGGCTTTGAGGAGGTCAGTCCAGTTTTTGAACACCCATATCGTCAAACCATGTCTGTGCAAGCCTCGATATGTGAATGGAGCAGTTATCCAGCTGGAAGTGAAATGGGCCTTCCTTGAAATAATGCCATAGAGCTGGGAGTGCAGCATTGTCCAGAATGTGCTAATACATCACAGAGTTCATGTTTCCAACCATAGGAATTAACAGACCCAGGCCAAACCACAATATACACCCCCACACCATTATTCATCCACCACCTTAACAACCGGGTGTCTGGATACTTTTGGCCAAATAGTGTATATGTATATATTTTTTTAATGATCTGAGTCTGCTAAAAGAAATAAAGTTTATTCAGGAAAGTATTTTGATGAGTTTGGTTTTGTAACATAAATTATAGTTTACACTAATTAATTAAGATATTCAAAGTAGGATCTTAGAATCATGTACTTAGTATGTTAATATTCAATATTTATTTCAAAAGTTATTTGTGCTTTTTGATAGTTATTAAACATAAAAGCATGATCTAGTTATTTATGCTGTTAGTTTTGGTTTGATTGCTGTACATTCGCAGTTTGTATTTATATATTATTGCAGATTTAAAAAGAGAAGCCACAATTTGTCATATGTTGAAACATCCCCATATTGTAGAGCTTTTGGAAACATATAGTTCTGAAGGCATGCTTTATATGGTTTTTGAATTGTAAGTGTGAAATATTTTATCTACTTAACAATATAAGTATTTTATTAGTGTCGTAAATGCAAAATAAACTTTTCTTAAGAAAAAATTTAATTTACTTTTTTGAAGTATTTTAAGTATACTTTAACTTTTATTAAAGGCTATTTTCTAAAAATGGAACAAAGGTATGTTCCCGCTTGTATATATTCAAACTTGTATTCAGAATTGTATTTTTTAGAACAATTTCTTCTTATATCAATATTTAAATTTTATATCATCATTCTAATAATTTTACTCAATTTGTTAAAAAAAAATTTCAATTTTGTTTATTAAAGTACAAAAAAAATCTTTCTACTAACCGTGTTTCAAAACTTTTCAAAAGATATTTTTATATATGTATCATAGTTAAAGACAAGATTTTTTATTTTTAATTGTTTTAATATCAAATGTCTCTATAAATTAATAACAAAGAAACTAACAAAGAAATTTCTCCAGAAATAAGTATAAGAGTTAAATATTGTTTAAATTTTGATAACTTGAGAAAAAATTCAAAAATATAAATTGTAGATCACTAAATTTGATTGTTGTATGAAATAGGAAGAACTTCCCTGAGTAACTTTTATGCCTTTTTTACGGAACTACCCACAGTTAATTTTAATCCTTTGTTGATTTTAATCCCATATGTGCTCTTTGACTTCGATAATAGTTCATTAAATATTGATTAGGTTCTTTTTTCATTTTACTTCAATATAAATTTGCGAGTTTTTACTGTTCAGGTTTTATAATTTCCCTTTTCACATAGTTTGTAAATGATAAAACTGTTTAATGATATTGAAAACATAATTATCAATACTCATGATTATAATACTCCTATGAATAAGTTTCTAATAAATTAAAGCCTAAATTCTTAGCCCTATGCCATATTTTTGCAATATATTTTGTTTTTTTTCCCTATAAAATTAAAAATAAATAAATTAATAAAATAAGCTGTGTTATTTTTTTCTGTCACAATCAAATATTTTGCACAATAAAAAAAAAAGAAAATTTTGATAAAAAATCTGTTAACAAAATTTACTTCTTCTAAAATTTAAAATAGATTTATAAAATTTTTTCTTGCTAAAATTATTTCTTTTTGTGATATTCTCTATTTTGCATTGCTATAAAAGTGCTCTCTGAGATCTTCTTTGTTCTCATTAATCAACTAAATCATTCTTACAAATTTTTATTTCAGTATGGAGGGTTCTGATTTATGTTTTGAAATTGTAAAGCGTGCTGTTGCTGGATTTGTATATAGTGAAGCAGTTGCTAGGTATGGTGAATTGAAATTTATAAAAATGTTTTTTCTTTTCTATATAGAATTTTCCAAAATATTTTTATATTTGAGTGATATATGTAATTAGTTCTAGATGTTTTAGAAATATTTAATTCAAATTTATTTTATAGCCATTATCTTCGCCAAATATTAGAAGCTGTTTGTTACTGCCACAGTAATGATATAATTCATCGTGATATTAAACCACAGAGTGTCCTTATTGCTACAAAAGAAAACTCAGCTCCTGTTAAACTAGGAGGATTTGGAGTTGCAGTGCAGCTTTCTAGTAACCAGTTAGTAAATCCAGGCAAGTATAATCTAAGAATAAAAATCTATATTAATTGATATTTTATTACATTATTAAAAACAAGTCTATAAAAATAATCTCATATTTTGTCTTAAGCTCTCTAGGCTATTTGTTCCATAAAATAAGATGAAAATATTTTTGCCTACATTGTTATTGTAAAGTTGAGCACAATGAACAAATTTATGCTTGGTGTTCCTTACTAGGGTGGTCACAACTGGGAAACATTTGAAAAGTTGTGACAAGAGACTGTTAAAAATTTTAAAGATTTTAATTCTTATTTAGGAATTAAGTTGATAAGTTGTTTCTCCTAATTAGAAAAAAAATATTTTGGTATAATAAGGCACACTTTTTTTATATGTATTGTGATATCTCCCTAACCACAACAACTGTATAGAAACGAACTGCGCATGTGTAATTGTCAGTCGGTCAGTGATTTTTAAGCGAGTAAGTCGTAGAAGATCCTCTCCTCTCTTCTATAGAGTCATGAATGAAAATTTGTGTGTTTTTTTATTTTTGTTATGTTTAAATAAATTGTTTTTATTTATAACCCACGTCTCTGTATTTTTGTTGAGAAATACGTTACAGTTTTAATTCATTATGCTGATTATATCATTTAGAATAACATTTTGCAAAAGGTAGTATAAAGGTAGTAAAAGGTAGTATTTACTTTACTTTTATTCAATATCTCTAAAAATTGAATGTAAAAGAATTTAAATATGATTTAATAATATTTTGAAACCATTCTAAATCTTCAAAAATTACAAAATTTTATGTTAAATAAAATTAATTTGCATTTCAAATAATACTTCAAAATAATAAAACAAAAGTAGCTAAAATGGGGTAAAGAAAATCACTAAGATTTAAATAAATAAAGATAAACAGTGATGTGTGATATTAAATGGACATTAAATTCTCTCACTCATTATCCATTTATTAAAAAACACATTTGTAAGATTCATTCTATTTATAAAAAAAAAAAAAAAAAAAAAAAAAAAAGAATTTTTAAATTTGAAAATGTGATACTCAGAATTATTTTCATTCTTTCTCTCTGCCACCAATGCAAAAAAAAAAAAAAATGCTTGGTTTAATTTTAATTTTGCTGACATAAATCTACTACACACCATTTTTTTAAATATTTTTCTCCTTGAAGTGTCCCCTCTATAATGTTTTGCATATATTATGTGCTACAGTATGTAAATGGAATAACTGTTAAGATTGTATTTATTGGCAACACTTTAGGACTCAGATTAGCTTGGCAAATTAAATAGAAAAAATGGTTGTAAATCAGATTAGCTTGGTGAATTAAATAAAAAAAATGGTTGTAAGAATGTAACAAATTTATCCTGACAAATGTATGTAAATGAATAGTTTTTTTTAAATGTTATTCCATTTTTATAAATGTATCCCTTAAAGGGGTTTTCAAATTTGGTTCGACATTTCTGAATATTGAAATGAACTGAGTAATGAGTATATGTATACGAGTAATGAGTATATGTATACGAGTAATGAGAATATGCATAGATATTTATGTAATTTAATTTTGTTTATTGTGCTATACTTTAGGCCGAGTTGGTACACCTCATTTCATGGCACCAGAAGTTGTCCAAAGGCAATCATATGGAAAGCCTGCAGATATTTGGAGTTGTGGTGTCTTGCTCTATACATTGCTCAGTGGAACATTACCTTTTATGGGGACCAAAGAGCGACTTTTCCAGAATATTTGCACTGGACGACTTAATGTATGGGCCAAGTGGGAAGACTGCTTCCCTAAATGGCTAGTTCCTATCCTATTTTTCTTTGTACTTTGCTTTTTTGTCTTTTTCTGAATAATTGGTTTTTATTTAGCTATATAGCATTTTTTGCACTTCAGTTGCACTATAATTTTAAACAGCGATTTTATTTTCTATAATTTTTAATTTTTATTAGGTGCTTTTTCCCATTCATTATTCTTACTTAATTATAATATCATTCTTTTATTATTTTAAAGGCTATACATTCTTGTTTTTAAACTTATTCATTTACTTGTTTACAAGATTGTAATTGTGCTTTGATGATTCTCGGGTTTTTGTTTCATAATGGTGAAAAAATTATTCAGCAACTGCTGTAATGTGTAATTAAATCAAATGTTAGTCTTTTAATAAACTTTGTTCTTGCTACTTTGAATGAGTTGTAGTAAAATACTGATAAAGTGCAACCCTAATTTTGTCGAACATTGCCACAATGTAGAGGAGACGAGTAAACAGTACTGAAGAACCAATGCATTTTAGAAAAAATCTACTATGTTTGATTAGACACAATTAAATATGAATCACAAAAAATAAAATTAAGTAAATATAATTATAGCATAATGAACTAAATATAAACTTTAATTATTAAATCTAACTTACATTATATAGATAGGTATACAAATAGGGGAAAAACAAAAAACTCAGTGATAAAAAAAAATATAGATGACAAAATATTTCATAAAAGGAAAGATAATTTATTTATTTACATTATACAGAATCCAAGAGTCCATCGATATCAGAGTCATAATCAAAATAAGGTCAATGCTCTCTTCATTCAGTTCATTAGTAATATCATTATCTACTGATCCTACATTTAGTTCCGCTAATCGAGAACGAAGAAGTCCATCTTCGCTTCCATCTAACACTGGAAATACCACAAAGCTTAAACGAGTTAGAAATTATTCTCCCAAGCAGCAGACACAAAACTAATCACATCTTGCCAAGTTGGCCTTTTAAAACTCCCGGTAAGGGTCTTTTGTTTTTTCCTAATGAAAAATCTATATTCTCTTCTTAATGCCCTTTTAAAGGGTGTCATCCACCACAATATCTGCTCGCTGTAGTAGGAACGAAATTGATCAACTATTTCCTTTGAAATTGAATTTGAAGTTTCTGACTATTTTAAAATTCAAATTCTAAAGCGTTTCTCAAGAGTTTTTGTTTTCTTTTAAAAAAGACCAAATATTGTAAGATAACAAATGACTCATCAAGGCATAGCTTTAAAAAAATTATTTACAATTTTCTTATCTCTGATTAAATATTATTAAAGTGCGACGAAAAATTGTCCTGATTGCTTATTTGAACTCCAAAGTGATGTTTCATTTTTAAAAAAATCCTGCTTATTTTCAGAAAACTTACATGATATCACTAAATTGAAAAAAATTTAATCTAGGACAAAATGAAAAAGAACCATATCCACATGGTCCTTCTTAGGTCACTCCTCTCTCTGTTTTTGTCTTGCATTTCCTTTTTTGGAATATTGGCATGAAGTTTAAATAAAACTTTTTCATAGAGAAATTTTAATCATAAAAATTAAATCTAAGAATATATAATTAAAAAATAAAATCCTATAAATATATGTTTAAAACAAACAATATTTTAAAAAAGGAGGAAATCAATAATTTATCTGGAAATCAACGCAAATGCAGGTTAGTTCCATAAAAAAGTTCTCCACGGAGGGAAATTTCTCCCAATACGTGATCCAGGAGTTCCCTTGTCTTCTGGATTGGGTTCAAAACAAGACTATGGAGTTGAACATTGGTGGCCATAAAATCAAAATTGAGTTGTCTGTTCAACTACAGTTTAAAATAAAAAGAAATCCTTTCCCCTAAGCATCAGGATAACAATTTTTTAGAAATAAATTCATAAAGAAATTGCCAATCAAAAAGAACTTTTAAATTGTATAGTAGAGAAAAGGGCGCTTTTTTGATACTGATTGTGTGAAACTACAGGAATGCGGTTTATCAAGTCATGGCGTTTTATCAGTATTTTACGGTAATTTATTTGATACACACTTAGAAAATAATTTTTATTAACTTATTCAGGTTTGGTAGATTATTTATCTCTAAATAAGCTATATTGTGTTATGTTTTAACCAACTATAAAATTTTGTCTGACATTTTAAAACTAAATCATATTGTATATATATGGCTTGAACAAGTCAAACTTTGTTACTTTTATTTTAGCTTACTGTTGTATCAAAAAAAGAAAAAAAAATTATAATTCTTAGTATTAACCTACTACGGGTTAGTCATAGTTACCGACTGATACACTTTTTAGAGAAGATATTTCCTAGTCATAAAAAAAATTAGCATTTCAATATTTGATTCTTAGTTTAATACATTTATTATAAAATTATTTTTATCATTACTATTGATAACTAATTAAAAATATTTTTGATGACTATATGCTGTTGTAGCGTTGTAGAAATAAAATATTCTTTGTTTTTATTGGTTGCTATTACACTAAGTGAAATGTTATGCAATAAGAATAAAAGTTAGAAGCTATGATTAGTTTCTGTTTTTTCCAAAATTTAAATTCATGGTTTTTAGCTACAGAAAATTGATTTACTAACTTTTTTGTTTTTATATTACCCCTACCATAAATTAAATTTTTATGCAAGTTTCTCCTTTTTTTAAAATAATTTTTTAATTTTTTCCCAAGCTCTTAATAATTTGCTTAGTGTTTTGATTTTTGCTTAAAAACTCGTTTTGATTTATTAAATGCTACTAGAGAATTAAAATATGTGTAAATTAAAGACTTTAGCAAGCTACTTCTTCACAATTTTACACAAAAACCAAAGCACCAGAGGTAGCATAATTTGCAGCTGCGCTTTTAATGGAATTCTACCAACTTTGTAGCGCATGCAGCTGGTAGCTTTCCAATGATCAATTGTTCATTTTGGATGTGTGGGGTTAAAGGGCTGCACATGTAGCACTAAAATGTAAAAATTTCACGTTGTGTTCACTTTGTTTGATAAAAAGGTATTGTTTTCAGATATTTGCGACTAATACCTACTTTCATTAAAAAAAAGGAGAAAGATTTTCCCACCAATTGGGAGACTTCTGTTCTTGCCCCCTCCCCACCAAATTTAATCTTTTTAATATCAAAAACTCATATTTTCATCTAGCAATTTGCTTTTTCTTACATTCTCCAGAATTTTTAGTTTGGCTGGTAAGTCTTTAAATAAAAGAGTAGTGCACAAGAGGGAATAATCTGTACTAATTTTTCATAATATACTAATGTAATACTAATAATTCATGTAATTTATTTGTAAAAAAATTTGTTAATCAAATTTTTTAAAAAAATATTATAATTAATAAATTTAAATGCTTATTATGGTGTTTTTTCATAGTATAAAATTAAACTTGTGCCTTTTATTATTACAAAACTTTTTTGTCAATGAAATCTTCATTATATGTGCTTTTTATTATTACTAAATTGTTTTGTCAATGAAATCTTCATTGTATCATGTTTTTTATTTCAAAAAATAAATTTTCTATATACAGTAAAACCTCCGTTAAGCGGACACTCAAGAGACCGAAAAAATTGTCCGTTTATGAGAGTTGTCCGCTTACGGGAAGGGTACCCTAATAACGAAGTTTAACACTGTTAATTGTTTTTAAAATATTTTCAAACATGTAGAAATAATTTACAATAACTATCTACGAGGATATTTATTTAAATTTTAAGAAAGATAAAAAAAAATATATAAAGAAGTTTGATATAAATACATAATTCTAGATGTAGCTGCAGATAAATGAATTTAATTTTCCTATTAGCATAGATACTCAAGTCAGACATATGATACTGAATAGGAGCTTTCAGTCCTCAGTCGATTTCAATTATTAGATTTACATCCCGTTACACCAACCTATCATTTGAAAGAGAACATGATCAATACCTTCTTGAAAGTAAACCTCCCACGATTCACAGTTAAGCCATGAGGACCTATGAAGTTGATTATTCACAATTGATCAGCTATCAAGTGTCTGAATAAGTGTTTCATTTATATGAACACATCAAAGATTATATTTCTGTTCTATTTTTTACCCCAGCTGTGTTAAATACAGTCTTCAAATTGATTAGAAAATTAAAGAAATTTTCAATGGGATAGGAGCCTTAAGAGCATTTAAGATGCCAATTCAACTTGAGGGGTCTCATAACCTGTGTGGTCCAGATGAAAAGATTAAAAGATGCCGCTGTCTGAATTATTTGATTCTTCAGTATTGAAATAGCTTAAAAATATATTTAGTTATGGATAAGGCAAAAAATTTACATGTTTTAAAAATGGCGAAAAGTTGCATTTTTTCCTTGCAATTTAAAACAGAAATAGTTTTTTTTTTTAACTTAGAAAAAGTAGTGTCCGGTTTGAAGAGATAGAAAATAACGTTTCAGGGTCAAAATGACTGTCTGCGGCCGGTTAAGGGAGTGTCCGCTTTGCAGAGAATATACATGATGGTTTATTTATAGAAGATTCCCGGGGAATTAAAAATATGTCCGTATTGAGAGGCATCCGTTTTGCAGGAGTGTCCATAACAGGAGGTTTCACTGTACTTGAATAAGTTTATATAAGCTTTGGAAAAGCAAAAGAAATTTTTAAATCTTACTTTAGTGCCAAAAAATATTTTCTTTGTTTGAATGATATTAATTAAAATTTTAATTTTTTAATAAGTTAAATTTTGAAAATAACTGAGCTTATGTATGGGTATAAGTTAGTATTGAATGAGTTTATTTTTTCAGCTTGCTGGAAGGCACTGGGATACCATCAGCGACTTTGCCAAAGATATGATACGTAGAATGCTCACTGTTGACCCTATGTACAGAATAACAGTTGAAGAAGCACTGCAACATTGGTGGATAAAGGTATTAAATGAAGAGCTAAGTGGCAAAAACTTTTTCATTAGTTTTGCTAGTTTTATGAAGTAGTATTTTTAACTTCAAAGTATTTTAATTTGTTGTTCCATTGAGCTCTTCAAATATACAAATTTTTTTTGTTATTAGAATGTTAAAAAATAAAGAGTACTGCCTAGTAAAGTGTAAATTACAAATTCTATTTCTATTAGTTACTGTTTTTACTGATTTTAAAACTTATTGTACTAAGTAAGTGACCAGTTTGTCTGGAGAGAGAAAAGTGTTTAATTTCAACAAAAACATGGTGAACATTCAGTGAGTAAAACCTATTTTAAAATTGAATATGATGCCAGTTTTAAGAAAGTGATGCAGTAAAAAATAAAAAAGAATAAATGTTTTGTTGATGCTTAGAAAAATTTTAATAATGCTTTAAGTTAAACAAGCATATGTTTGAAAGTAAAACTTCTGGAGAGTTAAAATTCCCTATTTTGTATTTAATTCTTTGCATGAAATTTATTTGTAAAAAATGTTTGTCATAATTTTGAAACTCATGAAATGGCATCTTCATAATCATATGAATGAGATTATTCAAAAAAGCAAATAAATTAATAAACTAAGTTTTGTATTGATTTTCTTGTCTTCAAACAAACTATTTTAAAACTGATATTTGATTGTGTAAAAAAGAAAAGAATAAAACAATTATGAATTAATGTTATTTAATTTAGTTACTAGATACCTATATAGATGTATGGAATTAAAATAAATATTTTTAGTGAATTTCATGTATTATTATTTTTTTTATTTTGAAAAAAAAAACACTTAATATTTTCTTCTAAGAAATAATTTTTCTAATATGATCTCAATGGAAGAAATTTTATTTTTATAATATTAAATTTTATTGAAATAAATCAAAGTTTTTACATAATTTTTTTTTTCACAGCAACATTTTCATAATCAAAATTTTTTTTACTTTATAAAATTTAAAAAAGATTTATTTTTACAAAGTTTATAAATTTTAATTTTTTGATGTTTTTTTTAAAAATTATTGTATTGTAAATTTTTTATTGCCAGGGTCGTGAAAGATGTGCTCCAAAACGACACCTATCCCATAGTGTAGATGAGCTTAAACGATTTAATGCTAGAAGAAAACTTAAAGTATGTATAAATAGTGAACATCTTTAAATTTTAAAGTTTTTTATAAAATAATATTTGTTTGTTTCATACATTTTTCTTTAATTTTTAATTCGACATTGAAACTTTTGTTGGTATAGATTGCATAAAGCATTGATTATATGCAACATTATAACCACTTTACTAATGTGGAATTGCAAAAATGAAATAAGCGCTTTTTCTTGCACATTGTAGATTATTTAAATGTAGTAGTTATTGGTAATTTAAATTTTTCCTGCCAATAAAATATTATTTTTATAAAAATCAGACATTTGTAACAGTGAGAGATTGAAATTTATGTTCTTGCTACTCAAACTCATATGTTATGCAGATAAAAATCTGTAACTTTGAAAATTAGTTTTGCACAACCTCTTTGTAAAAAAGCTGGGGAAAAAAGTTCCACTTTCAGGCACTACAAGGGATTTAGTTTTTATATCAGCTTATACTTAATTATTAACATTATAATAATAACAATATAAATTTGCCTTTGTATATATAATTTAGTGCATATTCTCTAAGTCTATGCATAATATTTACAACTGAATATTGAAAACAATGAAGGTTTTGCACATTTTATTTTCTTTAAAAACAAAATTAAATTTTCTCCAGTTTTTAACCTTTTTCTTGAAAAGAAAAAATATTTTTTTTGCAATATATTGATTACTTACATCTTAAATTTTTTAAGAAATCTTTGAAGTCAATTTATTTTGAATATGTTTTAGCTAAAGAAAATTTTATTTAAAAAGAAAAATCTAAATGTTGTAAGATTTTTTTGACACTTTGAATTAATACTGCTTAATTTAGAACATATCGGTGGTTTTTCAAATTTTTTTGATGAAATAAGTTTGAAAAATAATTATAAAATCTTTATGCCTGATATAGAGATTTTTGCTACCAGGTAGGGACCATACATTGACTATTGGAACTAAAGGAGAGCTGCATTTCACCCCTTATAATGCAGCAATTCAACCCTCTTAAGTTGTACTACCTTACTGTAAATTTTATATAAAACGTTCCACATAAAATGTAATGTCTTATCGAAACTATTATTCATTGTTTTGAAGCATTCTTTTTAAAATATTTTTCCCATTTTTCTTAAATTATATAAGATTTACTTTTATGTTATGGGAAGATGAGTTATTATTTCATTTGATTGCTAAATGGTTACACATGAATTAGCATTTTGTTTTTATCAATTTTCTGAAATCTTTTTAAAAATATGAAAAAGTATTCATCTTTTAATGTTTTCGTTAAACTACTATACCATGAAAAAATATCTTAGCTGAATAATTTCATTTTTCTCAATCTTTAAATTTTTGTATCTAGAAATATTAAAAATTTTCTTTTGCGATAAGTTTTATAAAGTATTTCTATATATTTTTAATTAATTTTGTGAAATAATTGACGTTTAAAAACTATTGATTGTTCTTTAGATTTTGTACTCTTAAATTTTAAAATTTTGTTTTCTTTTGATATATTATATTTTAATGCAATTTAAGGGTGCAGTAATAGCAGCAGTTTCAAGTCCAAAGTGGAATAATTATTACTATGATCCCATTTGTGATGGAGCATCAGAATATGGTATTGAAGATGAAATCACAGCTGCAGGTACTAATTTTGAAACTAAACATAATAATATAAATTGTTATACAATTGATAAAAAAAAATTATTATTTGATTTTTGTTATACCCTTTGAATTTAGAATGATCTCTTTGAATTTATATTATCTCTTTTATTATAATAAGAAAAGCATAATGCCAAATATTTATACTATTAAAATTAAATTATGTCACATTTTTGTATTGAAATGGTTTTAATGTCTTTGGCTTAAGGTCTGAAGAAAACTTTTCTTTCCTGCAACTTTTGCAGTCAGTATTTAAGAATGAAAAATATCTTTTGTAGAGGAAAGAAATATCGTACGAACATTTCCTGAAAATAATATATTTTACAATTTTATTAATTTATGTCTTGATAATTTCATTTTTAATTTTTCTTTAAAATTCTCATCTTTCTTTTGTAAAATAAAGAAACTGGTAAAAGTGCTCCACATTATAAAAATGTTTATATTCAACATTCTTATATTTAATTCTATATTATCTATTATTTTCAGTGAAATATATATTTAGTCAAATTTCTATATATCAAACTCCAATTAAGTAAATATTTTTAAACAATTAATATACAATTTGTTCTTTTAGCTGCGTTCACTTACTAAAGTTGTTTTCTTATCAGATACTAAATTTAATTAACTCTATTTTGAATAACAATTATTGTTTTATCTGTATATGCATTTAAACTGAAAGAGAGTGCAACCTTCTTCCTCCACAAATTTCTTTTAGATCAGATATTGAATAAAATGAAGAGGTTACAAAATAGCACACGAATATTCTTTGTTAAAAAAGCCACATATTAAAATATTAATGAATTTGATGGTAAGGTTATTGAAAAGCTTAAAAAATAGAAATATTAACTGCATTTTAATGCAACATATAAATGTTACCAATTTATGCAATTTTATTTAACTAACAAACTATTTTTAATTGAAAAATATATTTTTACTTTATACTATATCTTCCTTTAGACATCTTTTAGTGCACAAAATTTAGAAGACTTTATTATAAGTATTGACTTGGATATTATGGCTGCCAAATTTTTATTTAAAATAACACTGCTTACTCTACTTAGTTTTATTTCTTACATTTTTCAGAACATAGTTTATCATAAATTTTTTATATTAAATCCCATTATCAAATTTCAATCAGAATCATTTTAATATTTTTAAGTATTCTTCACCATGAATTTCTACATAAAAATTTTAATTTAATGTAAATAGAGTTTCTAAATGGAAGTTAGGCTCAATTTGATCCTTACTGTTTTTCTTGTTTGAATACTATAACCATGATTGTTCATCATGAAGTAAAAATTTTTTAATAAATTGTTTTTGCACTTCCGTCTGTCAAATATGCCTTCTTTGACTTAACTACATCAAAACTGCACACACATAATAAATTGCCGCTCTGAGTGTGTACTAGGGTTAGAAATTAGAATGAAGCATTCAGGCATCATTGACACTTAAATATTTTTCCTTCGCTGTCAAAATTATTCAGCTAGATGTAATTTTAAAAGTTTATTTTTAACTACAGTTTTTATTCATTTTTTTTTATCATAATAGTAAAAAAAGAAATTCTGAGGAATTCTGAAAATGCATACAAGCACCCAAAGTTATACTTTTTAAAAATACATACACATCACCTAAAATATCCTGGATGTCCAAAAAAATGAAATTTAAGAACCTGATTTTCTTAAAATTTTAGGACAATTTAGGGATGCTGGTTCCAAATAGTCTACTTTCTCTGTTACAGAAATATCTTTACAGCATGCTAAAAATTTGAAGAAAAAAAACATATATATATATATACATAACATATATATATAACTTTCTCTAAATCACATTAACGAGACGTTTTCATACTCATTTTTCTTCTGCCAATTTGATTATTTTTTTAAAAATTTTTCGCAGTTTCTACATTTTTAATATTTGAAACTATGTTGAAATCCGCTAATATTGTGACTTATATTTACATGATTTTAATATCTAATATTGATTTTCGTATTTTAACAGATTTAAAAGTTATACAGTTTGAATCGTATTACATGCGATTTAAAAATCTTGTTTAGGATTTGTATTCACATGATTCGAAAATCCACTACCTCAATTCGTATCCGTGCAATCTAAAAACCTTGCATCGCGACTCGTATTTAAAATTCAATATCGTGATTGGGAGGGGAATTCAATTATAAATCTTAGTTCAAAAAATTATATTAAATATGAATAATTGCAAACTTGTTATCTATTTTTTGCTCCTAAGATTTTCAGGGTTTCTCACTTAGTGTCAGAATCACTCCTGATAAAAGTTAAAAATAGAAGGAAATTTTTTTTTTTTGGGAGAAGTTAAAGTTATTAATATATAAAATGCTTTTAAAAAATATTTAAAAAAAAGCCAGAAAATAAATTAAGGAATGGATATAATCTCATCATCAGTCCACATGATTATATACTTAATAAGAGAGTGCTTCTTAATTTTGTATGAATATATCCAAAGCAAAATATATCAACACAATAGGGTAAGGGGCACCAAAAAAATTGAAATGGAAATAGAACGTATAAAATACAAAATTAAACATATCAAGCAAAAAATAGAAAATAAAAATTCACGAATCATGCAGAATTAAACAAAATGTATCCTATAGCGAGTATAATAGTAAATATATATCATATTTATATACATATTTACAAAATGCATAATCTATCAATACTTTTCAACTTGAAAAATAAAATAACTAAAATTAGCTTCAACATTTATTTGATAAATTAGGGAGAAAGAAATGCATAAGTAAAATATAATCAACTATTTTTCTAAATACATTTATATATAAAATTAGGACATGAAAACTTGGATAAATAATATTTATTTTGTTTGCTTTAGCTATAGTTTCAAGTTTTTAGAGGAAGTAATTATTCTTTTATTCACAGCATCAACCATTATTTGACCTACTTTTATGTCCTTCCACTTTATGGAATGGCTAGTTTTAATATTTCATTATCCTTTCTCAACAAACAATGGGCACCATTTTCTTCTCCGATTAAACTATTTTTAGTCTTAATCAGCTCAGCTAACTTAGTCTTGACTTCATTATTTTTAAATAACATCAATACAATTGGCGGAGGCCGGGATAGCTGGTCGGTAGGGTGCTGGGCCCATGTCCAAGAGGTCGTGGGTTCGATCCTCGCCGGCTGAAGACTCCCCGTGTAGTAAATGGTGACTGATGCACGTTAAATCTGTCGAGTCTCAAAGTCCTCCATGTTCCTATAACAAATCAATACCTCTGGGGGTACTGATCCAGGAGTTTCCTTGTCTTCTGGATTGGTTCAAAATTACAAGGCTACGGAGTTGAACATTAGTAGTCGTAAACCCATGAAATTGGGTCGGCTGTTCAACGACGGTTATAAAATAAAGTAAAATACAATTGGCGATGTGTCATTTTTAACCTTTTCCAGGGGGCTGTGACAGCAGTTGTCACATCTGATCTTAGGGTCCGCTGATGGGCATGTGACACTTTCAGTGTAAGAATAGGGGAAGGAATCTCCTCTACATTTAAGACAGAGGATCAAGTTACAAGAGGATGTGTTTTATTGTTTTAATTAACAGGAGGTCTCACCTTTTTAAGTTAAGGGGAGAAAAGTTTCTTTGCATTTCCCACCTACCTTCAAACATCTATTCCAAGTTAGGGTACTTTTTTGTTTGTCTGCCATTTTCTTACTTCTTTAGTCAGTTTCAATGTTGCTATTTTTTTGTACAAATTTTTTTTGTTCTAGTTGTAAGTTTTTTTGATAAATTAATTTCTTTATCACAATTATAATTTAACGAATATTTTCAATTGTATATATAAAAAAAAAAAATATGGAATAATCAGAATCGAAAAGTGCTCTTTTAAGTAAATTGAATCAAATTGAAATAAAATATCAAAGCAATATATTTTACATAAACTCAAATAAATAGTTTTTTTAAGTTCTGTTTTAAATTCATATTAAAAATAAATTTATTGGAATTTTAAAATTTTGATTATATTTCCTGCAGTTTAAAAAAAAAATGTTCTTACATGATTTTAAATAAATATCTGCATTTACGAAGAAAAATATATGCATTTACTACGCAAGAGTATTCATTCATACTTAAGGATACATAAATATTTCAAATATCATATTTATAAATATATAATTTATAATACTAATGTATTTTCTATGTTTAAGAAATTGAAATCATAAACGCTATTTTAAACTTTTTTTTTTACAAAACAAACACACTTCAACTTTTAGTTATAGGTTCTAGAAATTCTTTAAATATCTCAGTTTTGTAACTTTTTATAAGATTAAAGCTAAATTTTTGAACAATAAAATTCTATAAATCTATTACATGAGTAAGTTGTAGTCAATTGTGAATGACTATATTTTTAAAAAAATATAAAAAAAATATTATAAATGCTACGCAGTTTCAATAAAGTGCTTACTTTTCATGAAATTTACTGCAAAATAAAAAAAATGAGCCCGATTGTTTTATGTTAATCATTTGCAACTGAAACACATTAACTGAAATATTTCTGAGTTTTCGCTTTTTTGGAACTATTTTAAAAAGACATAAGGGAAGTTGACGAAAAATATCGTTAGAAATTTAGAACGCATATTAGATTCTAACTAAGAGTTCATGGGATAAATGTGCTAAGAAATGTGTTTTAATTTTAGAGTTCTGTTAACGCATAAAATATTTTTTAAAGGAATAATTTAAACTATTATATACTATTTAGAAAATTAATTTAAAAATTCTGTATGATTATTTTGAAATAATTAACATAGTTATTATAGTGTATAATTTTTTAAGAAATCTTAAAAATTTATAAAATAAAAAGAATTTATTTGATAACATAATTTTCAATCGAAATGATCTTGTTTTCTTAAAAAGAGAGGATCTTTCAAATTAGCTGGGAGAAAGGGCAAAATTATCCTCATTTATCTTGTTTTTTTATTTTATTATTATCAATAATAATAACAATGATAAATAAATGACTCTGGTGAATAAAGAGAAAAATTATTTATCATTTATTGAAGTGATCGGTATTTTTCATAAGTCGATAGATGAAAAAGATGAAAATAAAATAATTTAGTCAAAAAGTTAATATCAAATTAAATTTCCTATATTTTCTTCCATTGGCTATGACTCAAATCCCTTCACTAATAACTCAAACTCAAGAGACCTGTCTACAAAAATATGACATTACAACTATTTATCTTCTTTCCCAAGATTTATAATCTTTCGATAAAATTATAAATTTTCAGCAATGTTACAAATATTTATTAAGTAGAATATTGATATTTATAATGTTTAATATGGATATTTATAATTAACTAAATTAAGACCATGAAAAAGAAATTTCCCTGCACGATAACTCTCAGGAAAAACTGATTTCACACTTAAAACATAGTAATCCTATAAATGCAAATGAGCATGATCTACCCATCTTTTATGTGAAAAATGGATATAAACCGAGCTTTTCCCTTTGGTCTTTCGAAATTTTCGACTTTTTTTAACTCTATAAAAGAGTGTTTATGATCACTGTACACCTCATTAGCTTGTTTATCTTATGCGGAAACATATAAATAAACCAATCGTTTCAATATGGCATCAAAGAGCTTATAAAAAAATAGATAACTGATATAAATAACGTCAGCGATACCAAACTGAAATTTTCAAAAACTGAATATATTGTGTGCGTGTGTGTGCATTTTTTATAGCTAGCGTAATGAATAGTTTTTTGGAACTATGGTTAGGGATTATGTGTTTATAGAATTCAAAACAATAAAATGAGGAAATTGTGATACACCACACTAAATCTGAATGTTTGTAAAGCACCATAAATAGTCAACGTGTGACATTCGGAATGTAGTTTTTTACACTGCACTGAATCATATAAAACCACTTTAGAAGGTTTCCCACGCTTTTTCAGTTGTAAAAAAAAATGGGAATCCTCCACCAGTGGTATTTCTATTATCCCGAACTGCAGTGGTGTAAAAGATAGCAAATGGCGTTTAGAATAACAGAGGGAGAATAAAACTCTCGGGGATGTTTAACACCCATCACTTGACTTGTTTTAGGGATTAGCGATTCCCTTTCTTGAATTCATCCCCCAGTCTCAGAAAGAGCCCACCAGAGGACCTAGATTTCTTATTTTTGTGCCCACATGAAAAGGTTAAATAGCGTGAATACTAATCCTGATTTGCAATTTTTAAATCTTGTGAATACAAATCGCAATGTGTGATTTTTAAATTGTGTGAGTACAAAGCATGTGAACATGATTTGTGTTGTGACTCTACTCTATACAAAAGAAATAAGAAATACCAATTTCGGGTCAAAAGTTTCTGAGAAAGAAGAGGGATAAAGAACTTCTCTTCTTCAATAGGATCAGAGACTCAGGTGTGTGACATCATACCCATAACTTCTGGCCAAGATACCCACTAAAACTCAGAGCGTGTGACATCATACTCGTAACTTCCCATCCATCTTATAGCTCGGCCAGAAGTTGTATTGGCAGAGCAAAGGTATTTTAAAAGTTAGGCATCCAAAGTGATGAGTGGGTGTAATTTTCTAGGAGTCAAAGTTGAATTTTTAGATTAAAATTACGACTAACAAGCTCTTATTTTGAACCATGGTTTGTACAGTATTGATCTATTTAAAGCAAAGAAAGTTGTTCATAATTAAGAACGATGTGCAAAAACTTTATATTGTCAAAAATCTTTGTTTTATTATATTAATTCTTAAAAATATTTAACATGTTTATCGATAATAAAGAAAACGCTCTTTTATAATTAATATTATTGTTTTTGTAGAAAATAACTGTTTATTTTTTTCCTGTGGTTTCTGATGCTTGAGCTTTACCTGTGGATATCCAGATAATCATATTTAATAACTGTGATTTGAACTTATTTTTATATGTATTTTATAATATTTATCTACATAAAATGCTAGAATTAAAAAAATTCTCTTCAGAATTAAATAACTATTTATAAAATATCATTTAGATCATATATTATAAAATTATTATTTAGATCAAACATTTTGCATCTCCTATTGAAGGTCACCCACCCCTAAATTAAAGATGCTTTGTTTAAGGGATTATTTTATTGGTCTCAGTCTCTTTATATAGAAGCCTTAATGTATTTGCTTCTTAATAAGAAGCACCTATTTAAGGCACAATTAAAAATTCAAAATGTAATATCAAGGTTATGAAATACAATTAATATTTTAAATGTTCTTTTTTTATCTTAGTGAAGAAAGGATCAACTTCTTTCTATTTATGAATAAGATAAAGTGTGAGAACATAAATAATGTCACCCAAATAAGTAGTCACACCAAACTGTAATTTTTGTTTTATAATGAAGATCATTTATCAGTTCTGAAACTTAAAAAATTCAAAGGAAAATTAACAATTTATATCAGGGATAAAAAGAGGGATAAGAGACAGGAAATAAATTTGAACAAGATAATTAAATAAAAGAAGGCAAATAATAAACAGGTGTTTTGAGGGAGTTGTGGTGGAGTGAGAATCCCAGGTGTTGCAAGTTTAGAGGAAAATAGATATCAAAACATTAAGTAAGAATGTGTTTTTATTCTCTTTTTAATGATTGTTGATTTAAGAGGAAAAGAAAAATGCATGCCTAAAAAGTTTCATAATTAAAATATATTTCGGGGTTAATGATAAAAGTAGGGAAAAAATGCCTAATCACCCAGGAACTGTCTTGATGATATTAGGTACCATGAATCTTGGAGAGAGAAAAATTATTAGATGACTGGACCACTGAGTGAAAATGATGGATTCTTAATTTAAAAAGAACATTCCATTGTTAAAATAGTGAAAACTTCCATCATTTTCTAATTCATACTAGGCTGTGAAGTTATGTGGAGAAACTTAGTTCTGTGCTTTTGTGTTAATTTAAAATGGTATCTGCAGTTTTTAAAGAAAATTGTGTTACAGATTATCTTAAATTTTGTAAGTGCATAACTATAACTATTGTTCATTTCATACATCTTTGCAAAAATTAAAATTTTTTAACCTAAGTTTCCTAATTAAATAAAAATTTTACATAGATTCTAAATAAGGTCACCCCTATTTAAGGGACGAATGGGGTGTGGGAGATGCTGCTGTATTTTCTATTTTACACATTTTCAATTCTTCCTCATAAATAAGCTAGATTGTCATTTTTATTTCAAATATGAGTACACAATAACCTCATTTGTTAAATACACTAATTGTTTAAAAACTGACAAAAACTCTGAATAATTTATAAATTCGATGGAATTAATATTTATTGAAGCATATGAAATTAGAAGACTGGGTGAAGACTTGATTTCTATATAATTTTAAAGCTTTTCATTCAATTTATGTTTATAATGGTAATTAGCAATATAGACATTAAAAAAATATGCCTGTTCATAGTGCATGATGTGCTTTTTTATGAAACCAGTATTATTACAGATATTCTCATCGTATTTTAATATAAAACAATGACATTCAGTTTTGTATTAACAAAATAATGTGGTTTGAAAAGAAAACTCCATAAACATTATTATTTTTTAAATGTTTTGCACAAGTTTTATTTCCTTGCTTATTATATTTTCAAATTACTTTTAAACCTCATATAAACATGCCTGTAGAAAGCCGCATTTAGGTGCACATCTTTTCTCAAAGAGCAGTCTAATTTCTCATTTGTTATTATGTATGAAAACAGTGTTGCGGGAGTGCCCAGACAAACGTAATCATTTGCGAAAGCTTTGTGATTTTATCTACATTTTGAGGGAGAAATTTAAAATACTAATAACATTCTGTAAAGGATGTTAAAATTTTCCCCTAACATTGAGATTATCTAAACTACATCATGGTGAATTATGGTACAGTAGGGAACCGATTATCCGTAACGATCGGGACCATCGTTATTCCGGATAACTGATTTTTCCGGTTTCCTGAATCACTACAAAAAGCCGTTTTTTTCATTGTCAAACCAAACTAAAAAAAAAATATTTAGAAGTAATCTTAAAAAAAAGAAAAAACGATAAATTAATACACTAATGATTATCTCTAAAACGATGGTAAGATAAACCTCTTTTAAAAAAAGAAAGAAAAATCCTAAAATCTTATGAGGAAAAAAAATTTTTTTTTTTAAAAATGGTGGGAAAATTTATCGAATTTCGTTCCGGTTTTCTGATTTCCGGATAAGAGGTTCTGTACTGTATTTATAAATTTAAAAAATAAATATAGTTAAAATAGGATTAAAAATTTTTTTATGTATAAAATACATTACATTTTCAGAAAAGATGTACAGTAGAGAACCATTTATCCGGTATCCAGATAACCGGGAAACCAGAAAACCTTGAAAAATTTTGCTCGGTTTTCCCGCCATTTTAAACTAGAACGATTATGAAAAAATGCGGAAATTGGACTCATCCTTGAAGTTGAGTAGAGGAAAATGTGAGGAAGGGGAGAATTTTTTTCCCCGTTTACCCAGAGAAACGTCATATCTTCTCTGACCTTGAAGATCTTCAGACAAGAGGAGGCAGGGAAGGGATTAATGTTTTACTTTCTCCTTTAAGCCGTCAATCAAACTCAAAGGAGTGGCATGCTGACTTCGTTTTCTCTAATTTATGAGGCGGTGGGGAAAATGCATTGCAAGTGCATATCAGTGAACAGAAGATGAAAGAGAAAAATATATTTATCTATTTGACATCGATTAATAAAAATAAAATATTTTCTTTTGAATCAATTCTGATTCTTTGGTATCATTTGCAAGCTTTCTTGATGTGGAATCATCTGCTTTCATTAAAAATCGTGTTTTTATAAGTAAAAAAAAATAAATAAATAAATAAATAAAAGGAAAATTGTTTATTAATTTAAACATACGATTATTTTATGAAGCAGATTGCAGATTTGTTTTTCTGATTCCACCACGCTTTATTTTTTTTTCACGATAAATTTTGCTCTTAATAAATTAATTCTTTTTATTCATAAATTTTATCATTAGGTTTTTCTTTATTCTTTTTTTAATTCCATTGATCTTGTCTTGATCCGGGGCTTTAATATTTATGTTAGTGCCTTTTTTAACGATCGTTTCGATTTTCGTTGTTCTGAGTTAGATTAATAAGTTTTCCTTTTATTTTATCGTTTTCCCCCCTGTATAATTAGGTATGAAATATATTGCGTTATTTAATCATTGGTTTTGTTTATTTTAGTTAATTTAGGAATTGTAATTATTTTTAAAAAATAAATTTGAGAATTTTGTATTTTTTAAACTTGTTTTTCTTGTCTAAACTTGCAAATTTTTTATTTTATTTTTCTACCACTTTTTTTTCTTTTTAAATTTAGGATTGCTTTCCTTTTTTCTCTTACTTTAAAATGTGTTACACTTTTTCCTTGTAATTCGGGTTCGATAAAACATCGATTAACGACACTTTTTGGTTGATCCAGAAAACCGGGAAATTCAGACATCCAGGATAGCGATGGTCCCAAGCATCCCGGATAATTGGTTCTCTACTGTATTATATATGTATTACATTGTATATTAAAACTGTGTATTTTATTTTTGATAATGTTGACTTGTTGATGCCATTGCATTTTTTTAATTAAAAACTTTGCTTGTAATTGAAACTTACTTAGAAGTAGACTTACTAGATATTTACATAATATTTTAATGTTAGAATCCGGGCTTAATTTGCACTGGGATTGAGTCCCCTTACTTCTTTTATTCCAGTGAATTTTTACATGTTAGATGGAAATCAGCAGATGATGTATGTTCTGAAAAAAATAATGTATCTTCTGAAGAATATTAACATATCTGCAAACTTTTATATCTTGTTTATACCTGTTTAAAATTAACCTTCTTTTAATCCATTTTTGAAAAATTTATATTGAACTTCTGTTTTCCTGGCATTTTATTTGTTAAAAATTTTTTTGAAGTGTTGATTATACCCAAATTTAAGAATATGTGTTACATTTCAAGTTAAAAGTATGTACGCATTTTACACTTTGTAATTTTTTCAAAATTGACTGGTATATATTATGGTTCCTACACTTTTTTTCTTAGAAATTTTGCCCTGGGTAAAAAAAAAATTCATATTTTTTGTTTCAGTTTCACAGTATTCTAAAAAGAAATAAGGATTTCAAAGCAAACTATATTTAAAAATCTTTCTATTTGAATACCTTTTTGTATTATATATTTTAAAATATTCTATTACCTTTAACTTTCTACAACCAGTATTCTCGCTGGGTTCATGCTTTCTTTGATTTTACTTTATCAAAGAAAAACTTGTTTCTCTTACTTTACCTTTTATACTAATTAATTTATTTATATATATTATACGTAAATTCTCTGTTGAATCTATCCTAACTTTCTTATTTGAATGCCTGTAAATTATCCTATCCTATGTGGAGATGGAAAAGTGCGAAAAATTTAGCTCATATGTAAGCTAACTTGAGTTTTTAAATTGCTTTCCTGTGTGAGAAAAAAATTTGACTTCTTTTAATTTTTAAATGTTCAACTAAAATAATAATTTTATCTATTTTCCTTTTTTTTTTTTATCCTGAGAGGTGTTTGTATATTTGTTCAGCTTTCTTTTGCTGGAAAAATATTCTTATTTTTCTTCTTTCCACTGGTTTGCAGCACTTGATTATTTTAGTTACCTACCTCGACAAATGTAATTGCACCAACAATAGCATTGTGTAAGAAGCATTTGCAATCAATTAAGTGGCGCTTAAATTTCTTATATTTCATTGTTTTCTTTGCACTTATGACGCTTATTGCCTAATTTTTGCCAGGTTTTATCTCACATCATCAAGCTGCTCTTGCTTAGGTTTCTTCTAAATGTAATCAGGCAAGTCTAAGAAAAGTCATGTTTGTTAGCTGTATGGAATATCTTTGTTGTATAAGGTAAAGTCACAATCTTTTTTAGGATCTAGTTCCTGTAAAATCTGGTCATCTTCTATCCTAATGATAGATATCCTCTTGTTTGTACTAGTTTACTAATTTTAACATCGCACTGCACTATACAAAATAGTATTCCTCACTTATAGTCTTATCACAGATTTATGTGTAGTATCCTGAATGACATAGTGTCAAAAGTTTTCTTCCTTATTCTTTCATATAACAAGTACTCACTTGCACCTCTGATCTGTGTCCTTTCACTAAATTAATAGACACTGCTAACTTGTGTTGTTAATAGGGTATTGCAATCATCACCTATAACTTCTTTTATGCAATGTTGCTCTCTTTATCACTATTGCATGATGAGATAACTTTTCTCACTTTTAGTGTGCTCTGTTACTTATAAAACAATTTTTACGTAATCTAATTACAAAATGGTTATTTCATTGTAATACCGTAGAACTCCCATTTTTTGAATAATTGGTTTTAAACTCTCTGTTAATAAAATGCTTGGTTACTTAGATAATTACAAAAAGGGTATTGAAAAAAAAAAAAAAAAAAAAAAAAAACTACTGCTTATAAAGTATTGATTTAATAAAGATGTCATTTATATCTGAAAAATACTTTAGTTACTTTTGGGTCTGCTAAGAACTTTTTATAACATATACCTAAACTGCTCAGACTGCACTTTGCTCGTGTTTTAAAATTTCATAATCAGCTAGCACTTACTCAAAGCCTTTTGATAATTTCCAATCTAAGTGACTATAGTGTAGATAATTGGAGTTCCAACGTATTAAGAATTTTGTTTGTTAGCTATTTACAATTATATATTTTTAATAAAAGTAGAAACTTTAGGAATTTTATTTTTAAGTTAATTAATAGTTAAAATGTTATCTAAGTGCCTGATTAACCCTCTTACTGCTAAATTTTTGGACCGAAATCGCTTTACACTACGCGCCTTCAAATACGCCAATTTAGTGGACAACTAACGACATCTGTTGGTCAAAACGTAAATTAAATGTCTAATACTGCTAAACGGGGAATAAACGGGATGCGCTTATCAATAAAGGAAGAAAAACACATGCCCGCGAAAATCGCGGGATGAGCAGATTTTGCTACAATTGAGTTGCCCGTGGAAATCGCGGGATTAGCAGTCAGAGGGTTAACACAATCAAAAGTTGTTTGGCCTAATGATCACAAGTCATCAAAACATTTCATGTTTCTGCATTTATTCAGAAACATTTCAGTTTAATAATGTGGAGTACTTTTCCGAAACAATGACTCTGTTTGCTGTGGAATTTAATTATTCACTAAATTTGCTGTCGAATAACTTTGTGACTTAAGAAATATTATTATAATTTTTTTTTTGCAATTTTTTTAGAAAGATTATTTATTATGAGTAAAAGAACTGAAATTGGTAAAAATTTAAAGATAATAAAAACAATTTTTTTTTTATAGTTTTGAAAGGTTCTTTAGCCTTATTCTAAAGCATTTGTGATTGTATAAAGTAGTTCTTTCAACTTTTTAAAAATTTTTTTATATAAAAATAGCTCTATTTAAATGATAAGGTATACTAATTTTTATTATTTGTTTTAGGTGCAATTTCTGTAGTTTTAGATAGTTTAGACACAATACAGTGTTTATCAGATAGTTCTATTAAAGACAAGGAATTTCTTTTATCTATTTTAGATGATACTAAGCTGCACACTTTGCTGAATGTAAGTATGACTCTTTCTTCTTCTGTGTAATAAAGTTTTTATTTATTTTCACAAAGTAATAATATTTAGTCTTGAATATTTATTTTGTGTAACAAAATCTGCATGCTCTTTTAAAAATTATTGTAAATGTTATACTTGAAATGATTTAAGAGATAATAATAACAAAGAAATGTTACTTATGTTATGATATCAGAAGATATTTCAAATTTTAAAATAATTTGTTTAATTTATTTTTATTTTCAAGTTATTTATCTAACATAATATTTTATGAGAATAATTCATATATGTTCAGCTTTAATATCTGTACTATATTAGATAAGTTTCAGATTTAAATATATATTTAATTGCAAAAATTATTAGTTAAAAAATTTGTTTTAAATCAAGAAAAATATCCAATTCTTTTTTGGAATTATATGTTTCTTTTTAATAGCTGAGTAATTTCACAAAATATAAATTAACGTATTTTAGTTTTCATTGATTGAAGATAACTCTGTATGTTTTTGCATTTAAACATTATTAAAATATATTCTTGCATTTATATAACCTTTCCAAATTTCAACTAAATTTGTATCATTTTTTATTAACTACTTTGATAAATTTAAGCTATAAAAAGCAAGTTTATTTGTGATTCATTAATTTAAAGTTATTGGACTCATTTACAAAACCATATGATTTCTTTATAACAGACTAGTATACAGTATTGATTTCGAATTTAAACGGAAGCAAATGCCAAAAAGTTATGCTAGATTTACAATTATAATTATTTTGGAAAAAATATTTGTAGTTAAATATGGTACTTTTAGTATCTCAAGTCATATGAAATATACAGTATAAAACCACTTATTCGGGATGCTCGGGACCATCACCATCCCGGATGTCTGAATTTTCCGGTTTTCTGGATCGACCAAAAAAAGTCGCTAATCGATGTTTATTGAACCCAAATTACAAAGAAAAAGAGTAACACATTAAAAAATAAGAAAAGCTCTCCTAAATTTAAAACAAATGACTTTACAAGTTAAAGCAAGAAAAACAAGTTTAAAAAATAAACAATTAACATATTTATTTTTTGAAGATTAATTTGAATTACCAAATTAACTAATATAAAACAAAATCAATGGGTAAAAAAAGCAATTTATTTCATACCTAAGGAAAGAAAAAAACGATGGAAGAAAACCAAATGGAAATGATAGTTAAAAAAGGCTCTTACATAAATGTTACAATCCCGGGCAAGGCAGGATATTATGAGATCAACTGAATTTTTCAATAAAAAAAACTTAAAATTTGTGAATAAAAAGAACTAACTTATTCAGCATGAAATTTATTATGATCGGTGGAAAAGAAAAAAAATCCAAAGCATGGTGGAATTAAAAATGTATCACTTAAAAAAAAAAAGCTATAATCTGCATCATGAAATAATCGTTTGCTATTAGTAATAAATAATTGTCTGCTTAGATTAATAAATAATCTTCTCCTTTTATTTTTTTTTAAAAGCTGACGATTTTTAAAGAAAGCAGATGGAAGAAAAACTTGCAAAAGATACCGCACTTTAAGAGAATCAGAATTTATTCAATTGAAAAATATTGTTTTGTTAATGGATGTCAAATAGATAAATATATTACAGGCAATTAAAAGACGTTTTTTTTTTTGTAATAAATAATAGCAGCAATAATGTATTATCCAAAATTATAAAATAATTTGTTATAATAAATCAAGGATAACAAAAACTGAGTAACTAATGTAGATTAAAAAGAAATCTAACATGTTAGTACTTTTGAGGCAGAAGTTTCAAGTTCCTTAACTTGGACATCCAATTGACAACCCTCAGAAACGATTCAGAATAATAGAAGAATCTTGAAAATGCACCTAATGATGGTCGGTTCAGGAAAAAAAAAAAGATTTTTTAAAATCCCCTATTGTGTAAACGTAAATTACGATATTATGAAGAACGGAAGAGTGAAATCCAACAATTTAATCAAGTGTCAAGTGCTCTGATAATTAAAATTCTAAATTTAACAGGATCCAAGTTTAGAAAAAGATTCACATTTATTTATTATTTAATTTAGTTTTTTATTTTTTAAACCGTCATGTTTTTATAAGGAGTGGCTGACTTCAAAACTTGTTATAACATAAAACTTTTTTGTCTTGTTTTTGTTTTCTTAATATGAGATTAATTTAAGAAATAAAAAACCAAAAGAAAAAAAAATATTTTTTTAAAACTTTCAGTGAAATTTATTTTAACTCATATGATTTAATTTAACGTACATTTGGCCATTTTATTTTAACAAGGTTATTTTTTCTTTTTCAATATTAAGTAATTTATTTAGATTAATAAAATTGTTAGTTGCTTTCACTGCTTTTGTGTGTGTATATATATATATATATGTATGTATATATTACTCTTCACTCATCTGTAATAAGTATAGAATATTTCATTAAATATTAAAATATTAAAGTTGTAATACTTAGGTTCTTTACAATTTCTGAGATTTATTCACTATTTTAACACAACAAAATATTTTTAATTTTTTAAAATTATTTTTATTTTCCTTCTCAAAATTTTAGTGCTTAGTTTAATACTTTATTAGTAATTTTTGCTGCTGCCTTTTTTCCATTTCCTCAATTATGTATTTTTATAAATTTAGAATATATGACATTATAATAACTTATAGAGTTTATGTAGTTTTCTTGTTTCCCAGGAATTGACTCTCATTGCAATTTTTCATTGAATTAAACCAAATTTTCCTGCTAATTGATGTCAATTTATTGCTCAAACAAGTAGAAATTTTCTTGTTTCAGCTTCCTCATTATTTTTTATTGTATTTCTTAGAAGATTCCGTTCAGAGAAAATGTTTAAAATTAGTGTTGTAGGCTGGCAGTCAGATATGTGTTACTTTCCTGTAAACAATCTATTATTAGGATTAGTTTGTCAGTTAAAATAAGTAAAAAATTCTTTTTTCTTTTACCAAATTTTGGTAGATTGTAAGAGTTCAATTTTCTTTTAGCTCTATTAAATTAATGTTAATTGTTACTCTTTAAAAGTCAATGATTTTTATTTTTATATTACAGTTTTACTTTTAATATCTGTTATGTTATAATATCTGTTACCGTAATTTCGTGGAGATAGGCCACAGCGTTATTGATTTAAAACTTTAAAATTTAGTAGGAAGGCGTATCTAACAATGCGGCCTATATAGTATTATTTGTTTTTTCTTCTTTAAAAAATTTTGCTTCTTAGAAACCCCACTGGAAATTTCATCATCATTTTTTCCACCTGTTACTGTGCTTTTTATTTATTTCTTCATGCTTAATGTTACTCCAAGGAATGGTCAGCTCACCTGGAATTTTCCCCTCCCCACACTCTCCAATCCTTTATTGGAATCACTTTCTGGAGATCAACAAGAGAACAAAGTCTCTCTTTCCCTTCTGCCATAAGAACAGGAGTGTAGGAAATGGGCGTGGAGTAGAGAAGCATAAATCAAAAAGGAATGAATGAAGAAAATCAGGGTGGGGCCAGTGATAACATCAACTGTAAAATAAATGCCTCCCCCCCTCCGTTTTTTCCAGGAAATATGTCTCTTCCACTTGTCTTGGATTCCTCTCTCCACTCCCCTTTTTTCTTCAGCTGGTTGTTAAAAACATGTGAATGTTTGATGAATAAAGGGTGCTGATGAGCTTGGAATGACCTTCAATGATCTTATAATTAAAATGTTCAAAAAGAATTTCAAACTTTCAACCGAGGGGCAGTAAAGGGGGAAAAAAGCAAAGTTTGTGAGAATTTTAGACAGGGATAAAAGAAAGACTGTCCTAGGCGGAATCAGATAAAAAAAGAAACCTAATTTGAGAAGCAAATATAGGGAGAGGAATTGCTAAAAATAGAAACTTGTTTTAAATGCTTTGGAGAGTGCTTTTTATTGGGTTTTCTTTTCATTGCTCACATTTCTGTTTGATTTCGATCATCTTCCTCAGCTTATCATTATTTTTTTTTATCTTTTTATCTTCAATTCTGATGCCTTTTTGTTTTATTAATATTTTTCTTTCGTTAATATTTTTTGTTTCGTTTATACTATTTTCGTTTTGTTTTAACATAACTTGTATTTAAGTTACCCATTTTAAATGCCTCCCATTAAGAGGAAAAATTATACCGCTGCGTTTCACCTCTCAGCAATCAAAAGAGAAAAATAAATTGTGATAAATGGCTTCAAAAAAGCGAAAATCATTCCGGGACAAAACAAAACCGAAAGTGAGGCTGAAAGTGTGAGTAACGGAGATGAACCCGAATTAAATAATTAACTAGTAAACCTAATTTGCTCTGATACAGAGAGTTCTGATTTTGAGGGATTTTTAAGTGCAGTGATAAGAATATATAGTTATAGGTGATATCTAAATAAATTATTCTTAAGTTTTTCTTTGAACAAAATTTGTCTGGATTTATCGTTTATTTCTAAAACAGGATTTTGGATTATTGATTTAAAAGTAAAATTGTTTTATTTTTAACAATTTCCATACTTATTTTAAGGGTTTTTGATATATTCATTATTTTATTTACATTTTAATGGTTACTTCACTCTAAAATTAGAAAATTCTTAATTTTACTTAGAAAGTTATTGAAATCTATTTTATATACTAGGATTGTTTCTATTTTTTTGTATATTCAATATCTTTTTATTGGTTTTTATTTAACTATTTAAATTATATACATATGAATATTTAGAGCATGTGTTAAGTCTTTAATCAATACCTGCATTAAGTTCAAAATTCGTTAATTGTTAAAAATTCGGCGTGGCGTGTACGATGATGTGGAGCGTCCGGTAAAAAGCCTTTTTCTTTCAGCTGATTTTTTAGGGCGCAGCATATATACCAAGGCGGCGTTTCTCCTCAAAATTACGGTACTTAATATCACTCCTTATTTTAAATGCTAAAATAGAATTCCTATTTTAATTTCACTTCAAGAATGGATTTCTTTAAAAAATTCGTTAATTTGCATTTATAATATTGATTATAACTTAAAAAACAAATTTTTTTTATGAAAAATTGGTAACTTGCTAACTTTCTACACTTTTTGAGAAAATTTCTTTTCAGGGTAGCTAATTTTATAACTTAAGAACAGAAGATACTTTGGTAATAGCTTAGTAGTTTTTATAAATTTTATTTAAAGTTGTTTTCAGCACAACTACATGCAAATGATTTAAAAATTCATATGAAACATAACTTTGTTCCAGCTCTCTCTTGGGGAGGTTTTTAAAATGTTGGCAAAATTACCAAAAATTCTGAAAGCTTAGGGTTTTGTTGTCAATTACTATAATAATATTTCAATAAGTGTCGTAGTTCTCAGTCTTGTAATACTACTAATAAATAAGAAAATTTCTGTTTGTAGCTTTCAGAAGGGAATGATTGAATTTATAAACTCCGCATAGAATTTGCATCTAGCGGTAAAATTGACTAATTTGGTAAAACCTACTGGAAGGATCTTTGCTTTTATTTTCTTGGTTTTTAAAAAGTTTTTAATTTTTGTTTGTGATGAAACACTTACAACAAGTGAATGTTTAAAAATGTATTATTTTACACATTCACTTGTTAAGTGTTTTCATGTATTCATGCTATGTAATAAGTCATACAACTCAAAAGTTTAAATGTTCATTGACTTCTTAACATATAATGTTGTAGGATATTCTATCTTCCCCAAATATATATAGTATATATAATAATCTTATATTCAACAAAAAGAAACTAAAAATGGTATTTGTGGTTTAATTTTAAAAATTTGTTTTGAAAATTTTATAGTGTTATTTTATGACCTAAAAGCTTAAAATGCACATTTTTTTATGGTGTTTAATATTTTTTAATTTCAATAATTTTCAGTTAGAATGTTAAAGTGAATGTGCAACTCAGTGGAGTTAATATGATAAATTTTTTTTAAAGTTCTATAATTAATTATAGTTAAAATATCTTAATCTGTGATTCGAAAATAAGTTTTTTTCCTTTTAAATAATCATAAATAATATTTTAAGAATGCTTATTTCATAATACTGTAAAATTATCAGTTAATAATTAAAAATGGCATAACAATTATAAATATATGAGTGTTATTGTATTTAGTTTTATAGTGTTTATTTTATATCAAGCTTTTCAATCTTAAAATGACTGAATTTGTATCTTTTTTAGTAATTTTAATGCAATATGCTTTTCCTAAAATGTTCACATTATAATTTACTATATACATTAATTGCCCTTTTACACCATCCAATAAGTTCAGAACTTAAATGTATTCATATGCACATATTGATACTTTACTATTTTGTTTACATATGTACATGTTTAATTTTAGCTATATGATAGAATAAGCACCCAGTCATACAATCTTGTCAGGTGCCCTGTTCCTGATGCCTTACCTGCAGCAAGGGAGGTAAGTTTGCTCCTTTTAAATCAGTTTATTTTTAATTTTTGTTGTTTCTTTTGTTTAATTTTCTTCAAGATAAGTTTTTCTTCTTCTAATTTTAAGTTATGGTGTTTCTATTGTTTTTACATGTAATCTTTACAAAATTTTAATGTTTACTGATAAAGATTATTATTTTATGAGCAAACAATTTAATTTTTGTAATTAGAATTAGTTTTAAACTATTTCTTCATTTAATTGGTTAAAAAGTTTTTAAACTTTTTAAAAAATTATATTCCTACTATTTGTATTAAGTATATTATTCTGTTGGTTAATTTAAAACTTGTTTCTCCTTCGAAAATCCAACTTTTTAGAGGATGTGTTAAGTATTATTAAAGGATTTCACCATTAGCAACTTATTTGTTCATAATAGACTTGAATAATAATCAAAAACTTTAAAACACACCTTTTTTTCATAATAAAATGTATTTTATATAAGTTTTCAGTTTTATTGGCAAGTCACAGTTAGAAATTTTTTCTTTTTAAGTTGTTCATATTAGAAATATGCCGTTTTATTCATTGTTTCTGATTTTTTTTCATATTCTAAAATTCAAATACAAATCTGTTGTACTTGTAATAGATAAAATTATTATTATTAATATCTCATTTTTAATATAAAAGATTTAATTGCAGGTTCTAGAGTTCCTACATGCTAGTTCTCTTATAGGATGTGCAGAGGATGCTGAGTTAAGAGAGATTCTGTGTGATCCTTACGTGCGAGTAAGTGTTTCACATATTTTTTCTATAGTAAAATTTTATAAATGATCTGTAACATGCAATGATCTGCAACACTATTTTACCTTATGAATACAACTCTCAGTCTTTTAAATCAAGTTATTATGGTACACCTGCTGTACCAGATCTTAGCAAAAAGTTAACAATGAAGTATTAAATGGATAATTTATCAAGTTCATTAAACTATTCAAACTATTAATTGACTTTTCTGATTATAAATAGCATAATGCCTGCTCTTTTGTTGAACAGTTCAGTAACAATTTTGAAAGAAAATATCAAAAATTATGAGAATTCTGTAGTAAGAGTGCAGCAACTGCAAAATATTGACACATCTCGCTAGTAATCAGTATCAAACTAATAATCAAATTTTAAATCTAAATTCAGGGATAATAAACTTAAAGGAGCAAATAAGTAATATTATCTCAACTTGTAAAGATAATTAGAAAAAAACTCAAGGGAAAAAAAACATTATAAAAGTAGTAATTATAAAGAGAAAGTTTATTACATAATAGAAAGTATTCGCATTTGTCGTTTAATATAGCAATAATAAAACTTTCAATCGAATTTTTGTGTTTTTTTGTGGCAGACATGGTCTTATTCACAAAATTTTGCAGAGAATATTTGAATATTGCTCAACCAAATGAACAAACTAATAGATATAATAGAAACTATCAAAATAGAAGAAACTACCCAAATAATAAAAGTTATCAAAGTAATAGAGCTCAACCTTATCTAAATTCTAATGCTACTTGCAATAATAATAGACCTGAATCTTAACCAAACCCTAATGCTACCCCTTATAACCATAATTTAAACTAAATTTTAGATCAAATAATGCTGATGCATTTGAGCTACCAACATCTATTTGGTCATCAGCAAATAATGTCTAATTAATTAATGAAAAGAAAAATATTTCTGCCCAAACTATTAATTAAATAGAAATGCAAAATGTATGTTATACTTAAACTAGTAAATGTCATGAAGTTATTGCTAATGTGCATAACAAAACCCCTAAATTACCTCTCATTAATGTTAGCAATTTAAAGATTATTTTGCACCTTTTCTGCTTGATTCAAGCTCTTCTCTTGCAATAATTTCTAATGATACATTTAAAGAATTTAATAATAAAGGCAAACCTATTTTGTGTTTGATCTTTATTAGTAGCATAAATTCTAAGGTCTTGTGTTTGAGTTTTATTCAAATCTCTTTCATAAAAAATTATTTAAGCATAAATTTTTTGTAACACATTTAGATATTTCAGTTTTTAAAGATCTGTTGGGGTATAATTTCATGCTTATACATAATATTCAATTATTTCCTAATTGCAATTCTATAATGATTAAAGGCGATAGGGTGGCAATAATAAGACAAAAGCATTGCAATAGTAATATCAACTTTGTTTATGAAAAAGATACTGTGTCAAGTATTAGTGAGGAGATTCATAATAAACAACTTTCGGATACTAAACAAATTAATAAGCAAAATGGACTGATTATATTAAATGATAAGATTTTATTAAATTCTGAGGAATATATTTATGCAAAGATAGTAGTTAAAAATCCTTCGGATACTAATGTAGTTTTTTAACCGGCCCTAGACTATAAAAATGTTGAAACTTGCTCTTCAATTTATAATTTTGGACAGGCTAAAAAATTTTGCAGATTTCAAAATAAAAATAATAAATACTATACTTGTGATATTTTTCTTAACAGCAAGTCTGAGGAAACTGTACATTTGAATAAGGGACAAGCTATTTGCCAAATGTATCCTGTTGATACAGTAAGAGATTATGGCTGTTCAAAATGAAGTTCAAGTGATTCAAGTGTTAAAAATGAAAAACAAGATAAAATTTAAAGACAGGGATTTTAAAGTTTAATTGAATCTACAAAAGATGTTATAAATATTAGAAAAAGGGATTTACAGGATGATTATTTCTAACTAGGTCATCTTGATGAACCAAAACAATGACAATTAAAACAATTATTATTAAAAAATTATCAATTCTTTTCAAAATCTTTAAAAACACTTGGTCATACAAATAAAATAATACCTGAAATTTCTTTTATTCATGATTATCCTATTCCTACTTTGTCATTTTCTGTGCCTCAAGCTTTGCAACAAGAAATGCTTATGCAATTGCATGAAATAGTGAAAGTAGGATTGATTTCATGGAACACCCAGTGGTCATGCCCAGTGCTTTTGGTTAAGAAAAAAATACAAATGATTCCAAACAGAAACAAAATTTTTTTATTCCCAAGTAGCACTCAATATCGATTGATCTCGAAAAAACTTCGCTTACGACGTCGGTCGATGTTCTTCCGAAACATCGATTTATGTAAAAATGTCAGATTTTTTTTATATTGTACGACATTGTAAAATTGATATAGATCGATATCTCAATAACGCCGTAGAATGTCCAGTTTGAAAAAAACATATTCCACGGCGTTTACAGATACAGTAGAATGTCGAGGAATATTTTTATCACGTTATTCATACAACAAATATTAATAAGCATTTAAAGATGCCGCAGAACGTCGATCGATAATTTTAATACGTTATTCAAGAAAATTTTTTCACTGGATATTGTAGGATATAGGTACATGTCTGTTAATTATTTTATATGGTTTTGCACTTCAGATTTCATTTCGCTAATTGCACTCCAGGCTGTACAGTTGCGGATTTAATTAATTTGATTTATAATGAGTAAAAAAAAAATCCTTCATTTTTTGTCCAGGATATCTTGAAAAGAGCTACATGCTCTGCTCAGTCTATGCCTATTTAACAGAAAATTTATCATTTCCTTGCATGCTAGACAATAAGCATTCTGCAAACTAGTGAGCAAAGATTTAATATTGCCTTAGAATAAAATATCTGCAAGTATTTAAGTCATACTTTCAAAGTTCAAGGTGTGTAGCCAGATTTTTTCAACAAAAAAAAAATGATTAAATAAATAAATAAGCACCCAAAAATATTTTTAATCAGTTTCCAAAAAATAAAAATATATATATATAATTAGGATTTGAGCAGTAATAAGCTTAAAAATTAATTAAGTGTAAAATAGGTGAATAGGAATAAGTGTGAGCACTGTAGATGGAATGTAAGAAGTGAATATAAATTTAAGGCATGATAATTATTTTCAGCTCAACTATGATTTATAAATCAAAGACAATTTGCTTGTTTAAAAATTACCACATTTAACATGTATGTAAATTAGTTTTCTTATTTTTTAGCATTTGCAATGTACATTTGATCTTCAGACAGGATTCAGTCATTGAAAATTAGTAATTTAATATATTGCACAATAGCACTAAAAACTCAAAAAATATTATAATTTTATGAGTTTAATAAAATTTACACTTCTGATATGAACGTGCTTTGTAATATAGAAGGTGTGAATGCAGAGGAATAAAACAAAAAGTAGCTATGAATATTTTATTTGAATAAACATTTAAAAATTTAGTAAAACAAATTGGCACATTCTTATGTCTCCAAGTCCAAAGAATTGGTCACGTCAATTATCTTAGGTTTTCGTCCTTCCCAATCAGTGGCTGTAGCAGACCTTCCCAATTTTTCCGCAAGCTCTTGGTCTCAAAGCGTTCGAAAACTGTAGCTGGAAGCAAAACAGAGTAATATTATAACATTTAAAAAATAAAAACTGAAACACTAACAAAACACAATTTATTAATGAGTATATAACGAAACTTAGAGAACTAAATTGAATAAGGGCTTTGAGCAATGATTCTCAAAATTTTTTTTTTGTTGTTACGACACACTTTTAACCATTTTGAAATTTGATGGCACACAATGAAAAAAATTAGATTAAAAGTTGTTTACTTACCTATAATACACTGTGTTAAATAGTTTGTGATAATAATAAGTACTACAAAAGCACGTTTATTAAGGGATTAATTATTTCTTTTGACTGATTTTTTATTAGTTAGTAAGTTATTTTTTCTTCTTCTTTTTGCTAGTTATTAATTGTTAGCTTGTTTTCTACAGTTATTAACTGTTATTTCTTGTGATTTCTTGTTTACTAGTTTTTTGCTAACTATTAATTGTTAGCTTATTTTTTTTTGTTAGTTATCCTTTCCTAATTTGTTTTTTTTATATAGGGGAGAGTCGGATACCCCCGCCCAATGTCAATTTCATATGTATAGAATATTTTTTCAAGTCAATGGGCCATCGGACAATAATTGTTATATTAAAAAAATATTATTTTTAAAGTTTCAAGTACCGTATATTCCAGCGTATAACGCGCACTTTTAATACAAAAAATAATATTGGAATTTACGGGTGCGCGGTATACACCGAATATAAAAAATTATTGATTTAAAAAATTTTAATATAGAAAAAAATTCTATTTTAAAGAAATAACATACCTTTACCTATATACTTTATTGATTTTCGTTATTACATAAATAGTTCATTATATTCGTCTTCCGTTATTTCTTCAGGCAGATCATCACAATCTGTTTCGTCTTCATCATCTGTGTTACCCTCATCCATAAATAAACAGTCATCTTCTGATCCATCCAGATTATTTGAAATGCTGCATTTTTTGAATGATTTTCTAACCATCTCAGGCTTAATTTCATCCCATGCTTTTAATATCCATTCGCACACTGTTTCCAAACTTGCATGACGCATATGTCCTCCTTTCGTAAAGGTTTTCTCGCCCTCCAACATCCAAGTGTTCCACTGTTTTTTTAAATTGGCTTTAAATGGTTTGTTTAAGCAGACGTCTAATGGCTGAACTAATGGTGTCAATCCACCCGGAATAACTGCCATAACGGTGTTACATTCTTTCAACAATTTTTTTGTATTATCTGTAAGGTGGGACCTAAACATGTCCCACACTAAAAGGCTTTCTGGTTTTCTTACGCAACCAGGACGGATTTGCCAGACATTTTTTACCCACAATTTAACACCATTTTCGTCCATCCAGCTTTTTTCGTGGACATGAAAAAAAATACCGTTTGGAAAATTACATTTGGGAAAAGTTTTTCTCTTAAAAATAACCATTGGTTTTAGTTTCGTTCCATCCGCTAAGCAAGAAAGGGCTACGATGAAATGAGATTTCTCATGTCCCGTTGTTGTTACGTTGACAGATTTTACTCCCTTTAAATCAATTGTTTTATTACCGATCATGTCAAACATGACTGGGGTCTCATCCATATTTCCTATTTGCGAAAGTAAATATTCCTTTTTTTTCGCAGTTCTATAATATATTTTTGAAAACTTAACAATTTACTATCCAAGTCTTTTGGTAGTTTTTGTGATACTTTGGTTTTTTCAAGTAGAACTAAATTTTTTCGAGCCATAAATCGGCTACACCAACTCACAGTAGCCTTGAAATTTTCACTCTCGTGTGGATTAATCTTTGCCCATTTTAGAGCAAACAAGCGAACACAGTTTCTTGTTACAATCGAGCCATTTTGCCGATTTTCCAAAATCCAGTTTTCTACATTTTCCTCTAACACCGGCCATTTTGTTAGTCCTGTACGCAATGCACACTTATCCGTAGGCATATCCATTATTTTCTGTTCATTTTTCTTCCATTCACGCACCGAGCTTTCCCCAATACCAAAATGTCTCGCCGCAGCCCGATTTCCACTTTCTTTCGCAAATTGAATTACTCTGCATTTAAATCCAGCGCTGTGTTTGCTTCGTTTGATGGGAGCCATGTCTACTACTAAAAACTACACTGAATTCTTGAAGCTTACAATGTTTACTTTTTAAAGGCAGGACATCAAATGGTGCGATTGGCCGAAGAGGAATTACGTTTTGTCTCCTGATTCGTGGTATGCTTTTGAGACATACACAATAGACAGCAGGGGAACAACATTCTTCCACACACCTGCACTGCTGAATACAACTATCTCTTTTCTCAGAATCACATTATTACTCTTTCAACTCTACCCTCACATACATGTCAAATTCAGTTCTTTTATTTTTGCAAAAGATAGGGAAAAAAACTTTTTATTTACGATCTTGAAAGACGAAATATTGCACATGTACAATCGTAATTTTCGTGAGCATTATACGAAGAGTATATCTTAAAATTTAAAAAAAGTATTAGAAATTACAGGTGCGCGGTATACGCCGGGGCGCGTTATGCGCCGGTATATACGGTATTTATGCAGCTGGTAACATGGTAAACAATAGTTTTGAAAATATGTTGAATACAGTTGTCATGATATTAAGAAAAATTGGTTGAATGTTTCGATTAAACTTCATTTTAATATTAATAAAATAATTTTTTCTATACATAAAGCATTAAAGTATGTAGTCTTAAGTTTAATTTGCCCAAAGAACGAAGTTTATTTGTGAAAAATTGTTCGAGTAATTACAAATTCACAAAAAAATTGGATTTCGGGTAGCCCCGCTCACATGAATGTTAGGTATCACAGCCCACTTTTATTTCGTCGATAAATGCACGGTTTCAAAGATTTACTTAAATTAAATTATTTTCTTTAAATATTTAATATAAATATATATTAATATTATAATATATTAATATACATTAATAATAATAAAAAATATAACATTTGTTGTTAATAAATGATAGAATTCACTAAAAGTATATAAATATGTAATAAAAAAAATAAATTTGTGATAAAAATTATAAATAAGGTTTATCTATTGTCAATACATTGGTCATTTTCATTTACACCTGAAAAAACAATCAAAAAACATAATTTTTGTAACTGGGCGGGGCTACCCGACACATTTTGAAAAGAGCTGAAAAACATGTTTTTTAAAATTTCTATTTTTTTAAGTTAAACTATTCTTTTTTTGGTTTATTCTTTTTGTATTATTTAATTAAATGATAAAACAATAAAAACATACAAAAATCTTGATTATTACTCAATATTATACAGAAACTATTTATTTTGTTTATTATTATAATACTATTTATTTTGTTTAGATTGATTAAGATAATTAAGTTAAAAAATTTTGAACCAGGAAGGCATTCACACTAATTAACACAATTAAAAGAACAACATAAAAATAAACATGATATTACAGAAATGTGATGCTGCACTGTTACTAAAAAAACAATCATGGGGATGATAAAAAAAGGAAATTTATAGATCACTTAGCTGTTGAGGATCCTCATCTCATTCATTTTTATGTCTCTCCTCCTAGACCTCCTAAACCATCTGTGTGTTCTCTCCCTTCCTTTCAAATCTCCTCACCAAGCCCCCAAAAGCTACACCACTCTTATTGGCTCCTACCACCATCACAAAAATAAGTAGGGCAATACTTGCTATTTCTTTTTTTAGGGCAGAAAAAGGCAGGTGAGAACTTATAAAAGATAAACTAAAACTTTAAAGGAATTATAGCAGTGCAGAGCAGTGCAGCAAGGACAAAAGTAACACAACATCACAAAAACAATACCACACTTATAGTTCTACATAAAATTATAGGGAATTTTGTAAATCTTTGATTCTTTGAAACATGCTTCTTTAGCCTTAATCACAGCAGAGCATATTTTTGGCATTTTTTCTATTAGTTTTTGCAATGTTCTAGTTGAGATCTGGTTCCATCAACTAAGTAAAGATTCTCAAAGTTTATTTTAATTGGTACATAACATTTTTTTTAAGCAATTTTATCAAGTTCATCCCACAATAGCTCAATAGGATTAATATTGGTTGATTGAGGGGGCCAATCCATGTATTTCAGTACTTTTTTTTTTCTTTTGAGGCAATGTAGTTTCTACAATTTGATGAATATTTTGGATTGTTATCTTGCTGAGAAACAAATTCTTGACCAACGATTCTCGGTATGCTATATTCTGCGATAAAATTTTTTATCCATAATTCCCTCTATTCTTACCAGATCTCCAGCTTTGCCATCGGCAAAACATCCCCAAACCATGACTGAACCTCCACAATGATTTACATTTTGTAGTAAACATTGATTTGTCATACATTCACCAACTAAACTACGAACATACTGCCTTCGTTTGCTTCCAAACAACTCAAATTTTGACTTGTCAGTAAACAAAACATTTGACCGCTGTTTTAAAGATCAGTTAACATGTTTTTTAGCCCACTGCAGTCGTTTAACGATGTTTTTTTTTTCTTCGTCAAAAGAGGTTTTCTAGCAGCTACACAATCTTTTAAACCATTGTCAGGAAGTCGGCATTGTACAGTTGTTAACGACACAGTTTTCTACCTAGTAGCATTCAATTCCTGGCTGATTTCTGGTGCTGTTTGAGTCCGTTGCACTTATTTTGAATACAGATAAACTTACCCTGACGTTTGGACGTTATTCTAGATTTCCCTGATGGTTGACTGCTCTTACTTTGGCCAATTTCTTTCTTCTTTTGCAAAGTTCTGAGATCTGTGGTCTGGGAAAAATTAGTTTTTGAGGCAATTTGTCTATATGAATAGCCTTCCACATGAAGTGCAATAATAACTGCATGTGTTTTGACACTTATTTTTGATTATCTCTGGTTTTTAACTCATATTTCTGTAATAAATTGTATCAAAAAAATGTAAACTTTTGTTTTTAATATGTACTAGTTATTTTGGAAAATTAAGACTATTATATCAATATTTTAAATGTTTTATGTACATGAATTTGACTTATAATGAACTTACAAGTGAAGATGAAAAGTAAATTGTGTATAAATTAAAATACAGTCGGACTTCTATTTAACGAACTTCCATTTTACGAATTTCTCTATTTTGCGAATTTTTTCGTGGAACCAAGAACATTTTGGAAATTTCTTCGTTAAATAACTTCCAAATAGCGAAGTGAATTTTCTATTTAACGAATTTTTTTTTTTGAGATCTACTTTCCCTATTTCCCAAAATATTTGAGAAAATTAAAAACTTGTTAACGCATTTTATGGGGAAAATGACCTTGAACTGATTTTTGCCTCCCCTTAACTTTTATACCTTTAATAGCCGAGAAAGCAATGTAATTTGCAAAGGCATTGGGACACGATGAATTTCGAGGAAGTAGTGGATGGCTTGACAAGTTTAAAAGAAAACAGGGAATTATAGGAAAAGTTATGTCTGGTGAAAGTAATGACGTCAGTGATAAAGATTGTGAAAGTTGGATTGCAGAGACTCTTAATAAAACTTTAAAAGATTATAAGCCAAAAAACATTTTTAATGCTGATGAGACGGCTTTATTTTTTCAATATTTGCCTCAAAAGACCCTAACATTTAAAAATGAAAAATGCTTTGGAGGAAAACATAACAAAGCAAGAATAACTATCATGCTAGGTGCAAATATGACTGGCAATCAAAAATTAAAACCCTTAATTATAGGAAAAAGCAAAACTCCAAGATGTTTTAAGGGCACAAAATCTTTGGAGGTTGATTATGAATTCAACAAAAAATCATGGATGACGTCAGAAATTTCTGAAAAATGGATTCAAAAGTTGGACAAACTTATGATTGCAGAGCATCGCAAAATTGCTCTAATTTTCGACAATTGCCCTGCTCATCCGAAGGAAATCAACAAAGAACTGAAAAACATTAAATTTTTTTACTTGCCTGCTTGCCTCCAAACACTACTTCGAAGCTACAACCAATGGATCAAGGGGTGATTCAAAACTTCAAACTGCACTACCGCAAAAGAATTGTACGAAAAGTTATCACTGCCAAAGATTAATTGCGAGAAAGCATAACAGAAATTTCCAAAGCATGGAACTATGATGTTACAGATCGTACCATTCGCAACAATTTTGCTAAAGCTGGATTCTTTGTCAACGCTGAAAATTCAGAAAGTGAGGACAAGGATGATATTCCTTAAAAAAAATGTGGGTACAGCTAAGAGAGAACCACGAAATTAATGATGATGTACGGATTAATGATTTTCTTTCAATTGATTCTGAAACTGAAAACACCGAAACATTAACTGAATCGGATATTTTGGACGGTGTTAAAAATAAAAACAATACAGCCATAAATTGTGAGGAAGATGAAGACGGAAATAATGAAGAAATTAGCAAACCTTCATATGATGAAATATTAAAATAATTTGAAACAATTCGACGTGGATTGCAGTTTGAGGAGAATACGCCTAAAGAAATTTTTGGTGCATTACAAAAGTGCGAGACCTATTATGAGAAAAAACACTTTTTCAAACAAAAAACTCAGACATAATTAACGGACTTTATCAGTAGCAATATGTTTAAAATTACATTTATAATAAATGCAGCAATAATTTTAATATATAAATATTTAGCATTTTTATTCAGGGGAAAATATATGTGGCATGATAGTGTAACACTGGATAATATTTTGTTCTATTCTTACTTTCATTACAGATTTTTTTTATGGAGAAGATTTAAAATAAATAATAGATAATAATTTACAAGATAAAGGTGCATCAATTGCAGTTTTAATTATTTCTAATATCTATGAATTTAAAACCTGTTCTACGTTGTGTAAGTATTTCAAAAGATGATTTTCTATTTAACAAATTTTCCATATTACAAACTTTTTTTCGGGATTTAGCGACTTCGTTAAATAGAGGTCCAACTGTATATATATAAGTTCAAAAAGTAGGGAAAACAAGGGAAACTTTACAGAACAATGAAAGAAAGGGAAAAAATAATAATAATAATAACAAAAAACCGAGAAGAAAGAAAAAGGAAAGAAAAGAAAAAGACTAAAATTTTAAAAAAATCCGAAAATAAAAGATATAATCTTTTCATCAGCTCACACGATTATATCCACAAAAAAGAGTGCTTTCTAATATTGTATCAATATTCTATTGTATAATATTCTATTCTATTCTATTCTATCAATATTCTATTGTATAATATTGATACAATATTAGAAAGCACTCTTTTTTGTGGATATAATCCTGTGAGCTGATGAAAAGATTATATCTTTTCTTTCCAGGATTTTTTAAATTTTTTTTTCTTTTTCTTTCCGGTTTTTTGTTCTCCCGCCTTGTATTAGTATTAATTGGGTCCGAATTATCCGAACAAAATGGCAATCAAGAATTCGAATTTGCAATTTTAACTTCATACTTTAAATTGTTTTAAAATTAAAATAAAGTTAAAAATATAAATTGTTTGCCTGTAAATTATTTCTCCCTCCCTCTCTCATTTAACGGTATTTTTTTTATTTATTCTGTTTCACTGTTTTTTTTAAAGTTTTTTTAAAATTTAATATTCTGTTTGCTGTGACATTTAAAACCAAGAACCATCCCATTGGTCAGTAATAGGGACATATATTTTCTCTAATGTCAGGGGGAGGGAGAGAAAGGGATGATTTGATAGCAGTTTTAACCAAGGAAATGTTAAAGCTTGCTCGAAATAGAGGCGTTTATTTATTTATTTTTTTAAATTTAGGCAATAAAATTATCTATTTTTTTTATTGTAAATTTTATTACACAATTATTGAGTGAAAAATTGTAATCTTGGAAGGGGCTGTGTCTCATAATCTATAAAATGTGAGGGAGCTAAGGGCCTCCTACTTGGCACTCCCTAATTTCAGATGTCGTAGCTCACAGATTTGCAGGGTTAATCTCGGCTGCCAAGGCAGTTCCTAAAATCAATTACGAGTTTTGTTTTGTTTCTTGCTTCTAGATTTCTTCGAAAACGCATATATTTTGAGAATGTGTAATAATGATTGTATAAACTTGTGGAAATGTTTTTCAGCTGTTATTTCTACATAAAATCAATAATATTAGTTAATTATAATTAATAAATCAATGATTTTTTAATTTATAAATTGATCATGATTTTTAATTTTATACTGTTTATTGCTTCTAGAGTTCTTTTAAAACGCATTTGTTTAGAGAATATATTTATCTAGCTATTTTTAGAATATTCCTATTGTTTGTTATTGAATTTTGCATATTTTTTTTTTAAAAAACATATATTACAGGTATAAATGGATGCAACCAATTTCTTTATTAAAAAATAATTGGAAGCAGTTTTGTTTCTTTTCAACATCGAATTGATTGATTAAATTATATGTTTATCATAATTTTCAATAAATAAGTTCTAGAACATACATTTTGGCCTTTTTCTAAATCACTTCAATAAGAAGTAATAGATGGCGCCACGAGTGCAAAGTTTATCACTGTTTACATATGTTTTGGAATGTTTTTAACTTTTTTTTTTTACAGTTTGGTTTGATTGTGCGTTTATTAGGAGATATTATCAATTAGTCACGAGTAATATTTATTCTTTTTCCCTACTTTATGGTTCTTTAATTGTATATGAAGGTCATTAGTTGAAATAATTGGATGCTTAAGATATTTTAAGTTCGTATTATTTTGTCGGCGTTACAGAGTGTCAAGTAAATCTGCATCATGTGTCAAAAAATATATTTGTCATACGGTGATCAACAATCTTTTGTTTTGTTGAGATAAACATTTAGGTGTTTGTTTAATCACCCTGTACGATGTCTAAAACAAATGTTATTGGGCATGTAAGTAAATTTTTGTTTTTCTTTTCCGAGTTTGTTATTAATAAGTACTACAATTGTTAGCAAAGTCATTTTTTTTCAAAATTACTCTGTGAGTAATAGAGGCAGTTCTATATTTTTAAAAACATGTGATAAATTAAATTTCTTGTTTGCTTATTGTTATTTTGCGAATGGATCACAAAGTTATGTTAGCAGTTAAATATTTAAAATTTATTATCAAATATTTTTTTAAAAACATATTTGAAGCATAATATTTATTTTTAAGCTGAATTACTTTAAATTTGAGATACTCTTTATTTATTTTCGACCTGCGTGTTTATTAAAAATTGATTTTGAAATTTGAATTGTACATGAAGTTTAGAGTTCATTCACATAGGGGGAACGTTTGAACATTTTGTGCATACCTTTGCAACAATTCTTCTCAATTAACATAAATAACTGTGCCCTCTTTGTAGTTTAGAATTTTTTTTTAAATATCTAGAGTATGTCTTAACTATCTAAAGGGGACATTTTTTAAAATATTGAAGATTTTGTTAAGTCTCAAATAAGTTTGCAGTAAATTTTTTTTTTAACTTTCAGAATGGATACTTTTGAATATTACAGACATGTATTTTTTAAATCTTTTTTATTAATTGGATATTTTTTTAATTAAATTTTGTTAATTGGATATTTTTTTAACAGCTCCTAAAGCACAAAGTCATGAGCAAGAAAAACATATTTGTAACTAGTAAGTTGTAACCTTCTGTCCATCGACACCTCAAATGTGCCATTTTACTGAGGTTATTAGTCAAACTTTTGTTGTGTTAAGATCTTTCATTTATATTTTTTCTGGTTGTTCAGGTGTCTGTCCAAGCCAAATTTACTACCATTTACCGGTACCTTCACAAATTCAACTTTAGGAAAGACTGTAGTTTTACGAAATACTTTTTCTTAAAATTTTATTTTTTATTCCTCGTAAGAAATGATAAATCCATATTTGTACTAATTTTGTGTTGATTTTTTAATATAATTTTTTGTAATTTTCACAAATAATGTCTAAATTTTTACAAAATAGGTACCTCTCAGAAAAACCTAGATAGACCCCTGTAGTTGCATTGTTTTTCATCAAAAGACAGCGCTGCCGTCTTTTATGCCATGCATTATAATTGTCATTAATTTTATTTTCAAGTAAATTCTAATAGGTTTTATTTTTTATGTTAGAGCTGTTTACGTCAACTTACAACAAAAAGGTGCCGTGTTTTCCACTGTGGCAGAAACTTACCATCCCTGATTTATTTAATCTTATATTTAAATGTATTTTTGTGAGAAGTATTTTTTAAATTTTTTATTGGTGATTTTTTTAAAAAACAAATTTATATAATTGCAAAATATTGAATTAAAAATTGACTTTAAAATAAAGTATTGCATGTGTATTTAATCTAATATATTTAGAAAAAGAGTTCATTGAAAATGAAATTCCATATATTAAGCTGTTTATATAAGCTACTTATTTGCATTTCTAATATTTATCTCTTAATTCAAATTTGGAAATGACCCGGACTCTTTATTTTCAAAACTTCCAATGTTCTGGTTTAATTCCTCAATTTTGTTTTTCCCCCTGTCTTTCAAAAATAATTGTTGTTTTTTCGTATCACTAGTACTTAATACAATATTACAACATTATCTAAGAAATTTATTAATAGGAAGGAGATGACCGTGTTAGTATAGATTATATAAAATTTTATAATTTCTAACCTGGTATTTTGTTAAAAACTGAAATAAAATTAAAGTAGTATTGATTTATTTTATTCATTTTTGCTGTAATCTGAAATGGACAAAATATGATTATATTGAGATACTAAAAATATCCACATTGTGCAAAAAATTACTGCATTACTAATGGGAGGAATACCATTTCTGACTTAAGGTGAAGTTGTGACATTTTTTTGGGTATAACTTAAGGATCCATAAGTGAAATGTATGGTTATAATTCTCAAAGCATCAAACCAAATGCTGATATGCTAAATTTTTTCTTATTTTTGTTTGTATTCTTTGACTATATTAGCCTGTTAAGTGTTATTTCTACCATAATAAAACTGACACCAAAGGGATAAATACTAATCAGTGTTTTTATAAGCATCTGCCACAAAATTTGCACTTATATTATCATGTAAAATCTTTGTAATTTTTCTTTTTTTCATTTTCTTGTTGAAATTTTTTTAAAAAATGAATAAGATAGTTAAGATAGGCACTAAAATATAAGCGGGCTAAGAGTTGAAGACCTCTGCTTTGTAACTTTAATTTTTTGTCAAAAGAAAAACTTTGGTAAAAAATCAATAACTTTTGCAGCCTCTCCATACACAGCCCCTTGTACTGTTTAATAACCAAGGGTACTTATTACTATATGTTTGTATTTTTTATGTGATTTTTTAATAAATAATTCTTTTTAACAAATTATTTTAAGATTTTTTAGTTTTACGTAAGCTAAAGTCACATCCTTTTTTTTTAATATGGTAAATGTAATTTAAACACAAACTGGCAGATTTGAATTAGCATATAATGCTAATCTTGATTATTTTAAAGCTTTGAGGTATTTTTTTTTTTTTTTTTGACTTACCAAGTTTACTACAGAAGTCAGTTACCAGTGGCATAACACCAATGTATTCGTTTTTTGAAAAATCTTTGTGTTCAATTTTTATTTTTTTATTAATCATTTACATTTGTCATAGTGTTATATTTTTATTTTTAAAGAAGAATTATACAAGAATTATTTACAAGAATTATATTTTTCTTTTCAGTCTCTTTTGCAAGCACATGATGTACTTGCCCAAGAAGTGTATGGTGAAGATGCAATTCATGTAACACCTCCCCCTGTTACACCATATGCCAATGGCGTGCAAGGCATTGAAACCGAAATTGGCCCTGAAGCCAAAACAGTAACTCGAGTTCGCCTAGTACAATTTCAAAAAAATACAGATGAACCAATGGTAAGTAGTAAGTCTTACATATTTAAAATTTAAAAAAAAAAATGCTTATTTTCGTAATAAATGTGTAGATCATGATGTATTAAGGGTAAAATTCAGTTGGCTGAATGAAATTAATAGTTATGCAATTATGGTATTGCATAACTGTTAACTTTATAACCCTATTCTTAAGAATAATCAGTAACTGCATCTTTAAAATAATCATTCCATAAAAAATGCTGTTTCAAAGCTGTGTTCTCATTTTTCTCACTTCCTTGAAATTTAACTTATCAAATAATGTATGTTTTTAGAAGAATTATTAGAGTTAGAGAATATACACTGAGTGGCCAAATTATTATGACCACCCCTTCAGTATGCTGTTGGCCTATACCCTACACGGCGCAATGTGCGTCGAACAGTCCGTTCTGAGACGTTCACAGTTGCTCCTTGATTAAGATCACTTGCAATTTGTCGCACTGTTGCTTTCCTGTTGCGCTGCACAACCCTGGCCAGCCTTCTCTCTGATCGAGCATTCAGTACCCTGTGACGACCACAAGTCTGACGTTGAGACCCGGTTTTTGACTTGATTGTCCATTCTTTGTACACATTAACAACTGCTGCTCTAGAACACTTCACAAGTGCAGCCGTTTTGTTGATACTCGTTCCGACACATCTCGCACCCAAAATTATTCCACGTTGAAATTCAGTTAAATCACTTTTCTTTCCCATATCTGAGCAAGCAACACAATATAACTGATGACTCATTTGTCCAGTATTTCCGTGTTATAGTTATCTTGCCCTCTAGCGGCAGCGCTGTGACGCAATAACTCATTTGCATAAAACTCTGAGGTGGTCATAATAATTTGGCCACTCAGTGTATATGTTATAGTTTTTGAAATTATAATTCATAAGAAGTATTAAGTAATTTAAAATTATAATTAAATTTACCTTTTCCTCTGAAATCAAATAGCAACAATAGTATTAATTATTTAGGCATATCTTTCAAAAAGATATATGCCTTTTTGTGTAAAATAGGGGTGCACAACCTTTTTGAGTGAAGGACCGCATGCCAAAAAGAACACCCAAAGTATTTAGACAGACATATTCACTGCAATTAATTGTTATAAAAACATTGTTCTAGCCGCTAAATTCTTTTTCTAAGTTACCTTGTAATCAGGGCCGGATTTAAGCTTGGCGGGGCCCCAAGCTACTGAAAAAGATGGGGCCCTTATAAGTTCATTTCTATTTATATACACCTAAGGAAAACTGTCATTATTTTTTATTGTTGAGTATTAACATTAAATTATTAAAAAAATCTCTTTAAGTTACATTTTGCTTTGCTGCTCAAAATCTATAGACTTAGAAACATGAAATTATGAAGGTGTGTAGAAAATATGTAAGGAGTTAGAAAGAAATACGAGAAAATACAATTATTAGTTTTATTCTTTTTATGACCGCCGTTGAAAAACTGACTCAATTTTGAGTTTACAACTACCCATGTTTAACTACATAGCCTTGTAATTTTGAACGCAGTACAGAAGACAAGGGAACTCCTGGAGCAGTACCCAGAGATATTGATTTGTTATGAGAACTTAGTGGACTTTGTAACCCAGGCAGATTTAACATGCACCAGTCATCATTTTATACATGGGTAGTCTTCGGCCGTCTGGATTCGAACTCCCATTCTCACGAACACGAGTTCATAGCCCTACCAACCAGGCTATTGCGGCTAAATTATTAGTTTATTTTATAACAGTCATTGAACAGCCCATCCAATTTCGAGTACTGATGTTTAACTCCGTAGCCTTGTAATTTTGAACCCAATCCAGCAAACAAGAGAACTCCAGGATCAAGTATTTGAGGAAAATTTTGCCTTCATGGAGGACGTTTTAATGGAACCAACCAGCATTTGAGTTACATGGAGAGGAAAACCACGAAAGCCTCCCACGGTTAGTCTGACAGCAAGGGGACTCTAACCCATGATTCGTCTACCACTGAGGATATTTTACTTCAGCACTGTGGTCGGTGCAAGCCGGTAGTAGAGTTCATATCGACCAGCAGCCATCACTGGCATTCGAACTCGGTTCACCTCATTCGGAGGCGAATGCTCTATCCCTTAAGTCCATCTTCACTGAGTAACAACTCTGTGGGAGGTACCAATTTTCCAATTTTATTGATTTGCTAAATTTAGTCATCTTCAAAATGTGAATGGCAATCGTAATTTTTGTGTAGAAAAATGGAAATAAATTGTTTTTCCTCTTATCTGCAATGATTAATGAGAAGCAACCATGAGGGTTAGTGAGCAAAGTGAACAAGGGGCGGAGCCTTCTAGTTTTTTAAATAATTTTAAAATTATAAGTTTTTAACATGCATACTTTATAAAAAAAATAAGAAAAACATTTTTCAGTATGAAGAAATAAAAATAACTTAATAGAAATAAAAATAATAAATATAAAGAAATAAAAATAAGTATAAAGAAATAAATACTGACCACACTGAGAAAAGAAAGTATGGTCAAAACTATTAGAATATAGTGAAATTTACGGTATTTATGGGAACACCAAAATACAGGATAGTTCTTTTCAATAGTGATCTGGTTGTGACTTCTCTTGAAATTTACATAATAAAATATAGTTTTTTGCCTTGATGTTCGGTAGTAAATGTGTTAAATTTTTTAACTTTATCATGATACCATAGGAAAGTAGTTCCAAACTGTGTTCTATGGAACTTTATTGTTTTAGAGCGAAGCCAAATGGTGGCATTGGGCCCATTTGGCTAGGGATGCAGGTTGTGCATCCCTAGTGTAAAATGTGTTGGCTGATACATATAAATGTGTTTTAAACATGATTTTAGTTCTAATCCTTACCCATCAAATATTCTGTTAGACCATGGTTAAAATGAATGTTAGTATTAGCACTTAAATGTAGACTAATATTAATATGTATATATCTAGTATAACAAGTAATTCAGGACAAGAATTATGGTCATTAGTGCAGTGAAAGGGTAATATTGAAACTTGATTTAGACTAGTCAAAAATTGATAATTAAAATGTCCCCCCCCCCCTCTGAATTTATAGCATATAATAATTTTATAAATTATTATTCTTATAACTAGTCAACAAGTGCTAAATAACTTGTAATTTTTTAAAAAATTTTATAAGATAAAGGTTTTGGTTGATTTTTAAACTCTAAGCCTAATTCATTTATTTATGTATGTCTCATTCCTTCTGCTTAACATTGCATTTGAAAAATGATAAATTGCTAAATTTAATTCTGTATTATTAATAAATAATTTATTTTGTTCTAAATTTTGTTCTGCAGATCTAATTTGTTGGTTTATAATTTTTTTAAACATTATAATCAATGAAATTAGTTTGGTTAGTGTTTAACAAAAAAGTACAGTAAAACCTCCGTTAAGCGGACATTCTTGGGACCGAAAAAATTGTCCGTTTATGAGAGTTGTCCGTTTACGGGAAGGGTACCCTAACAACGAAGTTTAACACTGTTAATTGTTTTTAGAATATTTTCAAAGATGTAGAAATAATTATATAATTTACAATAATTATCTACAAGGATATTTATTTAAACTTTAAGAAAGATAAAAAAGAATATATAAAGAAGTTTGATATAAATACATAATACTAGATGTCGCTACAGATAAATGAAAATAATTTTCCGATTAGCATAGATATTCATGTCAGACATATGATACCGAATAGGAGCTCTCAGTCCTCAGTTGGTTTCGATTATTAGGTTTACATCACCTTACACCTACCTATCATTTGATAGGGAACATGGGTAATACCTTCCTGAAAGTAAACCTCCCATGATTCACAGTTAAGTCATAAGTACCTAGGGAGTTGTTTATTCACAATTGATCAGCTATCAAGTGTCTGAATAAGTGTTCCATTTATATAAACACATCAAAGATTATATTTCTGTTCTCTTTTTTACCCCAGTTGTGCTAAATATAGTCTTCAAATTGATAAAAAAATTAAAGAAATTTTCAATTGAGAAGAAGCATTAAGAGCATTTGAGATATCATTTCAACTTGAGGGGTCTCATAACCTGTGTGGTGTGGTCCAGATGAAAAGATCAAAAGATGCTGATGTCCGAATTATTTCAGGAGAGCAGTATTGTTTTCTCTCCTTTCTTTACAGTGATAAGGCAAGGTGACAGGAGAAAGATTGGTTCTTCAGTAGTGAAATAGCTTAACATTATTTTTAGTTATAGAAAAGGCAAAATATTTACATGTTTTAAAAATGGCGAAAAGTTGAATTTTTTTTCCTTGCAATTTAAAGTAGAAATAGTATTTTTGTCAAATTTAGAAAAAGTAGTGTCCGGTTTGAAGAGATAGAAAAAAATGTTTCAGGGCCAAAATGACTGTACGCGTCCTGTTACGGAAGTGTCCGCTTTGCGGAGAATGTACATAATGGTTTTTTTCATAGAAGATTTTCGGGGAATTAAAAATATGTCCGTATTGGGAGGTGTCCGTTTTGCAGGAGTGTCTATAACAGGAGGTTTTACTGTATTTTATTTTCTCAAGATCTTCAAGCATCACATGCTGAATTTTGTAATTTTTTTTATTAAAGCTAATTGAAGTAATTTATATCATGAAATACAACTGTTCTTTGTTGTAAATTAGTTTAAATCCACTTTCAGTTTTTACAAAATAGTTTTTTTTTGTTGCATTAGTTTTTATATTGTTTTAAGCTTTTAATATTAGTTTTATTATTTTTTTAATGATTTTTGAATATTTTCTGTCTGATTTAGAGTATATTATGCTGAAGAATTAATTTATTTGGTATAGGGCATCACTTTGAAGCTAGATGATAAAGGCAGGTGCATTGTTGCACGCATAATGCATGGTGGAATGATTCATAGACAAGGTAATTTTGTACTTAACATTTTTCAGAATATCATAGAGTTAAACCTTCATTTTTATCATTTTTTAAAAAAAATTGTCATTATTGGTATGTTATATAATTTTATGCTGAAAAATATATGGCAGTATTTTAAGTAATGAATTCAATTGAATGATGGCATACTTTCTTAGTTGCACATGCACTGTAATCTGATCTATCTGAGTGATGGACAAATCACATTAGAAATTGAACGTCTAACTTTGTACAGTTAAGTCCCATACCCAGTCTGTTTCCTAAAGTCTATTTTTTGAAAATTAAATAAACAAATGCCTTTTCCTTTTTTAAAAAAAACAAATAAATATAAAAGTTGTCTAATAAATTAAATGAGAAGTTTTCTCTTGTGATCTGCTGCAAATCTTATTTTGAGGAATTTTTTCTTGCTTTGTTTTATTATAGCTAAACACTCATACTACTTTAATGGACAGACTTAGAGTTGTTGAAAAGGAGTAGTTAAAGTAAAAAAAGAAAAAAAGAATTTTGATGAGAGGAATAAACTATTAATATTAATAAAACTGAATATTAATAAAACTGAATATTAATAGTGTTTTAAATTAACATCAGACTTTGTTTTGGTTGATATTGGTTAGATTTTTTTTAAAATCTTCCTAATTCTGTTCTTTATATAATATTTTGTTTTAAAATTAAAATAGAGTCCATTTACTTTTCGAAATTCAGGGAACTGTTTGGGAATAACACTATTTTTGGAGAAAACCTGGAAATATCTTGTTACAAACATGTAAAGTAACAGATATAAAATTGAGGTTAACAATAAGTTGCTAATTATTTTTAGAATAACTGAATCAAAATCTGATTTTATTATTTTTTGTAAAAATTCTGCATTATGGTTAATTTTTTTCAGAATTATTTTAAGTTCTATTATTGAATTATTGTAAAATATTTAGTATTTTATGCAACAGTAATCATGCAATTTATATTATTTCCTGAAGTCCACTGGATTTTTTTCCTATTCATGTTGGCAGCTATGAAAGTAATTCATCTAGTACTACATGATTTATTCTGTAGTTTGTCATTTTTTAAATAAATAGATAACTAAATAAAATAAATAATAAATAAATAAAAAGAAAAAAGAAAGAGAAACAATGTTGTTCATATCATAAAAATAATAAATAAGCAAAAATATAATAATTATTAAAAAAGCTTAAGCACTGCTAATATCATTTTCACTGTCTTAAGTGTTTGACAGCAGAACTCTTATTATCTGACTCCTTATCTAGCATAACCAGTTATCTGACTGATTTGGATTAATTCATATTTGTAACATATCAAATATATAAGAAAAAAATTGTGTGCAAATTTGTTAAAAATGTTTTTAACGTACTGTGTGGGTGGACAAAATAATGGAAACATTTATACTAATAAATTTTTTCATATTTCTCAAGAAATACTTAAAAAATCATTTTATAACTTCCAAATTGTTTAGATCATGTGATTTCTCATACTTATAAATGAAATGTAAAGTTTTCATAGGTTTGAGGGATCGACAATAAATTACAAATGTAAAATAGTGTTTTTGAACAAAAAACGCTATTATACATATGGCAAAAAATGTGGCAATACATTTGTTACTTGTAGCAATCATTTTGGTTATTATATGCAAATTCATATAAATGCAAATTCATATATATTCATATATATAGGTTATATATACACAAAACTTCATTACCTAGCTTAAATATTTATGGAGATATGGACATTTTTATAAAAAATGAATTCTTTTGTCTTATATTTTTTTGCTATAAGTTTTTTAAATATTAAAAAAATTAAACAGAATTTTTAGAACAATTTAAAATTAGTTTCAAAATTATTCCTTTAAAATTTGAGGAAAATTCTTTTTAATCTGGGAAAGATATAAGTATATGAAGTATTTCTTTCATACTGTGCATGCGTGGAAAAAAGTTAAAATTTTTTTTCTTAACTTTGTAGAGAAGGATATTTGGCAACTAATAAAAAAAATTCTGATTTGAATATTTTAAAAATTTAAGAAGCTTCCAGCAATTTTGTAAGTAGTTTTTATAAGAAAATCAAAATGATAAAGGGTTTTCTTCAAATATTATTTTGCATCATGAGACAAATTAAATAACAAATAATAATGCTTTACGATAAACGTTCATGCACAGAATTGAAACTTTTTAAATTTTTAAGATATTTAAGTCATTCATAAAACTTATAAGAACAAATTTTGATCAGTAATCATTAAATCAGCAGTTCTAATTGTGAAGTGGAATTTTTAAATTTCAATAAAATATGCTTTAAAGATTGTACACATGGTTGGTATTGAATTAATTCTATTTGAATATTTCTTAAGTGAAGCTTTTTGCTAAGTTGTTGTGTTCTTTTCTGTTTAAATTAAAAAATTTAATTTGCATATCTAGCTACTCTTCATGTTGGAGATGAAATTCGTGAAATCAACAATGTTAGTGTAGCTAATCAAACTGTAGATGCTTTACAAAAAATGCTGGTTTGTAAGATTTTTTTTTATCTATTAAGCTTTATTTACTTTTTCTAGTGTGTGAAATAATGTTTACTGTTTTCAATAGAGAGATGCTCGAGGAAATGTAACATTCAAAATTATTCCAAGCTATAGAACTGGACCTCCTACTTGTGAGGTTCGTATTTCTATTTTTTCAAAAACTTATAATCAGAATGGTTTGTGTTGTGAATGGAATCCAAAAAGCCATTGTTCAAATCTGAGAATCTCAAATCACTATGTCAAAAATTTATAAGATAAAATTGACTAGTAATTTGCAAAATTTTTGCTTACATGGATTTCATTCACCTAATTAATTGTACTTATTTAGTTTGGTGTGGTAGGGTTCTTCATTTGTTACTTATCTAGACATAAATTTTTTGAATTGTGTTTATGTAACATGAACTAAATATAATTGACCTTTTTGTAAATTAAATATAGTAGTAGAACCTTGATTGATCTCTTCTAATGGAACTATTCATTACAAAGGGTAGATACTGGAAAATGATGAATTCAGGTAATAGGTAGTTAAAATTATATTTAAAAAAATATACAATGCAAATGGAAGATGAATTAACATATTTATTTAGAATATCGTGGAATTTTGCTTTGCACACAGTCTTTTCTTCAATGCACAAATAAATTTTTCTCAATATTTGTAGTAGATTGCTATTCATTTGCTGTAAGTTTGTGCAAATACAGAAAGTTTTTCATTGTTTGAAATGCTTTGAAAACATCTACAAATATTGGCACTGGTTATGGTTCTGTCTTACTGTCGTCATTGGTATCACTAACTTCTGCAACAGTTTTTGGAACCTTCAACACCACAAGTTTCAACATTTTCATCAACTGATGCATTAACATCAAACAAGATGTTTGAGACTTTTTCATAAGTGTAACAAGTCTTCATCATTAGCATAAGGAGTTTTATTTTCTTATTGAAATAAAATAATTTCAAAATTTTTTTCAAGTGTCAGTAGCATTTTTAAACAATAGATGCAAGGGGGATTATACTTCTGCAGCCCCAGTTAAGCATTCTATTAATTTGTTACATATCTTTTCTATGACTTCTTTTTTTTCAATCTGCGCATTGTAATAGAGGGCGTTGTTTCTTTAGTTTTGGAGTTTCCTTTTCATTCGGATTGCTTATGAAATCGCTGTTTGACCTAGTTAAAGTGAGTTTTTATTTTCTGATGATTTTGTTTGAGTTTCTTTTCTGAATTGTTTCTATGTATTTCATGTTTTTTCCTGGACTTCTATACAAAACCTTCAGGGTACTGAGGGAGTTATTTTAGGCATTTGCCTCTCTCTCAATAGAAAAGGTTTTGTTTTATGGCTATTGGGGCTGGTACCCCTTGAAAACGTCAGCTTCGGTGGTCATATTTTTATTTCCTTCGTTTTCTTTATTGTACATCTGTTTTATCCCCTTATTCTGGGTTTTTCGTTTCATCCTTATGAGTCTAAAAAGTAGGAGCAGTGGATGTGATTTTTCCATATATTTCAAAACCATTGGCTTGCATACTTCCACGAATCAGAAACTTATAATCCGACAAAATTTTCCCCGAGTTCCGCTCTCTAAAATTAAAATTTGAAACTTTTGTTAAATCTGATTAACAAGACATTTATGCACAGATGAAGCTTTTACCAATTGACTGAAATTTAATTCTTTTGGTTTGCCAGATTTTTCTCATTTCGAATATTTGAAACTGTCAGAATCCACTTATAATTTGCACAATTTTAATATCAAGCATCGATATTCGTGTTTACCCAATTTAAAAGTGATAAATTCAGAGCTTTCACAAATCAGGGAGAAAAGGAAAAACCTAGAATTGTCAGGGAATTTGATTTTAACTCTAAAAATCAGGGAACAGTGTCAGGCGAATATGCAATTTTTTACACAAAGCCATAAATGCAAAAAACCATTCTGAGAATCTTTAGTAACAGCAATCAGTTATTGAGATTAAAGTTAAGTAATTCTAACACCCATTACAATTATTTTATAAAATTCCACTTTTTAGAGAAACTTTTCCATGTTTCCATTCTCATTCTATTATGTGCTCACAATATCTAACATTTGACCTAACAAATAAAATAATAAAAATCAAAGTTTTCTGAAGAAAAATTTCATCGTATAGATAAAGCATAGTATGGATTTTCATTGAAATTTAACTAATATACTTATAAAAGTCATGGAATTTTTTTTCTTCTAAAATTGATTGGGGACCCTTCACATTGGGATTCATATTCAGGCGATTCCTATTTTCGTAATTCAAAAATTCGAAGTTGTGATTATTGTAAGAACTAAGTTCTGCCTTAAAGTAGTTACTGTGAAAGTTTGATGTTTTTCATTGGTAGGTAATTTCAATATAAATCTTTTTCAAAAAAACATTATTAAACATGTATGGTTGGTAAATTGATATTTTAATATCGAGTTTTTGCACATAAAATTTTTGGGCTTTTCACTTTGTGTCCCAATTACCCCTGATAGATGTGGTCATGTGCTAGTTTTAAAAATGATCTAAATGGGCATTATTGACATTATAAGAAATCATTAATGATGGGACAGTTAAAACAAGATTATACTTACCGGTAAACTAAAGATGTGAGAATGGTGGATTAAGGTTTGTCTCAATCTAGATACTGGTATATTGTAATTGTACCATTTTTGCAATTCTTTGTTCATAATATTTCAATAATAGAAATCAATGTCTTGTTTAAGTATTATGGGCAAATTTAAATGAAGGTAAAGATTTGAAAATTTTGTTAAAAATAAAAAAAGTTATTAGGACCTTTCTTTTATTTATTCAAAATTCATCAACATGTCTTTGTCATTTAGTCAGCATCTTATTAGTTTTTGACTGTAATTGGAAACAATAGAAGTATCTAGTATCTAAGTTTTGTAACAAAATACTTCACAGAGATTTTATTCAATTTTTTCATTAGTTTCTAGCTAAATCCTCTTGTGGAAGAAATTATTGCTTTTCATATTATTTATTATGGCCTGTCATGTTTTCTAGTTTTGGACATTTGAGGTCAAGAGCAACTTTTACCTCCGCAGAAGTATCTGCAAGGCCCAGTGGCTGAGTGACGCTTTGCTCTCATTCCAAAAGTGGAGTGTTCTGTCCTCGGACAAGGCAAGGTACACTCAGCCTTTTATCCCTTCAGTGGGTTTGTAAAATTAGTTCTAAGCATGCCTGGAGACTAGTCACTCGCGTCCGGCCAATGTTCCACATTCGGCCAAAAAATCTCTTGCATTCCAGAGCTTAAGGTCAAGAAAACTGAGATGGATATGGCAGGCTTTGGCACCATTTAGTTTAGAAGTTTTATTTATTTATTTTTATCTGTTTTAAATGTTTTGTAGGGTGCCTAGATAATTTTAAAAGCTGAAGGATCATATCTATTTTACCATTAGGTCGTTGAGTATGAAATATGTAAAAAAAAAAAAAAAGAAAAAAGAAATTGGATGATGTTGATAGCTTACAGATATAAGGAGTTATTTCAATCATTAAAGCACACACCCATATTCTCTCTACATTTTTGTCATGCAAGCGGCAGGTTGTTCAGGCAAGTAAGATAAAACAATGGCGAATGAGATTCGAGGAATTCCTGGACGATCAGTTTTGCAGCATTTTCAATACACCAATGTCAATATATATATATATATATATATATATATATATATATATATATATATATATATATATATATATATATATATATATATATATATATATATATATATATATTGAAGAAATTCAGTTTCATTTAGAAATTTTTATGATTTTAGATATTTGTAAGAGCTCAATTTGACTATGATCCAAAAGCAGATGATCTTATTCCATGTCCACAAGCTGGCATCAGATTTAAAACAGGTGATATCTTGCAAGTCATCAGCAAAGATGATCATAATTGGTGGCAAGCAAGAAAAGAAGGATCAGATACAACAGCTGGATTGATTCCATCTCCAGAATTACAGGAGTGGCGTATTGCTAGCATGGCTGTTGAACGGTCTCGAAATGATCAAGGTAAAATTATTGCTTTGTTTAAGGCAGATATGTTAATTAGTTTCTTTTGAGTTAAAATTATCTATTGCCATATAGTTTTAGCACAGAGCTTTGAAGTTTTGATTGGAATAATTTTAGAGCTTCCTAGTATAGCTTTTTCATAAGCACAGTACACAAAAAAGATATAACCTAAGAATAACTTTTGTTCTAATGATCAGATTAAGAGCTAAGTGTATCCTAATGGTTCAAATGGGTGGCCTCAATCAAATATGCTAATTAATTAGTACAGATGATATTTCAAGTTATTGAAAATTGGGGTATTCAGTTATATTAAAAAGTTTTGATGTTTCTTGTTAAATATCTGAAATAGAATATCAAGCTGGTTACAAAGGCTTAAATATAGGAATTATCTATGAATTTGGTTTCTTTTTGAAAAGAATTGAGAAAAAGACCCAATAAAACAGTAATTCAATAGTTAAAATAGTATTTATTGACCATAATTTTTTAAAGTTTCAATATTTGATATATATAACTTCTTTTGTTTTCACTACTTTGCTGTTTGATTATAGTTTAAAAATTAAAAACCTTTTCAAGAGATATCATTCATAAACTATTAGTTGAAAAAAATATGTGCTTGCCTATTGAAATAATTGATAAATCCTCAAAACAACTTATTAACATTACATTTTACAAAGGTATACTCACCTATCCTAAACTATTTAGAAACAGAAAAAAGATAAGTTTAGAATGTTTAGGTCAAAACTTTAAGCATTTTAAACGATCATTTAAAAACAATATCACTAATTAGTATCATTTTATTATTGCTTTAAAAGGTATAAAAATAAACACTAATTATTCTTTAAGATTAATAAGAAGATAACATTACACTAGAACAGGGGTGGCCAAGCTCCTTGATAGTCGAGCCATTTTTCAAAATTTAAAATTTTTCGCAAGCCGCAATTAAATACGTATTTAAAAGGTAGGCAAAATTTTTTTTTTGCAGAAATTATATTTATTGAAAACATATAAATAAAAATACGAAATATTTGTATTGAATTTAAACATTAAAAATTAAACACATTTATTTTACTTCTCTAGGTGTTTCTTAAAATTTGATGAATAATTTGTGACAGCACTTCTTAGTAATTCTTTGAGATTGGTTAGTTAATACTGATCGGTGTTTGGATTTCACAAATTTTAAAGTGAAATAAAATGATTCACATAAGAACGAATATTGAAATAATTCGACAAGCAACCTTTTTTAATTTAGGATACTTTGATTCTGGTATAAATTTCCAATAAACAGTAATCGACGTTGACTTATATTTTAATTGTAGAGCTTGATCTTCTTGCATCTCTATTAACTCTAATTCTCCAGATGCTTTTTGGGTCATAATTATATTGGAAATGGAAAACTCATCTTGAATTATGTTAATTTCAAATGGATTCAGAAAAAAAATCAAGAGACGATTTAAAATATTTCACATCTTGAAATCTATTTTGGAATTCCATCAATATTCCTTCTAGCTTTTTTATATACTCATTGACCTTTTCTTGTTTAATATTGGAAATTTTTTTTTTTAATTTGAGGAAAATGACAAAATGTTTTATTTTTAATGTCCTTTTGAAAAAGTTGTTATTTAGTTTGAAAACTAAACCATACACTGTGAGAGGTCAAATATTATCTTTCCCTGCAATTGTAAATTCAGTGTATGCAAATGTTCCATGTCATCAGTTAAAAACATTAAGTCTTGTAACCATTCGTCATCGTCTAATTCTGAATAGGTAATTTCCTTTTCTTTTAGAAATGCAGTTATCGGATTGAACAAATCTACAAAACAATTCAATGCGTTTAGCTAGATAACCATCTAACAATGCAAAAGAAATTTATGTCATTTGGAAGTTCTTTGTCCTTTAATTCTTTAAGGAAATTTTTGAATTGTCGATGATTTTTTGCATTGGTGCAAATGTAATTTACAATGTGTAATACAGTTTTCATAACATCAAGATATTTTAAATATTTTGTAACGAAATGTTCTCAGTGAATTATGCTGTGAATCGGTATGAACTGTGGAATTTGAGAATTATCTCTTAAAATCCCAATAAGACTTTTTTTTACACAGCATTTCCGGAGCTCCATCAGTTACAATGCTTTCAAGTTTATCACATCAAAAGTTTTCATTATGGAATCTAATGCATTTTTAATATCGACATTGCGGGTTGACTCTTGAAGTGCTACTAAATCTAATAATTCTTCTTTAAAAACGAAGTCAGGCGAAACAAATGTATGAAAATTGCCAATTGCGGAAGATCTGTGTTATCTGTCGATTCCTCAAGGAATGATAGCAATTTTTAAAAAATATAATAGTATAAAAATAAAAGGGAACTCGGGTACATTTATCGAGAGCCACAAATAATCCTTCAAAGAACCGCATGTGGCCCGTGAGCCGCAGGTTGGCCTAAGGCTATGCTGGCTTCACTGCTTTGAAGGACGTGTCATCTCATCTTTCATTACAATTATTTATCTTTCATATAATTTTTGGGAATTATAAAATGTAAAAAATGTCAATTGCAAATGAAAAAAGCGATGTTTTATCATAATAAAACAAGCAGTTGGTGTCCTTCGGGATGATGTTAAGATTCATCTGTGGAATTTCTTTATCTGGAATTGACTCACCCAAGCGTAATTCCAGACTTTTTATGAAAGATCCTGTAAATCTACTGAAAATGTAAAAAATGTCATTAACTTTTTAAGCTATATCTCTGAAAATCTGTGTAGTATAATCTTGATGTTTGTCAAGACTTTTGTGAAAGTTCTTAATTTTCTGAATTACTGTAAAATTAGATTATTCCTGCCAACATCCTGTTTTTGTTTAAAAAAAAAAGTATAAGTTGTAGTTTTAAAATTAAACATTGATTTCATTTCATTTTTCAAAAGATAAATTTTCAAAAATGTCTATTTTTAAGATAAATTTTTGTTGTGAAGAGTCTGTTTTCGGAATAAAATATTTTTTGGAAAACTCATTTTTATGATAAAATATTTTCTGATTGGTTCTTTTTTATGATAAAAAAAATTGTGAATGATTTTTTAATTGATTCCAATTTTTCCTTCAACAACACCTGATGCCATCCAATTTTTGCATATAATCTGAGCTTTCCTACAGATATAATTTTTTTTTATCCTTTTGTAAAATGTATTTCAAGTCAACATTTGTCTCTTCAGTTCTGTCAATTGCCTTTTCTCCAGTAAAAGTTCTGGGACACTTATAATTCTGTTAATGCGGCAGGGATATTTAAACAATAATGCAGGAAGAGAATAGGTTCTTTCTGAATAAACAGTCAATATTTCTGATATTATGCAATGCGACGATCACAGAAAGCAATAATTTTTACAATGAATAGAATAAATCATAACCAAGTGATTTTGTTAACAATTAGCGATTGCTAACAATAACTGCGATCACATTAAAAGGAGACTATGGTATTATACTTTAAGAATTTCTTTAAATATACTGAAATTTTATTTTTGATGCTGGCAGTTGTACTCTAGTAATTCTGATTGAATTTTGATAATTTGTAAATAATGTTTTATTTCTTTATCTCTCTTTAGTAAATTGCTCATTTTTTGGACGTAAGAAGAAGCACTACAGAGATAAATATTTAGCCAAACATAATGCTGTATTTGATCAACTGGATTTGGTCACGTACGAGGAAGTAGTTAGACTTCCAGGTTACAGAAGGAAAACTTTAGTCTTATTAGGTAAGCCTATATTAAATACTTAATAAGTAGTAAACATATTCTTATACTATATTCATTATTTATAAAATAACTAAAAATCTGTTATGTTTTTTAATTTTTTGTGTCTCCCTGTAACAACATCCATACTTTATCATTATAATGTGTATATAAAGTTATTATAATTTCTTTGTTTAGAATGATTAAATTCAAATTGAACAAAGAGTTTGGTTATAACTATAATTAGAGAATTTCAAGGAGGAAGTAAAATTCAGATTATAACAGAGAGCTGAATTCTTTTATTTAAATTTTTTTGCTGTGTATTTTCAATGTATTGTAATATGTGAGCTCATTTAGTAAAATAAAATAGAAAATAGAATTTTTTGAATATAAAATAAAATAGAAATTTTTGGTAGTTATTAAAACAGAATTTCACTTGGTTTTTAAAATATCATTGTTGATAATGCTTTAAAAAACTCTAATATTTATATGTTCAGCAAACTTCGTATCAATATTTATTTGTTCAGTAAACTTTGAATTGCGCATTTTGCACTCAATTATTGACAATTCACCCTCAATCTCACATGAATTTATGATTGCATTTTTGTCAGTTATCGCTATCTATTTTAATAATTTTTTAATGCTGCATTTTCACACACAGGAAATTTTGAATTTGCTCATTTGTAGAATTACTTTTGGATGCACTCTATTTGTGATGATTTTATTGTCCAAGTTTTTTTTTTCTTCGGGGGGTAAAATTCCGATTTAGTTTTTAATACAATATTATTATGATCTGCGAATTCTGGATCTCAATTTTAAATTATCACTTAATGATCCACTTTGATAATTTGTGATGATTTCATCTCAAACCCGGAATTTTTTCTATTTGTGAAATTTTTGTCCACTCTGAAATTAATCGTGTTATTTTTGGCAGTAATAATCCTTTTAAGCAATGCCTGAGAAAAATACACAATTTTTTCGAACTGTAGTGAAATGGTGATTTTCGTTTTTGTGATACAGGAATTATTCATATGTAGCGGATATCAGATTAAAATCTTACTAAATTTGTAAAGAAGTGGAAAAGCAGAAAATTCTCATCCATGCGTACTTTTTGTAACAAGTCACAAATGTAAAAAAAAAATTTTTTTTGAGAAAGGAAAAGAGACTTTTCCAATATGTTCGGATATGAGACTTTGTACTCTATATCCTTTTTTCAAAATACTATATTTTTAATGCCATGTTATTTCGACATGTAAATTTCAATTTAAACTTGAGTTGCAATTTTTAAATGTATTTTACCCATCCACGTTATTTTCTGATTATTGGTTTTGGCTATTTCCACTTGTTTTTTTTTCTTGTGGAAATCTTTATCCGATGTTTGTTATGTGGTAGTCTTTATCTGATCCGACTTTTAACATGCTCAATTCACAACAATTCTATCCTAAATCCATGTCATTTATGGATTTTTTTTATCTGCTTATTTTAATATAATGTTATGGCTAGAGAATTTTATGTTTTAGTTATTACTTTTTTAGGCACTTTATTTGGGAGGATCACAGCATAAATCCACTTTTATTTTTGATCGTTATTATAATTTTTTTTTGCTGTTATTATAGTTACATTTTGATTTTTCAGATATCTCTACATTGTTTTTAAAAATCCTGATATTCTTAATAAGTTATTATTTCAACACACAAGATTCAGTTATTTGTCATTTTTTCGTCGCCTTTCACATGGTTTTTCAAATTTGTATATTGTGTTGTCATTACGGCATTGGTGTTTGACTTATCACTTTTTGACACTTTTGATTCAGGACGATTCCAGCTTAATTTCGCATTTTTGGATAATATTTTTTCGGCAATTTTTTATTTTTGCAACCCTTTCACATGTTTTTTTAAAAGTCTGATTATTTAAATACGTTATTGCGACACATGTGTTTTAAATTTGAGTTTAATTTTTTTACTTGTTCGATTTGTGAGGAATTTGTTGTAAATTCATTTCTATTTGTTTTTTCCCATTATTATATTTTTTACTCTATTTATTGTTACTCCATGTTATGGATAATTTTTTCGACAGCTGTTTTTTATTTTGCGTCTTTTTCCCCAAGATTCTTCCAATTCTGATATAATTAATTCAATGTGTTGACTAGCTAATTTTGTGTTTTAGTAATAAATTTTTAAGTATTTGCTATGATTCCATAGTAAATCCAAATAAATTTTTTATAAAATTTTCGGCAGCCTTTTTTTCATTCATTTCGAAAGTCTCAATAGTTTTAAAATGTTATCACGACACAAGACATTTTCAAAATTCGAGAATTATTTTCAATTAAAAAACTGATCTATAGAATGTGTAAAATTAACTAAGGAATTATTTTTAAGTTAAAGTATTTTGGGGGAATATAATACCATTTTCAGTTAATAAATGCCCTGCCTTTTTATAAGGTCTTAAAGGAACCTTACAATAGATACATTAGAAATTATATATATGTGTATATGATTATTTTTACTTTTAACATATTCTTTAGTATTTCTCATCTTATTGTGTGTTTTAAAATTTATTGTATTGACTGTGTTTTAAAATTTATTGTATTGACTGTGTTTTAAAATTTATTTTTTTAATTTTCAAATTGTTTTTTAATAGTTAGATTTAATTGCTTTAACTTACATCTAAACTACCACAATTTCAAATATATGTTGAAATAATAAATCATTTTTTAAAACAAATTTTGCTCCTACTTTCTTTTGTGACTCTGCCACGAATCTCAAAATTTTGTGCTCCATAAATTGCTCCAAACTGAAGTGTCCCACTTCCCATTCCTCTGGTTTTAGTAACTCCATTATAACAACTGAGTAAAATAAGCTATGTAGTCTCATTTCACGCTATTCTAATAATCAAGTGTGAATTTAAACTGAGAAAAAAATGGCAGTTGAGTTTTTCCACAAAGACAACAATATATGAGTAACGTATGGGAATATGTATGAGTTATGAAATTTTTAATAATTGAAGTATAATTTATCTATAGAGTGAGAAAAATTTCCTTTTAATTTAAAAATGATAAATATCCCTCTTTTTTTTTCAATTTTCTGGTTATCGTACCTTCCACATCTATATTATATAAAACGCTAATACGTATGTATCAATAAAACCGATGATATTTCTTTTCTCACGGCAACAGATTTCATTTTTAATCGTAGGCGTTTTGTACAAATCTCTAAACTTTTTTTCATATTTATCCAGATAATTAAGAAGTTGTGAACTCATTACATTAACACAATAGCATTTGTCTTCGATTCTAACCGAATATGGGTGTGCCACATCTTCGATTGTCGCCGAGAAAAAAACAGTTGGTTGGTTTTGAGTTCTGAAATAGTTCCTTTTCATTGGCAGAAATGAAAAGTGTGATGCTATTGCTATTTTATTTTGAGTTGAGCGCTTTACTATTCCACGTTTTGTTATTGTCGACGAGAAAAAAACGGTTGGTTGGTTTTGAGTTCTGAACAAGGGTGCCGGTAGGGGGGTGCAAGGAGGGGCACTTGCACCCCCCTGGCTTTTTTTTAAAACAATTTTTAACAAGAGCTACAGAAAAACAATTTTGTTATAAATTTTCTTTTTTTTAAATATTTTTATTCAAAAACAAATAACTAAGTAATTATTGATTCATAACAATAAAAAATTGTTTAATCAAACAAGAATTGTAATCGTCTTGTTTGCTGTGCATATCTGTTTATAACCTTTTCAATGAATTCTGAGTCGTCTTTGATTCTTTTCTTATGGACACTGAGCATGAACAAACTACTTAATCTCTCGTGAGACATTGTTGACTGATTCCATGTTTTGATGCATTTTACTAAAAGTGCATTCAATAGTGCACGTAGTAGCTGGAAGAGTTAGACCAATTTTGATTGCCTCCCCTACAGCTGGATAAAACGGTGTGGCCTTAATAACTAAATCGATGCATTCGAGGGATTCATAAGAATTTCTCTATTCCTCCACATTTCGTACCACGTTGTAGCTTCAGTGATGAAATTCGGCGAGAGCAGATGTTTACATAGTATACTCGTATATATCTTCTAAAACTTCAAGATATGATGCTTTGTCCAGCTTGTTCATCGCATTCGGATGAAGCTGTAAAAGTGAAAATGTTTTTCTTTGTGTAGAAGAAAAACGGTCTTTCAACGAAGATATAATGGAGTCCAAATAAGGAATAAAGATTGACCTCCTGAAAAATTCTTCTGCGTTTTCAGAAGGCACATTCGATCTATGAACTTGTCTAGATGCCACTCGAGGTCGATTCATTTCAATGCCTAATTCTTCGCAAATGTGTTCTGCTTTCGTGAAAATTGCAGTAAACTCTTCAGAAGCATTGTTTTGATGAATTTTTAGCACATCTATCAATTTGACTACATAATCAGTTACTTGTTTTAGATTTGTGTTTACGTTTTGCAACTGATTGCATACAGGTTCAAGTTGGGCAGAATAAGTAGCAATAGCTAAAAGTGACACAATGTATGTTGGCGTTGTAGCAGCTGATAAAAGTATATTAGCTTTCACTTTGGTGTTTTTGTTTGCCGCTTTTTCTGTAAGGCCCTCTAAAGCTTTTATAATTGTAACAAACTTTTCAGAAAATCGTCTGGTACTCTTGTATTTTTCTGGCCAGCGTGTTTCACAGAGTAAAGGGATGTTAAGAATTTCTTTTCATCGCAAGGTACTTTCTCTGAAAAAGCTATTAATTTCCTTCGTTATCCCTATAGTATTCTGTACTTCCTTAACGCGAATTAAGTCGTTGATCACGAGATTCAATACATGATTGGCACAATGAAAAAACACAGCTTTAGGATATGTGTCTCGAATCAATTTTTGAACACTACCTTCTTGGCGGCCAGCCACAAACACGTTAGTATACGAAACTACTGTTTGTAGTTATTTGTGTTTCAAAGTCAGTAGCTATGCCAGCCCCATCAATACAGTTTCTCGTGGCAAAATTTGCAAGTACAAAAAATTCGTACCTTTTTTTAAATATCTTGTTAACAATGAAGAAATGAATCTTGAAAAAAATTAACAGATGAAAGTATATGTATTAACAAAACAAAATGTAATAACAAAACAAAATGTAATAACAGAATAATATTTTTTTTTTGGGGGGGGGGTGTTAGTTTGCTGGAGGGTTGCACCCCCTTTTATATTATTCTGCCGGCGCCCTTGGTTCTGAAATAGTTCCTTTTCGTTGCAGAAATGAGAAGTGTTATGCTATTGCTATTTTATTTTGAGTTGAGCGCGTTACTATTCCACGTTTTGTTATTGTCACCGAGAAGAAAACAGTTTGTTGATTTTGAGATCTGAAATAGTTCCTTTTCATTGGCAGAAATGAGAAGTATTATGCCAGTGCTATTTTATTTTGAGTTGAGCGCTTTACTATTCCACGTTTTGTTATATTAGTTATGAGTTAAATGCCGTTTTGTTATTCCACGTTTTGTTATATTATTAGTTATGAGTTGAATGCCGTTTTATTATTTCATATTTTAAGTTAATATTTTGTTTTATTTTAAGTTAAATTTTATTAGAGTTAAGTTAGACGTTAAGAACATCGTATCCAATGAGCGAGCAAAGCGAGCATCGGATTGCGAAGCAATTCCGAAATGAACTGCGAAAGCAGTTCCGGGGGTTGGCGAGCGCCAGCGAGCAGGGGGCGAAGCCTCCTAGTGTTTATTTATTTTTGGACATATTTATGGATTTCCTCCTTTTTGCTTTCTGACTACTCTCATCCCTTTTAAAAGCTGTGCACATATTTGTGAAATACAATGACCTTTTATGTAATAGGTGCCCTTATTTGGGGGATATAGTGCCCTTTTCAGTTTTTAACACCCTGCTCTTTTTGAAGTATAGAAAGAATTTTGGAAAAGATTACTAAAAGTATGTAAAAAAGGATAAATATCGTAGTTAAAAATATAATTTTAAAGTTACGCCTAGCTGAACTCTTTTAGCAACTGAGAAAAATATTTAGGTGTCATTGATGCTTGACTATTACATTTAAAATTGTTCACCAGTGAAATTTCAGTAATTGTGTAAATCAATGTATTAGTCTTCTATGAATATTCCATCTGGAAATGCTTAATGAAGAAATTCAAATAAAATTTTTTGTTATCCGTGAACTTTCAAAGCAGTGATAAGATTTTTATGTTCCAAAATGCAATCTTTATGGCAGGAAAAGCCTTATGTAAGATATTCAAATTAGTGTTTGTAAACAATAATATAAGTGTCTAATTCAGACACATACCATGCTTTCTCTGAAGAAACACATTTTTTTAAATGAATTTGAATTTTTGTTCTCCAACAAGATATAGGGGTTAGTGTTATCTGTTAGACATAATTTCATTAGTTTATCCGGGAAAGCGGTCAAAGGTGTGAGCACCTTAATGTAAATTTTACTTTTTGTGCATTTTACTATATTTTGAATTATTCAAGCAACTCTAAAGCTATTGGTTCATAAGTATAAAACTTTCCTGTCTAAAGATAGTTTTATTCAAAAAATAGTTTTTATAATGATTTGTTTGCTTTTTTTCATTACCATAATTTCTGATGAATAGATTATGTCCTATCTATTTAAAAGTTAAATTAGCATGACAAATCTGTTGGGCAGCCTGAACTTTGATTTTATTTTATCTAAAAATGGTGCATTTTTCTTATTTTTAACTATTATTTATTAAAATATATTATAATACGTCAAATTTTTCAGACAAAATATCATCCACAAATAACCAGTATTTTTTGATCCAGTAAACGAAGCATTCTAAAAAATCTTCACGAGTTTAGGCTTCACTAACTCTTTATATTATTATAAGCTGTATTAATATCTAAATAGTTGTTGTAACCCATAACATTTTAATAATTATCTATTTTATATGTAGGTGCTCATGGGGTAGGAAGGCGTCACATTAAAAACACTCTCATAAGCAATCACCCTGAGCAGTATGCATATCCAATTCCTCGTAAGTTAAGGCAAAATCTTTTCTGACTTATTTTTGATGAGACATTTCTTATTTTGTTTTAAAATACCTTCTGTGTGACTTAAAATTTTGATATTCATAACTTTATACACAATGACCATCTTTTGAAGAATTTTGAAACAGTGGATTTTTAAGTACTTTGCTTTTTGAAAATATAAAATCCTATGATAATGTTAAAATTATCATGTCAAATTTGTATGTTTAAATAAAGTCATATCTAGCTTTCAACACTTCAATAAGACAAATTTATCAATAAAAAAACTAATCAGAATTTTCAATGTGTTTGCCATGTTGCTGATAGAAAAAAAAAATTCTGTTTTAACTAAATAACATTTCTCAGTGACCCTTGATTTTGCATTTATTTTTGGTCACCCAGAAAATTTTGTTTTGATTTTAAAAGATTTTAAATTGCTATTCTAAATACCATTTCTTAAAATTTTTTCTTTAATTTTATAAATGATTTCTTAAAAACTAGATAGGAAAGAAATTACGATAGTTGAAAAGAAATTGCCTGAATTATTCATTCATGAAGAAGTAGACATCCAAGATGTGTGCACAAATAGGAATATCTTCATAAAATAAAATAAAAAGAATTTTCTAATTTAAGGAATCCCAGAGAAACTCCTATTTATGAGGAAGTAGTTACTGTGGAAAATATTGTTTCAGTATGTAATGACCAGGAAAAATCAAAAGAAACCAAGGCATCTAAAGATGTATTGGAAAATCAAATGAAAGAGTAAATATATTGACATTATTTGAAGCAAATACATCTTATGCAACTTTTAAAATGTCAGTGCTGTTATTACTTTGATTAGATTGTCAAAATATATTCATACTTAGATTACAATATTCAAGTTACAATGCTGCAAAAATTTTAGTGTCTACATTTTGTTTGTATTATCAAGGTTTATGTGGAGAGTGCTGAATGTGCATACAGAACTGAATGTGTATATGTATTTGGTTGGATTGATCTGCATTGGCCTTTAGACTTATTGACTTCCAAGAGGGAAGAGCTTGGATTATTATCTGTATTTTTTATTGTCTTTTTCTCTATATATGTGCTCCTTATTAAATGTGTTTGTGTACATGTGTTGTGGGACATGTTTTATTCTTCTTGGCCTGCCATGAAACACCGGGTCGATGTATACTCATCTACCTATTAAGATAATTTTTTAACTGGTTGCATGTAACAGTTTGACTGCATATTATATTTGTGTCATCACATAACTATTAATTAATAAACTTGCAAATATGCTTACGAATGTAGTTTGTTTCATATGACAATGTTAATTTTTTTATACTGCATGGTGGTATACATGCATGCTTTCCCTTTTGAATTTGTAACCTAAATTTCTTTACAGATACTACACGTTTGCCTCGTCCCACAGAAGAAAATGGGCGAAATTACTATTTTGTAACACAAGATGAAATGATGTCTGATATCCATGCCAATGAGTATTTAGAATATGGTACACATGAAGAAGCTATGTACGGAACAAAGCTGGAAACTATACGCAAGATTCACAAAGATGGCAAAATTGCTATTTTAGATGTGGAGCCTCAGGTACAAAGACAATTTTAAAAATATAATGAGTTTTGGTTTTTACAATGTGAGTTGTTTCATAATATTCAATGAAAAAATTGAGAATTTCTTTGCATCTTTTACTGTACATTAGCTGTGTCAATCTTAGTTAAATATAAATAGAGGTTTTTGCCCAGCTCTTTCTTTTTTAAAATGTGAAAGAAAGCAATATTTAGACTATCTGAAACACATCAAATATCAGGTGATTTTTATTTAATATTTTGGAAAAAAGAAAAACTTTTGCTCACAATACAATATCATTGATTCTAACTTTTTGTGAATTTTTTTCTAGTGCTAGCAACTTGTTTTAATAAATTTTATTCTTGTTTTAATAAATTTTATTTAAAAGAATTCGCACTACTACAGTACATAAATAATTTCAAAAGATGACATGGTAAACATACACTGGTGTCCAAAAGTTTAGCACTAGACTTATGTGTAAAATTATGTTTAAATTTGGATAAAAGTGCATATGGATCAAGAAAATCATAAAAGATATTAGCAACTTTTAAAAAAGGTTTTAGTTAGATTATGTATCAATTAGATTCCAATTATGTATCTTTACTGATTGAATTTACATTAATATTAAATTTTCTTTAATGCTAGTTAAATAGTTATACACCATCTGCAGTGCACTCTTCTTGTCTTCCTTTATAACACTTGAGTTGTGCCACTACTTTAATGCTATTGTTATTTATGATGCTATTACATGTATATTTTTTATTTGGACAACCCTTTAAAATCAAATTAAATCATTAGTTTTAGTTAGCTTGGATAATTTTCATGTTTTTCTGATGTTACACAATGATGATTTATAATGAATATAATAATATTAAAAGTCTCTCTTGTTTTCAATCATTGCAACTCTAGGCAAATTATTTTATGAATAGAAAGAGAGTTTCTCTACAATGCAAGTCATTATGTTGGAAATTAAAATTAAACAATTTCATTACACTGCACAGCCAAAATACGATTTAAGACAATATACATTGTTCTGCCTAACTATTCTGCTTATTTAAAAATATTTCAGTATTATTACTTACACGAATTTTTCTGCAAGCAGAAGTTTTGGTTCACAATTTGTCAAGATGCTCCACCGCAACTTTTAAAACTGTTTACAAAATCGCATGAAAGAGCAAATGTTACTCTAACAAATTGTGATGATGCGATTAGACTTGACTGGTTTTGCAATTTTATTTTTAAAAGATGTGATATAAGCTATTTATAAAGTAGTTTTTTTTTTGTCAAATTAAAGGGGGTGGTGGTGGTAATGATTCCTTTTTTATGAATTAAGATAGTAAAATCCCTACGTTTGTGTTTGGTTTTTACTATCACCTAGCTATTTTTTATGATATACTGCAGGTGCATTAAAAACAAAAAAAAATCTAGATGGTTCTGTAATATTCTCACATGGCAGTGTATGGCACAGCATTTCACAGCTTTAGTGTTTTGTAAAGGAAATTTTTTTTCATCTAGATATCTAAAAGATCAGACTGATTTTTGTATAAAAAAATTCTTTTTATTTTAGTTTTACCATTAGTTAAATTCTGGATAGTCAAACTCTTATTGTAGATACCTTTCTTGTACAACTTCCTGGCTAAAAAAAACAACTGCAAACAATACTAATTAAAACTGATTACATTAAATTAGTGGAAAAATCATTAAGTATTTATTTGTCATTAATGGTAAAGTCATTATTCATCATAATATATAACGATGAATAGAAAATCGAAATTTAAAATGACAACTGTCAAAATCTTATGTAAAGAAATATTTTTCTGCTATGTATGACATTTAAGTGCTAATTTTGCAGTGTTGGTTGCAGTGCAACTATTAATGTCAAGCTTTTCTTTGAACTGGTTTTTATAATTAATTAAATTTTTTAGGCCTTGAAAATTTTGAGGACTGCTGAGTATGCACCCTTCGTTGTGTTCATAGCTGCACCAACTTTAACAAATATTAGAGATGTAAGTACAGTTAAATTAGTTTTCTTTTAGAGACCAATTTTTATATTTAAAAACTTAAATGAGTTTTATTTATTTGGTGTGTTTGGGCAAGATAGTAAAATAATATGTAGACATGCCAACTACTAGAAAAATTTTTTTTTCTCTGTAATTTATAAATTGCCTATTTTCTGATTTAACACAGTCTATAAAAAGACTGTGTTTTAAACTCATACCTCTAATTGAGTATTTTTCTTGCAAATAACTAGATCATTGTCATGTTATTCAGAATTCATTTAAATTTTATGGAATTTAAAATTCAGTTTGCATGTTATATCTTTTGTCTGTTTGTTTTTATTTTCTAAGTTGTGCAGTTTGTTTAAAAAAAACATCTGCTTTAGAGAGAATATATTTCAGTATTATTTATAAGCATCTGATTTGCTATAAAACAAGCTTTAAATTGAAAAAAAAATATCCTGTTTAATAAAATAAAATATTAAAAAAGGAATTTTATATATGTATATATATATATATATATATATATATATATATATATATATATATATATATATATATATATATATATATATATATATATATATATATCAGACTGCTTGCAGCACTGATATTTTCCTTTCACATCATGTCATTTTCCTCGCATCCACTGCATGCGATTATTCCACTAAGCTTACGACGACTATATGATGCACAGCCCCTATATATTTCAACTTTTTGCTCTCCTGTGCTATCACTCATTCAGTCATACGATTTTTGTGATTTACTGTCACAGTTTGTAAATTATTTTCTTATCCAACCATGGGCTATGTCATCAGATCATCTTGGTTGTTCATTTGTGTCATACAGTAAATTTTATGTTTCACCTAGTATTTTACAGCAGCTATTCACTTCCCACCGTCATCAGTATGCACAATATATAATAGTTTTTACAGATGGATCTCCCCCGAGGCATGTTGGTTCTGGGATTATTGTGGCTGATCTTACTTACAGCAACGGAATTCCTATTATTCGCTTTGTTTTTACTGGTGGAAGCAGTATTTATCTTATTAGCTTTACTGTGCATTTTTTCACGTTCGGTGCAAAGTTTAATGTAGTGATGATTTTACCATCTTTGCGAATCTTAATCCTACGAACAGCTTTAACATTTTGATTTTGAATTCCAGTATAATTTATTCTGTACTAATGAGTATTACCCAGTAAGGAACTTTAGCCAACAGATAACATTTGTGACTAGCTATTTCAGGTATACTGCCTTGCAATTGAAAAAACATCATAAGGGCTTCACGATTTATTTCAAGAGAAGTAGCTTGGCAACTTTTCTCCTTCTATTGCTAATACTATGAACGTAAAAATAGAAAACTGATAAAATAAAAAAAAATTTTGAATTTTTTTTTTGCAATATGTAGCTTGTCATATAAGGATGCTAAATATATAAAAATCTCAACTTTGAATTTTTTATTGCATACGTTGATTTTTTAACCACACGGTAGTATACAGGCCAATATGCACCTCCCATTTAACTGAAGTTAGAATCAAAGCAGTGTGTGTCCCTTTTGCAGGACACAGGTCTCTATGCAGGCAGTCTCTTTTCATCTGGATCTGATATAAACTGTCAATTGGTAAACGATTTGACTTGTTGACAGTAATTATGGCTATTTTTATTATGGTTCTTTTTAGTAATATATTTGTATAAAATATAATACTTTTAAATATTAAAATTCATTTAAAACTCTTCCTTACTTCTATCAAAATATATACAAGCATTAGCAAAATGTAATCTTTCTTTTATCCTATTTCATAAAAAAGTTAGTTTTAAATCGAATTCTAAAAATAAAATTTTTAATGTTCACAAAGAAAAAAATCAATTAATAAAATGAATACTTTAACTGAAGAAATTTTATAGAGTATAAAATTGTTTAAATTAAAAAAACCTATTAATGCAGTTAATAAAATTTAAAATTTAGTTGGGAATATATTTGAACTGTAGAACATTTATATTGAGCAAATTATAGAGGTTATATTTATTTTTTGTTAAAAGCTATTTTTAAGGTGTAAACAGTTAAAATACATTACTCCAATTTTTTTTAAAATTTTATGTATTGTATTAAAATATTGTTATTTAAATACAATGTGGAAATGTATGATGCTAATTGTCAAAAAAATTATACTAAAACTATTTGGATTTACAATGAAATTATCTCAAACAGAGGTTGCCTTATACTAGTTATTTAAATGCCATATTTAAAACTCTTGTGTTATTATATAAAAAATATGAGGACTTTTAAAGCCATATGAAAAGCATAGCAATAATTGCCAAAAAATCAATAAAAAATATCACTTGTATTTATAATGAAATCATCCCAAATAAGGCACATTAAGAAGTGATTATTCAACTGAGCTATTCAAAATTTGAATGTTGTAAAATTGTAATAAGATTATTGATTTTCAAAAGTGCCAAAAAGAAAAAAAAAAGATTCAAAATAGCTTTCTTTTTTTTTATAAAATCATCACAAATAAAGTACATCAAAAAGAGATTATTTAATCATCGATTTTAAACTTGCGAACATTATCAAAAAAGGGTAAAAAATAATCAAAAATGAAGATTTTAAAAACCATGTGGAAATAACTGCCAATAAAATTATTAAAAAAATTGTGTGGATTTCTGATAAAATCGGCACAAGTTATTGACATATAATAATATAGTATAGAAAATATTGTGTTTTTTTAAAACAATATGGAAGTCCCGCAAGAAAGAAATCTGTGCAAATTGAGCACCGCAAAAAGTGATGATTCAAGTACACAATTCAAAATTTCTATTTTCATTAAGTTTTTTCTATGCTTAAGATTTTAAAACAGATCTTTATGAAAAATTTTGTATGTATAAAGTTAAAAGAGATTTGTTAAAATGTGTTAATAGAAAATAGATTCTGAAAAACAAATATCTAAGTATAGGACTTTGTACTGTAGTTGATCTTTAGTTGAAAGTTTAAAATTTCTTATTTTCATTCTGACTGTAAAAATATTCAAGGCCTTTTCTTCAGATTTGTGCTTCTCCCACTTGTATTTTTCATCACTGACACTCTTTATTCAGCTAACTTTCATATACTCTTAACTCCATTAGAGAAGAGAAAGGGTGGGCCATCATTTTCTTGCCAAATGAATGGGAGAAACTGATTTTATAGAAGGTTGTGAAAGAATGAACAGTTTTATGTGTGCTAAAATTAATAGAATGTTTTTTTATGCTTGAAATCTAATTTCTGTAGTTATATTTAAATTTATGTGTTATCATTTCTTAGACTGATGGCAGCTTAGAGCGTTTGGCTAAAGAAAGTGACCTTCTTCAACAAGCCTATGGACATTATTTTGATTTGACGATAGTAAATAATGACATTGAAGAAACTATTCATACATTAGAAAAAGCAATAGACAACATTAGTACAGTTTTGCAATGGGTACCAGTAAGTTGGATATATTAATGAGTGTTTATCTATGAAATTTTAATGTGAACTTTTGACATGATTAGATTGCTCAGTTTCCATGGAGTTATTGAATCTCAATGACTTGTGACTCCAATGTGGTTCAGAAGATGAATATGTAAACAATAGAACAAAACTTTTTAATACAGAGTTGTAAAAGGTTCTTTCCTTTAATATGATAAAAAAACTATGTTACATGAAGAAAAGTTAGCAAAACTTGTCTAATGGAAAGATTGAAAGGAATAAAAGCTTTAGTTTGTTATGAAATATAAAGAGTTACTAATATGTAATGCAGATTATACTTCAATTTCAGAACATTTTCATAATTAAAAAGCATGTGATAGATTTATTCATTAGTTTTGCATGAAGCTTTTAACTGCTTAAAATTTATTTGTGCTTTATTATGTTATGATATTGATGTAAAGACCAGAGTTCTTCCTAGGCATTTTGAAAAGGGCAACTTGTTCAGCCTGCCTTATCTTAAGAAACCTTAACTATTATAAAATCTCACTCAACATCATTTAGTGTGAACACTGTGTAAGACATATTGACACAGAGTACTTAACACAAAATTTTCTATAATTCCATATTTCTCAGATGTTGTAATTGTTATGTTTTTAACAGAATGCTTACAGAAAAATGCATCAATATTATATTGAAAAGAAAAAGTTTTTTGTCCAAAATACTACAAGATTTTAAAATTAGCTGCCTTATAATGTGTAGAAGGAAAACAAAACTACTATGCAATTTTGACTAACTATGTTTTAACTAACTATGCAATTTTGAAACATCGAAAACCTGTTACTGTAAATCATTTTAAAATTCCATTGCTGTCTAGGTTTTTAAAATAAGGAAAAACCAGTTTTGATATTGTTGAGAATTCATTTGAAAATATATTGCTAGCTTTAATCATATATACAATCGAATGTCTCCAGTATCATCAAATAACAAATGCGTATTTAACTATGAACTCTTACTGTGTCTTTATAACTGCCAAAAGTAGAATTATACAATCAATGAATAAAACAAATCTTTTTTTTTTGTTGTTAATCACTTTTATACTCCTTAGCTTATTATATTTAACGTATCTTTAAACTCCTTTTAAGAATCTTATGTAAGGATGAAATATAAGATGAGAAAAATGTTAAATAATTATTATGAAAAAAGTTCGAGTGGACAAACTTAAAAAGGCCCACTGATAGAGATTTAAAAGCCCAGTCATGCAATGAAAAATTAATTAAAATAATGCTTACTAAACTTTCTTTCATAGTAAATAAAATATACAAAATAATTAATAACATCAATAATAAACTAATTAACTTTTAGACTGCTGTGCAATTGAAGAAACAACAGAAGTGTTTTCGAGAAAAATGACTTAACAGCAATTTTTCTTGCTATTGAATCAAAATATATCAAATTTTTTATACACCTACCTTGATGCTACATTAATTGTATTGTGAAAAAAATTTAACAATCTTTTTTGTAAAAATAGTTTTAATCAAATTAGGAGTTACCATGATTTTCTTCAACGGATTATACTTTAGTGCAGCTTATTACAAATAAAAAATCAACGTAACTCACACATATTTCACCTGGTTGTTGCAACGACGTGATAATTTTTTGTGTTTTTCGTTTATTTATGTTCAAGATTTAAATACATTTCTTGTATTTAAATTTTCCATTATTTTCATTGTTTGCATTGCGTTTTTTTAATTATATTTTTAAGATTTTTATCTTTACATTATCAAAAAAAAGATAAACAGAATTATGGTAATTGATACAGATTTATTTTTTTTATGCTTTTTTTTATTTTTAAAAGATAATTCCAAATAAAAAGAGAATATGACTGATATTTTTTTTCTCTTATCAATAAAAATTTCTTAAAAAAATAGGTCGGATTAAGTGCCGAATTTCGGGTCCTGTCTGATTAGGGGTCCAATACTGTATTGCAACTGCACCTATTTTTCAATCCATTCAATTTTAATGGGGTGTGAGGAGGGGGCAGAACTTGGTAGAACAAAAATTCTTTTTATTATGTCACCTTCTGTGTCTGCTTGCCAATTTATGTTTAACTGGAGTAGAGGAGAAATCGCTCAGCTTAATGAGGAATAAGGTTTTTCCTTCTGATTTTGATTAATGTTTTAGCGAAATGTTGAAACCCAAGTTAAACTCTTCTAGATAGTAATTGCGTGCCAGAATCATGTCGATATTATCGCAAAACGTTAGAGTTTTTTGCAGAAAGATTTTTCCTTTGGGAAGTAAAAAAATTTAAATTTCTTTTCTGCAGAAATTTTCAAAAGATATTTTTTTCATCCAGAATTATATTCAAACAATGTCTTTCTAGCACATAAGAGGAGGGAAAAGAAATGCTCGCAATTTTTCTCTTCTCCATAAATTTTCGAAAGATTATTTTTTTTTCATCCAGAATTTTATTCAAACAATGTCTTTCTCGCATAGGAGGGGAAAGAAATGTTCGCGGTTTTTATTTTCTCATTGGAGAATAATGAAGTAAAAAATTGAGTTCTTCTTTTCTCCAGAAGTTTTCGAAGGATTCTTTTTTCTCCCATCCAGATTTATATTCGAACGATGTCTGTCTCCTGTCTCGTGCATAGGAGGGAAAAGAAACGCTCGCGATTTTTCTCTTCTCATTTGAGAATAATAAAAATAAAGAATAATGAAGCAAAATAATTTGTTTTTCTTTTCTCCAGAAATTTTTGATAGATTTTTTTTCCATGCAGAATTATATTTAAACGTTGTAAATGTTCTTGATTTTTCCATTTTCATAATGAAGTAAAAATTGGAGAGGATGGTTTTGTTCTGACACAGACAACGATGAAATAGAAAAAAGCAGCTGAAGATGGAGCCCATCTCCCCCCCTTTTTCTTTCCAATTTACCTTTATTTGTTCATTTTATATTAAGCCTGTATATATTTTTATTTCATTATTTTTTTTCTCCCTTTTTATCTTATTAAGCTTATGTGTATTACTTTATCGTTTTTTCTTCTTTTTTAAATTATTTCTAAATATTTATTTTTTTAGTAGGGTTTGACAAAAAAAAAAATGCTGTTTTGTAGTGATTCAGAAAACCAGAAAAATCAGTTATCCGGAATGGAGATGGTCCCGATTGTTCCGGATAATAGGTTCTCTACTGTAGATTAAACCGAGCAATGACAACTTCGACTAATCCGATTGTTAAAAATAGCTGTTTTCCAAACGCTAATATTTTCACTCGTCTTTCACAAATTCGTCTGTCTCAAATTTTCAAATCAGCATGTGCTCAATTTGCGCAGCATGCTAAAGAAATAAAGCAACAAATTAAAAAAATGACGTAAGTACAAGGGTTGCCAGGCTCCATCAGTTAGTTTTTTGCAATGCAAAAATCATTTTAAGTCCATTTTTCTACTTCTCGAAAAGGTCACCTTGAAAAGATAGCTGTGTTACGTTTTTTAGATTGTAATTTGGAGTTAGACATTGTCTGTTTGCAAATTAAAGATTTAGTGGGAGTTATGCTGGAACAGAATTTCAGAAGACTGCTAAAAAGCTGATTTTTAAAATATATATATATTTTTATAAAAATCTCAATTTTGAATTTTTTGTCTCTTATTGTACAGCAATTTAATTGTACAGCAGTATAATACTAATAATATTTACAAACTAGTTTGCTCTCATTTAAACTTTTTTAGTGTTGTTGATTTTTATCTATTTCTTCATATGAAATAGGTTTTGTATTTAAATGATGTATATTACTCGATAAAACTTGAAAGAAAATGTATTATCAAGTTAAGCATCATCTCTAATTCTTTGCCCCACACAACTGGATCCTTTATCTGATCATTCATTACCATTAATTATTTGTTTATCCATAGTTCTTTCTTCCACCAACTTCTCATTAGGTAATCCAGCATTGTTATATGAGTTGTATGCATTGTTATATAAGTATATATCATTAGGTTAATGCAGCATTGTTGATGTAGTGGTGATGTTTTCTCTATTAACAAGATGTATTTGTATGCTTCAATATTTGGTTTAGTCACTTTGTTTTAAAATAATTTTAAACACCATTTCACATAAAAAATTCAATATATATTCATATATGAAAGACTAGATTATCTTAAACAGATATATCCAAGTGCTGGGGATATTAAAACTTTTTTGTTTACTTTTTGGTAATTTTACACTTTAACCTTTTCACGTGAGCTCGAAAAAAAAGACATGGCAATCTTCTGAGGGACCCTTTTTGTCACTGGAGGAGTGACATATGAAAGGGAACAGCTGATCGTAGAAACAAAGTTGGTAACGAACAGTAAACGATTTTATCCTCCTACTTTTCTTCTCAACTTCATTTGCAAATTTTTAGACCATCAAAGTTGGGGGCACCAGGTGATTTCCTGTGCCTTTGTAAAACTCGTAAAGCAAAGAAAAAAAATCATATTCTAAAATTCAAATAAAAGATAAATTTTTAATGTTCATAAATATACTCCACTATAAAAGCTAAAATATATAAGAATTTTATTTTCTACTGTTATATTAACAACTATTTCAGCAAAAAAAACCAATTATAAAATCATGATTTAAAGAATATTTAAATTTTAATAATTTTAATTATAACTCCCTTTAATAACTATTTGATTTATTCCAATAAAAGTATTTTGATTTTTGGATAATTTCTTAGAAAGTTGACATTTATTTTCTTTCAAAATTTTCTAAAATGTAACTTATTGTTTTGCAATATGTCAAAGCTATAATAGAAAGGATTTAAGTTATTGCTGATACAAGAAAAGACTAAATGTAAGCTCATTGTTTCTTATAGAAAATTAAAGTGAATTTAAGCATAATTTCAATTACAAAAGAATAAAAAATACACTAGTATTAGACTGCCTGTTTTAGAAAAATGCAATGATTCAAATGTTTATACAGCTTGAACTATAAATAATTTTATAGTTCTTGAGTTGCTAATATATATATATATATATAATCAATGCATAACATTTTTATTTAAAATTACATTTTTATAATAAGAACAGAAAAATCCAAAAAATAGTATTGATTGATTTCATTTATTTTAAATAGTTTACTTTGATATTTATTTCAATTTAAAATAATTTACTTGGGGAAATATTTGCTACTAAAAATATTTGATATTATTTTTGCACAAGTGAAAATGCCATGTGTTAATATAAATCTATAATATAGTATCTGAATCTTCAAAATATAAATTTTCTATACAAAAAAATTTAGCAAAAATAAAACTAACTAAAAAAATGAAAGCGAAAGAACAAAACTTTAGATGCTCAAAAGTAGGTGGGAAATGTAAAGAAATATTTTCCTCCTTAATTTAAAGCAGGTGTGACCTTGCATAGTGCCTAAAGCAATAAAGCACACCTCACTGTAACCTCTCTTTTAACTGTATAGAAGATTTTCTTCCCCTTACTTAGGTTGAAAGTGTCACAAATCCCTCAGAGGGCCCAAACTACTGATGTGATAACTGTTGTCACAGCCCATGAGAAAAGGTTAACTTTGTCAATACCACTTTGAAAAATGTTCAATAACAAGTGCAATAATTAGCTATGATTTGCATAGATAACATTTGATAGTTGACAATCGTTTCTCGCACCATTTAATGCAAAATGACTATTGTTTCATTTATGCATAGTAGTTCAGGTGTGGCTCATTTGGGAAGAACAATGTCATTTAAAATGTAACAAGCTGGCAATGCTATTGCTTGATTAAGTAGACAATGTTAAATAAGATAGGAATAATAAATTTAATCACAATGATGAATAAGTAAAAATATTATTACAATTTTCTTTTTTTCTGTTTTATCCATGCCCGAGGCTTTTTAAAACTACAATTTTTAACATAATAATTTATACAAAGTAATTTATTGTTGATTTTATATTATTTTTATGTTCTTACCTCATGCTAATTTTTATATTAATAAAATTAAAATTAATTTAAATGTTGATTTCTTAAAAATCAATATGAAGCCCATTTCTTGATATTTTAACAATTAAATGTAAAAAAAACTTCAAAAAGTGAAAAAAAAATCTAGTTATCAGTTTTCTTATTTTTAATTATTTTTAATATCCAGATTTTTCTATGGGACTCGGATGTGCTCAAACACTTAGAATTAGAAAAATAAATAAATAAATAAATAAAAGAAAAGGAGAAAGATTATTTTTTCACAGACTTGGACATAAAATTTTTAAATACCCTCAAGAAATAGTGCTATCATTTTTTTTTATTAACACACCTTATCTTTTTTTTATTTCTGGGGAGATCTCTGGTAATGACTTTTATGATTGCTAGACAGAGTTTTTGTAATATTGAAATATTTAACTTGTAAAATATGATGCTCAATATGTAAAAATTTTTTATCAATTCTTCAAGTCAATAATGTTAAGGATTATTATTTATCATATATATATATATATATATATATATATATATATATATATATATATATATATATATATATATATATATGAAACATATTTGTTTCAGATTCACCATATTTTCTAAAAAAAAGGAAAAACTTTTTTTATTCTTGCATTCAAGTAAGAGTTTTTGAAACTTGTACTCTTACATTTTGTAGTGCTTTATGCTAATAATCAGAAATAGTAAAAAAACGTAGTTAAAGTTAACACTGCCATTGAAATACTGCAATGTCTTTATAAATCAATAATAATATCTTCATAAATCAATGTAATGTCATCATAAATCAATGTTTTTCATATAATTTCAGCAGTTTTTAAAAATGGGCATTTTTCCAAAAAAATTCATTTACATCCTGCAATTAAGTCCCTAGTTCATTTTCGCAAAGGTTTAATTGCAAGTAATATATTAATGACAATGGTGAATAAATTATTTCAGCCACTTAACAGTGAGGTTTACATGTTTTATCGCAAAAATATGAGGTTTAAATGTTTTATGGCAAAAATATTTAATTTCATTTTCTGTTCAATGCATCTTTTATTTCTTTAAGTATTTTATTTCAAAAATGCTAAACACATGATTGTTTCATTCAAATCTCTGTCTATCAATGATAGAAAATTCTGAGAATAAAATGAAAAGAATCCTTTTACATTTCTCTACAATACCACCAATCATTGGGGGAGCTCACTGTGCTCCCTTGCCTTTTCATTCCTTGTGACATCTGGCTAGAATAGGTGTTAAGCCTGTTCAAAACCTTGATGAACATGGTCTATGCTAAAGCAAATATATGGTGCTCAAATAAAATTTAAAATCTTATAAATTGCATTTACTGTAGTTCAGTTGAACAAGAGAAATTATTATGGTGAGAACAAGTTGTTATATGTAGTTGTGTTTGAAAAAAGAAATTAACTATTTTATTGATGGTAATAAGTTCTTTTTTGGTATAGTAAATAATTTTTTGTGTGCTTTTAAAATAATTTTTAGCAATAATTACAAAATTTTATGAAAGATTAATGATTACATATAGATTTTTGATGGCAAATAGAAATAACTAGTATTTATTAAGGTGATAAATCAAAGAATTAATTTCTTACAGAAAAGTATTGTTTTTATTTGTACACCTGCTTTATTTCCTTATGTTTTAGTGGCATCATAGTAATCTCCCTTTTTATGGTTAAAAATGAATACAATTTGCTTGCTTTCCTGTTATATCTACTTACAAATTGCCATCATTTTCAAACTTATTTACTAGACATTCATCTACTGATTATTAATGAGATTTGCTAGATTCGATATTCATATTGTAATTTATTTTATGGTTGTTTGTAGCTTTTATTTGTTTGAAAATTAAATTTATAATATTTCTAATTTTTTTTATAGCCTGCCTTTCGTTCATAATATATATTTTTGATAAAATTTGAAGTTCTCATTTTATGGATTTATTTTTGTAAGAAGATTTTTTTAATTTATTATTTTATGACATTATGATTTTAGTTATTATACTCTTTGCTAATAATCCTATTTTCATTTTATTTACAGTATTGTTGAAGTAAAAACAATTTAAATACAAAATTAAAATTGGTTCTACTCACTTCTTTAATTACTTATTCCCTTTTATAGTTATTTAATTGATATTTTTGCTAGAAGAAGTTATTCATTATCAAATATTTTTTGATCATGGCTAATTAATTATACTATCTGTATTTTAACTATACTTTATATTTACTATATATATCTTTTTATTACCTTTAAGCCCTAAAGGTTTTGTTTTTTTAAACATGTTCGAGTTAAAAACTTAAATTTTTTAATGCATAATAGAACTCCCAAAGGTATTATAATTGTGGTGATCAAGTAATACTTGGGCAAAATAGTTTATTTTTGTAAATTTTAAAAGGTTTTTGGTGTCTCGTGTCTAACCTAATAATCGAATCTTCATGTTCTAGGACTCAATGGTTCAAGAAGGTGACCTCAAATGTGGTAATTAATAAGTTCGGACAATATTTTAAGTTACAAAGTCAGACACAAAAACATACTTTCTCTGAATAAACATACCTTTTTTGCAACAGATTCAGATTTCTGACTCCTAAAATATAAGATATAGCCTTAATCTGGAAAATATGGTCCCCATAGTTTAATCAGAAGAGCAATTCAAATATTTGGACCCCTTAATGTTAATTTTACTTTTTGTGTATTTTGCCATATATCGAGAACTTTTTGAGCAAACTGAAAAATTTTTGCATGTAACTATAAAACTTGTCTGTCCAAAGATAATTCTATGAAAAAAAATTTTTTAGTAAGTATTTATGGTTTTTTATTATTTTATTTAATAATAGTCTAAAAAATTTTGAATTGAAAGATTTACAATTTTTTTATAATGTTGAAGTATAAAATTTTACATGGCAAAATACAAAATTTGAGCGAAATCAGCTGAATAGTTTCTGAGAAATTGAATTTTAGAAAAATCGTATTTAAAAAAATTATCAGGAACTATTCCACAGATTTCGCTAAAATTTTGTATTTTTCCATGTAAATCTTTTGATTTTGAAAAATTTTTTGAACTCTCAATAAATAAAACACACAAAATAATGAATATTTACTAAAATTTATTTTTGAGTGGAAATATTTTTGAACAAATGAATTTTATAATTGTGTGCAAAAATGCTTGAATTCGCTTGGAAAGTTCTCAAGATATGGCGAAATACACGAAACTTAAAATTATCATTAAGGAGTCTGAACTTTGATCGCTCTCCTTACCGAACTATTGGGACCATATGTCCCCCGATTACGTTTACTACCATTATTTTTGGGGTCAGAAATCTGAATCCATCAGGAAAAAAAGGGCATGCTTATTTAGAGAAAGTACATTTTTGTGTTTGATCTCATAACTTAAAATATCTTCTGCACTTATTAGTAGCATATTTGAGGTCACACACTCAAATTATTAAAATATACTCCCAGAACGTGAAGATCTGATCATTAGATCGAAAATTATTCAGTGTGATAATTTTTTTTTTGGCACACGGAACAAAGAAGAGCTGCGTTGTCAGCCACGAAGAAGGACATCGGTACACTAGCCTGCCCCCTGATATAACATTTTTGAGCCAGAGTAGTTTCTTTAACACAATGAATTTAGATCCTATCGAACATGTGTGAGATAATGTTGAAGACACCACCTCAACTGCTGCCAGTAGAATGTTTTGGCAAATCAATAGGAATGGACTGCTATACCTAAGTCAAGCTTTCACAACTTTGTACTCAGTACAGGCAGGGGGTATAAATATTTCATAACAGTCAGTGGTAATCATATCTCTTACTAAAGTCTGGATTTTCTTTGCCCGTCATTTGTCACATCGGAATTTCATCTCTTGTCCCATTGTGATCAAAGTTAAGTTTTCAATAAAGCTCCTTTTTACTTATTGAACTAATTTTTTATGAAGTTCAGTTTTTGCTAATGATTTTCTAGATTTGTTATTTTGTTTGTTTCTTAAAAGTAGAAATTTTTTTTTACTATTTCTTCAAAAGTTTTATGTTATATTTTTAGCCAAAATATACAATTACATATTTGAAACCATTTTTATGTTCATTTTTTCTTATATATATTAAGTTTTGCAAGAGGATAAACTAAGTTTATTTTCCTGAAAGGTTAAAAATTCAAAGAGCAAAATTGTAGCACCATTATTAAATTTTTTGAACAAAGGAGATATTAATATTCTACTTGGATCAAAAATAGTATTTTTTTACGAAAATGGTTGCTTACAGAAAAGAAATATTCTTATTTTTTATACATATAACCTATAACCCTTTTTTTTGTTTGTTTTTATAAATTTGTATTTAAAGGCAGAGAATTGAAAAATTAAATTTTTGAGGTGTGTCCTTAAATGCAAATTTGGCTATATATATTATGATAGACAAATAGGTCTGTATATATTATTTTTATTTGAAAATGTTATGGTATTTGAATGCAATCAATTTATCAAACATTTATTTTAAATTAAGAAGGATAAAGGGGAAAATAATATAGAAATAATTGTATTTTGTCATTTACAGTAAAGGTACATTTTTCTTTTAAATTTTATATTATTTAAAAAAAAAAAAAAGCAAGATTAATCCTAAATTGTTACAAGTTTGTATAATACAGTGAAACCTCCAAGAAGGACCACCTCTGTTTATGACTACTTTAAAGAGGCACAGAATCCTTTCCATAGACTTTGTATTGAAGAAAACCTTTAGGAGAGACCATTAAAACCTCTCCCAGCAACCGGGAAAACATTGCACTAAATGCACAAAAAGTCAAATAAAGAAACACGAAAAAATATTTAAACAAAAAATTTAATAAAACAAAAAATTAGATCAAATGTATTCGAAATATATTTATGTGAGGCTCTTGTTAAGAGAGCTGTTTTTGACGATACAACCTCATGTTGTAGTCAGGATGCACCAAAGATGCAATCAATCATTTACTTTTCGAATTGAAAGTTAAATTAGAAAAAAAAGTTATTTTATAAAAAACAAGTATCTCAAATAAACAAACCTCTTCTCATATTTTAAAGCTAACTAATTTTTTAGATATAAAATTAAATGCAGACTTAAACAAAAAAACATAATTGTTTATTTGAAATAGCCTTATCATTCATATTTGGTAATTTTGTTTTTACACATAATTATACCAGTTTTAATTTGTAAAAGTACATAATAATTTGTATAGACGCGGAATTTTATTCATTGATCCGTCTTTTCACAATGTTAACAGAAGTGGTATTTCGCACCAAAAAAAAAAAAAATTATACTGACTGAAATTAAAATTGTTTATGAAGAAAAATGTACCTTCGATAACAATATGAAGTCAATGAATGTAATCTCTTAAGAACAAGTGACCATTTTACTGTGGAATGGAGAGTGGTTGCTCCCAAAAGGTTTCACTTGCCTAATTATAATTTGTACGGCTATCAATTTCTCAAAAATTATTAAAATTTAAGAAATAAAACAAGGAAAATTATGTATAAAAAATCAGTTATGTTTTATGACTTATAATGAAGGTAAATTTTTTTTCTTCTTAAAATGTCATTTAGATTATTTCTGTTTGGGGTAAATTACTCTTTTGTTGAAAATTTATGTTGCAATATTTTGTATTTTGTAGGTTTTTTTAATGGTATAATTTATATAGCATTTATAATTTTTATATAAATTTATGCATTTGTATATTTTTACTTTTAATAATTTTGTGCATATTTGTATGATATATGTATATATTACATTTTATTTACACATAACTCTTAATCCTTAGTGTAAGTAAATCTTTTCTCTAACTGTATCTTGCATCTTGATAAAAATTGATATTCCATTACAATCAATATGTAGTGTAATTATTTTTTTTATTATTTATTGAAATATGTATTGCAATAATTTTGGTTATTTTTTATTACAATAACAGCTTGTTCTTTCCTATATCAAGGTAGTTGTACTATAAAAAAATGCTGCCTATGTAGTTCCAACTTTAGATAAAAAAACTTATGGAAAAGGCAATTTTATGGAAAGTAGAAGTATAGATTTGAAGCCATTTTTTGTGTAAAATGCTCAATTTTTTGTTGTTGATGACTGGCAAAAATATTTGTTTAACATATCTTAGATCACCCATTTTTATTGTTAAAAAAATCATGGATGTGAAAAATTTCATTTTAGATATCCATAGGATATCAGTTCATTTGAAGGCCTTTATAAGGAGAAGCTATTGTTTGTTCTCATGTGGTTCTTTGCATGTCATTGTTTAATGAATTATGATATATATCAAAATTTTGAAACAAAGGTGTACATTATTTTGCGATGTGTTGTCTCTTTTAAGTGATGCTTGTTATTGAATTCTATACAATAAAAGTTTTGAAATATAAGAGTTTCATTATTGAAGCATGGCATGTTGAATAAAGAAGTACAATTTAACTTTTAAATCAAAATAATGTTTTCTCATCATTGAGATAAAAATGTTTCAATCTAAATGTAAGGCTTTAATTGCAATCATCGTTTTAAAAAAACCTGATATTTTAAATGCAGGTAATACCTTTGTTCCAATGTCTGCTCTGAGAGACTACAGAAAAGGACCATATTTATAGTGTATAACAATACTTTTCATTTGAAGACACTGTAAATGTTGAAAATATGCAAATTTTTCGAAAAATTAGATTTTTGGATTTTTTCATTATTTTGCAGATTATGTTCATCCAATAATATTTAATTTTGAATAGTATGACAATTGTTTAAACCCAATATGGCAACTAAAAGTTAAAATATATGCTGAAGAATGATCCGAGGTCTGGATTGAATGAAAAACTTAATAACACCAAAAAACAAGTTCGGCTATACTACATCAAATTCGAGCTACATTACTCATTAAAGTTAAAGAAATCAAATAAATTGAATTAAATGTAAGGTTTAATGGCACATGGTTAAAAATAAGCATACACTATATGATCACTTTATTAGGACCAACCCCTTCAATTTCTTTTGATCACCTCTCTTAATACAAGCTTTATTCTTGATATAAACTCTACTAGAGTACCTAACCCTAAACGAGAACAAAACTAAATATTTGCCCTGTACTAAAATAAGCTTCAATAATGCCTATTTAGAAATTGAATATAAATTTGAGGTTGTTGACAATTTCGTTTACTTGGGTTCAGTAATCAACCACAGGAATAATAATACAATGGAAATACAAAGGAGAATCACTTTAGCCAATAGATGTTTTAATGGAATTCGAAAATACATGAAAATTAATGTAATTTATAGAAAACAAAAGTTTTATTACATAAATCTCTTTTAAGATGCTTGTGAAACATGGACCATATCTTGTACGGATGAGGTTTTGTGAGAAAGGTCTTGAGAAGTATTTTTGGAGAATTAAAAAAAATGGTGTGTGCCTTAGAAGAACAGATCTAGAATCATGTAATGAACCTGACATTATTAACTTTATTAAACAACAAAGAATAAAATTGGCAAGCCTCGTTATAAGATAGAATGATGACCGTTACCACAAAAAGAGTTCTCAATGCCAGACCAGTTGGCACCCGAAAGAGAAAGCCGCCGAATGTGAGATGGATAGATGGCCTAGAAAAGACCTTTTGGTCTCAAAAACTAAAAATTGGAAAACACTTGGTTAGCCTGGTGAAAAACTTCGTGAGAAGGCGAAGGCCCACCGTGGACTGTCGAGCCATTGATGATGACGAACTCTACAAGAGGTTTATAAGTCGTTTGTAGCATTTGAATAGCTTTTTCTAATGATATGGTTGTGCATCTAGGTGTTAGAACGTTTTTTCTTCGATACCCATTTTATAGGGTTGGTAACCCGCAGATCTATCTTGGATTTGCACAATTCTGTCAACATGTCTGTGACAGTGTAACACCCCATTATCATAATCAGTCTCAAGAATATTTGAAATTTTCGGTTTTGCGGTTTAAACTTTTAATTTTATGTCCAATTTTTATTTTATTTTAAATTTGCTAGTACATTTTTAACATTGTTTTTGTTTATTTTTATGTCCAAAACTTTATTTTCTTTAGCATTCATGAATATTTTGTCTAACATTTTTGTACAACATTCTAATTCGATGGTATGACAAAAATATTTTATTCGCCGTCTTTATGTACATTTTTTTTAACATAAAATATTTCATTAATTTGATTTTCAAGTACTTAGTATTTCTTAAATGCCGATATATTTTTAGCTATTATTAGAAGTACCTCTTGTAATATTTAGGATCTTACAGCAACATTCATCAATATAATATACAATAATTATTTTTATGTGATCGTAAACATATGCTATTAAATAACTTCTCTCTAGTTTAATTGCAAATTTACTATTTAAATAAATTTTGCTGCTAAGCAGTTTTTAAAAAAAATAATTTAAAATAGAAAACTCTAAAATAAAAATTTACAATTATAATTTATACCCTATTTAATAAATACCCTATTTAATAACTATATTTAAAAAAAAAAATACGGTACTTTAGATCAGAATTAAAATTCATCCCAAATTATTGAATTCTAAGAAAATAGTAAAACACAAAAACTAAATTAAAAAATCTTCTGCAAAGATATGCTTAATAATATTCGATTTGACCAACTTAGAAATGTTTTACAAAAATATAAATCACCATTTACATTACTTACTACTTACAAAAAT